>CM076582.1:174278048-174549017 GCA_034641835.2 Pinus albicaulis | reverse complement strand
GAATCTTTGTCATGCCATTAGAGCTTATTATCCTTCCTGGCTTCCCTTCAATACCCCGTAATTCGACTTCCTTTCCTTCTGAAAAAAATTTCAAGAAAAGTTCTTGAAAATTAAAAGCCACCGTCCCCAAAGATTGTAACCATTGTACTCCTAGTACAACATCAGCACCTCCCATTGGAATGGAAAGCATTGGACTAGTCAATACATATTCCCCCATGGTTAGCTTGATATTATGGCATTTTCCAGAGAAATTTATAGTTCCTCCATTTGCAACCATCACTTGACATTCTGGTGCTGGGTATAGGAAACAATTTAATTCCTTGGCTACCTTACAATGAATAAAATTATGGGTGCTACCTGAATCAATCAACACTATTACCTTTTTCTTCTTGATTTGTCCTTCTATCTTGAGAGTTTGAGGAGTGGTAATTCCTGCCGGTGCATTACACGATATGGTCGGATTCATTTCTTCCTCTTCTAGGGCTGGTTCCTGGTGTATATCCTCTTCTTGTTCATTTTCTTCTTCCTCTTCACAATCTATGTAAAATAATTTCTTCTCGACACACTTATGACCTTTAGTGTATTTGCTATCACAACTGTAGCAAAGCCCTTTTGCTCTTTTTTCTTCCAATTGTTGTGGTGTCAACCTTGTAGGTTGTCGAAATCTAGATGTAGCCACACTTCCTTCTTTATAGAATTGAGTAGTAGACTTCCTTGTTGCCATAATTTTACATTCAACTTTTCTTGCCAACCTGAATGCCTTCTCTAATGAATCAGGTTCCAGAACACGAACTTCATGTTGAATGTTATCCTTTAAACTGCCTAAGAAGAGATCAATCCTGTGGTCCTCTGAAGTATCAGTTACCCTTATACTCAATTTTTGGAAGTCCTCAATGTGCTGCCCCACTAAACCCTTTTGTTTGAGATTTATCAATTGGGTAAAGAAGGTGTTGCTCTTTGTATCCTCATAATGTGCTATCATTTCCTCAGTAAAAATTGACCAAGTGACAATTTTTTTACGGGAACAAAGCCATCGATACCATACAAATGTATTTTGTTCTAAATGTAAAGTTGCAATGCGTACCTTTTTGTGTGTTTTGCACGTTATGGAGATCAAAATATTGCTCCATCTGTAGTATCCATGTTACAGGATCCTTTCCATCAAACTTCCTCATATCCATTTTTGGAATATGGTGGTTCTTTCCACCAACATTCGAGTTTATGGAATCATGATTAACATTTATTTTGTTCTCATCAGGAGGTTCTTCTCCTATATTTCCGCCATTAGGAATCATTTCTGGTTTTAAGCTTGTCATCAAACCTTCCATGTATGCTTTTAGATCATTCTTCATGTCATCCATCTTAGCTTCCATGCCGACTTCCATGCCATCCATCTTAGCTTCCAAACCATTCATCTTAGCTTCCACGCCTTTCTTCAAACCATCCATCTTAGTTTCCACGCCTTTCTTCAAAACTTCCATTTCATTTTTTTTTGTTCTTTGCGAGAGCGAAATTTGTTGCATTTGCTCTTGTAATTTTGACATGTCATGTTGCCATTCTTCATCTTCATGAGTAATAGTAGAGCCTTCTAAAGGCTTAATTGGTGTTGAATTCTTTTTAGGGGCCATTTCAGACTCCAATATTGATATCTATTCTACAATAGGCCCTTGCAATCAATTCAACTTGATTCTTCAAACAAGACTTATGCAATTCGGAAAAAAATACACACCTTTTACTAGCTTTGAGGAGCTCGATATTGAAATTGTATTATCTCTGTTATTTCAGATTTTCAATATCTGAAATTCAGCACTGAAGTAGCCCTCTGAATTATCTTTTGAAGGCCACAGGTCTGACCTGATTTGGATTCTCCAAGACAAATTTGTGTCCAATCTCCCACAATGACCTAATTCTGGACTGGTTTAGTAGAGCGAACTTGTACGACTTGCCACGTGTCATTGTTTTGTCCTTTGTCTCTGAAATTGATAGCCCAGAAACTTCAGTCTGTGTACTTGCGACCAATTTTTACGGCACTTCAATCCAATGCCCAGAGAGAGAGTTATTGAAGTTTTCCCACGATCACCTCTTTGAGATGCAATTCAGGAGCCTGAAAAAGCACTACCTTCCACAAATCATATCTCCAAAAATATTGCGAACCAAGTTCTGAAATTTTTTGACGAATTTCCTCAGGATTTCAGCTTCGCACCATATGAATTTCAGACTCTGACCCTTCGTACAAAAACATTTATAGCGCAAATGCCACGATGACCTGTTTATGAGCCTGAAAAAATACCTAACTTCCACAGATGATATCTCCTCAAATATTGCGAACCAAGATCTGAAATTTTTAGACAACCTTCCTCAAGATTTTAGCTTCGCACCCTAAAAATTTCAGCTTCTGAAGCTTCGTAGAAAAAAAGTTATAGCGAAAATGCCACGATGACCTGTTTGGAGCAGCGAAACCCTAGAATCCCAAAGCTCTGATACCAAATGTTGTGTAACCAACTCAAAAAGAGAAGAAAAGAGATATAAACGCCTTAGAAATGAGCCACTTTGAGGGGGCAACCTCCAATACATTACATAAATGAACAATTCTTGGATGATACAAATGAACAAAACCTCCTTCTATATATAGGAGTCCATGGGGCCACAATATAATCCTAGTGGGGCCACAATGTAATCCTAGCCGACCTAACAATAATAATGTAAGGGCACAATAATAACAATATGGGGGTTACGGGGGTACAATAATAAAAATAAGGGGGCTACACTAACATAATAAGGGGCTACACTACTAATATAGGGACCTAACAGAGACAATTAAAGAGAAAGTAGATCAATCTAAAGCCAACTCTTCTTTGATTTCAGATTTAAAGAAGCTTTCAGTGCAGGATGAGAAGATTAAAAAGTTGCAGTCTGATTTAGATAAAGTTAATCAGGAGATTCAAGAGAAAGGTAAAGCTTTGGACTAAAGTATAAGTGAGAATTTTCTACAGCATCAGTTGAAATTAACAAAGTAGAGTTTGATAGAAGCAAAACATTTGATTTGGGATCGTATCATTTCATAAATTAAAAAGCTTAAAGATTATTTTGTACAAGTGGAGGATGAAAGAAAATTGGCTTCTAATGTTTCAGCCAATATTGTTAATTTTCAACAGATGTTGGGAGATAAACCATCAAAGGCTCAAAATGCTATCAATTATTTAAATTCAAGAACACAAGCTCAATTGACTTTTGCAGGGATAGATGACAGAGCAGAAATGATATCCCAAGCAAGAAAGTATATCATCAAAAATCAAATGATGAAGGATCTTTCATTGAAAACATATTTCATGAAAGCAAGAATATCAGGTTTTAAAATAATCTTCAAAGAGATGTTTATGTTGGGTTAGCCAAGGTTTTGTAATTCATAGGGTTTGTTGATTCCAAAAAGTGAATATCATATGATGTTGCTAGCTAAAAGAAATGATATATCATCCATAATCAAATCAGTACAAATATGAAGGGAGAGGAAATAATTAAAATCTTGAATGAAGATATTTTCCTGCTTTATGAAGTTAGAAAGGTTTTTTTTGGTTTACCACCAGTTACATATGCTTTCTATTCAGAATTAGATGCAATTAATAGAGAAATGTTGGTAATATATTTTCCTTCGTCGTCTATTTGGCAAAAAAATTCCATATTTGCAGATAAGTGGAATGTTTCAAATTTGTCTCTTGCAACAAGTTCTCGAGGGTGAAGTTTTAGCACGTGAGCATAGAATAACTACCTATCAGGGATTTCAGGCTTAATCATGGGAAATAGATTGGTCGAAGATTTGGAAGTGACCTTGCACATGTTACAGGCGAATAAAAATAGGCACACAGGTCGCACATGTTGTGGGAGAGGGAGGTTAACATTACAGTTCTTTTCATTTATGATTGCAGATAAAATTGGCGATTGAGAGTCTATATTTTTAGCTGAGATATTTCTTTTGATTCATTATGTTTACGGAGTAAATATTAAATTCACAAGTAATTTGTCAAAAAAGGAAAGGGTTGGCATGGATTTGAAAGCAGAAAATAAAGCAGAGCTTAATGGTAAGAGGAAAAATATTGAAGTAAAAGAGTTACAGCCAGTCAAATATACAGATTTATTTCAGCCTGAGAAATATATGGAAGAGATAGAATCTGTTTTTGAAGCAGCATCCAGCAGTGATGAATATTTTGATATCCCTGAAATTAAGTGGAGCATCGAGCAGATAGAGAAAAAGCCTAGCAGCACAAAAGCAAATAATCAAATCATAAGGGATTTGATTGTAAATTCAGATAAGATTTTACCAAAAAATGAGGATAAAGAAGAAAGTGGTTGGGCAAAGGAGTTTACTCATGAGATTTTCAAGAAGCGAGGCCAGGAAGCAATAGATTCAAAGGATGTTAGTTTTATTCAGCACCAGTAGTTCTTCAAGGATATCTGATCCCAGTAATTCCTGAAGAAATTCATTGGATATGCTATTTCTAAAACAGAGATCCAAGATTATAGCAATTTTTGTTTTTATTTATCTTTTTCTGTCATTTCTAAAAATGGCTCAAGCAGTCTAGGCTTGTATATATACAGTCTTTTATGATGTAATAGGGGTTCGTGTTTTGAGTAATTTTGGAGAAAAAACAATTGTGACTCTGTAAATTTGAGCTATTAATGAAAAATCAGTGGAAAAGTACAGACTCATTCTATACCAGAATTTCTGAGAGTATGGTGTGTTGAAGAATGTATCAATCTCTTATGTGTATGTGATTCTTTGTTTATTTCATCTCTGTGTTATCTTCATGTTTGATTGAAAAATACATATGCAGAATTCATCCTTGTTATATGCTCTATAATATATCAATTAAACATTTCACAAATCTTCATCTAAAGTCATATTAAAGAATTCATTAATGGTTAAATGTTCTTTATATGATGGAATGTTTCTTTTGTATTCCTCTATTCTCTTGTTTTTTTTATTCTATGTTTGCATTTGAATATTCATTTTTAATGTCCTAAGGAAACTTTCCCTTTGTAACCAATTAAGGAGAAAAGGGATGAAGGAAAAGATGGAAAAAGGTCAAAAGGAGGACAATTTCAAAACCTAGCACTAGAAAAAGGAACAAATGTGAAACTAATCAATGTTGGAATGAGGACTTTTGGAGACTCCTAACACTGGAAAAGGGTACAATTGCAAAATCGATGTTACTAGAAAATAGCCTAGTTGCAAATCCTACTACTAGAAAGAAGTCTAATTTACAAATTCAACGCTAGAATAAAGAGAAATTAGGAATCCTAGCACTACAAAAGGGCACATTTGGAATTCCTAGCACTGGAAAAGGAAACAAGGAGGAATATTAGCACTATAAAACAAGGTAGATGAGAAACAATATAGCACTAGAAAGATAAAAAAGTGAAAAAGCTAGTGTTATGAAAATGACAATTTAAAAAGCTAGTGCTAGGAATGAAGGAAATTGGAAAACCTAGTGCTACGAGGGAGGGAAAAATGAAATCTTAGTAGTAGAAACTTGAACAAATGAGAAACATAGTGCACTAATGAGGAGAGGAGGTTAGTTTTGGAGAGAGAGAGAGAGAGAGAGAGAGAGAGATCGTCGATGAATGCCAAAACTACCTAGCATAAATATTAATTGCAAACTACCATAAATATTAATTCCAAAATACCTAGCATAAATATTAATTGCAAACTGCCTAGCATAAATATTCATGAAAAAACGTAAATATTAATTGCAATTTAACTACCTATAAGTCATCATGATATTTTTTATCAATGCATAAAACACAAAATGAATATTTTGGAAGATTGTCACTTGTGGAATTGACTATATATTTGAACTAAGTAAAGACCAAGTCTCTTATGGCATGTATAAGAAATATAAAGAACAAGTCTCTTATGGTCTAATGGATGATAATGAATAAGTACTTACTAATGGATGATATTCACCTCCGCCTTCAGCGTGTCCATAAGTTCTACAATGCTTTTTAGTTGTTGTTATTAAAAGTCTCCTTACTTTCAAGCCCTTGCACTTTTTACAAGGTAAATAACATTTTCTATCCTCCGAAGCCCTCGATGTCGATCCCACGTCTCCTTGGCCCAGTCCTTAAGGAATGTTATCTGACATTTTTCCTCACCAAATAACTTTTAGCGATGATTATCAATCAAAATTAACCTCAAAATAGGCCTATAACATTTCAAAAGCATGGGAAGTATAACAAGAATGTAGAACTTGTAAATAGGTATTCGACCCTATATATATATATATATAAATCAATTTCCCGTCAGATATTCAACGCTAGTCTGTCAGATAAACATCGCACAACGGTAAAATGTCATTAATGCCGAAATTTGGCCGATAAAATGCCACTAATGCCAAAAAAAAATTGTTTTCTGGTGACAAGACAATGATCGTCGAATATGCGACTCTATGTAATTAACGTCGCATAGTCGGCGATCATCAGGATTTAAAAAACAAAAAACAAAAAAAATACATTAAATGTTCGACGGCGGTTCCCATTTTATCCGTCCGTCGGATTTTAACCCGAAATGCGTTAGTGTAAATAGGGTGTTAATACCCAACCCATATCACAGACTTCTAGGATAATATCATTGGGGGAGCATGGGTATTTTATAAACCTTGGTGTTGTACTTTAAGGTAAAAGATAGTTGTGATCATATTATTTAAAAGCATGAAATTTTGAGTTTGTAAGTATTGCGCAAGTTTTGGTCTACAAAATGGCATGCTTGTCATGATAATGTTTAGATGCCATCACAATGCATTTTAAGAATCATTACAATTGAAGAATTTGTATGGTACCACATAGTTGTTGTAGATTCTACAAATAGCAAGCACACAGATGGATTACATTAGTTTAACACATAGGTCTTACAAATGGCAAGCAATTAGACAAATTACATAGATTTAACTTCCAAAGAACCATAAATTCTTGTACATAGCAAACCAAAGGTCTAGTGTTTTGACACAAAAGCTTGCACATACACAATAATATGGAAATCAATGTCAACAAGGAGACATTTGAAACGTGGTTGATGCAAGTGAATTTGTTAGAGAAATTTGTTGGAAACACTGAGAGGGGGGTGAATCAGTATTTCTCTTCAAATAGTTAATTTTTAATCTTCATGGAATTAAATTCACATTAACATTAGTTCAAACATAAATCAACATCACATCACATGAACAGTAAACATCACCATTCAACAATGCACAACATCAAGACAATACACCAAATATTTTTAGGTGGAAATCCTTATAGGAGAAAAACCATTGAACGTTTCTTAATATTGGTCTTCAAAATATGACATCAAAGGGAAGCTCTGTTACACGTCATTTTTTCACCATGGCACTTGATAGATAAATGGATCTATCGTCATTCATCCTTATGTTTCAATGCACTCCTTTGCAAGTCAAACATTTATATTCCTTGACCAAATCATGAATTTTGGGTCAAATGGATTTTTGACCTCTTTACCATGACTTGCACACTTTTTCTAGTATATTTATGTGCATGCGTTGTTTCTTCCAATAATACCTGCACATAAGTGTGCTATGTTTTCCATTACATACTGTGCAAATGACTTAAAGGAAGGTAAAAATAAAAAGTAAGTTCTAGAAGCATTGTTGGGCGGATATATCCCAACTAGAAGCTTCTAAGTCATCTATTCGAGCCAAAACCCTCTAAACATGGAGCTAATTCCCTTGGATCATGGAACCCTAATCCCACTATTAGTGGATCTCATCCCTCTTTTATGGATCTGAAACCTCCTCCATTTGTCCTATAAATTGATTAGAGGCTTCAGGGTTAGGGGAGTTCACAAATGGTATTCTTATGTTGGTAATTTTGGATTTGGAAGCTTATCATCCAAGGAGAAAGATTAGAGGCATTTCGAGGAACCTTAACGACATCAAGACCAGGTTGTAAGGATCTTCTTTTATCTCTGAATAATATATTTGGATACTTTTTCTCATTGTGTTATCTTATTGGCATTATAAATGGTTTATGTTCTTTATGTATTCATTAAGATAACTTCAATTTCTAATCTCCTTGATCATTAGATTGAGCTTGTTTTAGATCATTATATTGCATACGCACTTGATCCTTCATATGTGTGTGTTTGTTGGCTCCATCAAAGCATTGAGGAACTACAACGAAACAGATCAGGGATCTTCATCAAGCATTTCGCTAAGAGGTAAGAGCATCACTCCAATTATTTAATTTTAATAATTTAAACAAAGTTAGCATAGGGAAAGAGTTATTCTTATGATTGTGTGTTTCTAGTTTTCCTTTATGATTCTAGGGAGATCACTTTTGTTCGCAGAAGAGATTTGTCTGTATAACAAGCTCCAACTTGCAAATTTATCGACTCTAACTGAAAGGATACTCTAACACCTTTTTTACCAATTCCAACTAGGACACTCCAACGCCCTGGTTTACAAGCTCCAACATGAAGGGTGCTCCAATGCCCTGGTTTACCACCTTCAATTGGAAGGATGCTCCAATGCCATGGTTTTACCAGTCCCAACTAGAGGGATGCTCCAACCCCTTGTGCAGGCTCCAACCAGTCCTAGCACCACCCTGTCACCCTGAAGTGTTCTCAAGCTCCAACCTAAAGGAGACTCCACTCTCCTACCTTGCCCCACCCTTCCACCCTAGTCATCAAGTTGTCACTTTCCCTTAAGGATCCAACCTTCATCTCACCATCGTGAACCGTGTTTCATATATTTTCATACTTGATCCCCCCTTTTCTTAGTATCAACATTAAAAAAACAACCACATCAAGGCTTGTGTTGTCTCTCCAACAATAGCACAAGATTAAATTGTCAAACCCTAGCAGCATCATTGTCATCACCAATACTAGCATATATCCAAAATCCATACTCAAACTAGCAGTATATCAACTCGCTCTCTACTCAAACCCTAGCTTCAATCAAATTTTCTTCTGCGCCAAACTTCATAAACTTGGTTATCTTCTACTTCAAGTTGCATCAACCAGTCATGCAACCTTATTTAACATGCATCTTTCTTGGCTACCCTCGCAGTAGTGTATCAAATAACCCAAGGTAACATATCTTGGATAAACAACACTATGTCTCTCTAAAGATCAATAGCAATCTCAATAGTTCTACTCAAGTTACAGAAGCCTATGTTTCTGTTCAACAATCCATTATCAAACTGATATTTGCAATGCACTACTTCTGCTCAACAAAACTTGATATGTTCATAATTCACATCAAATCCTAGCATCAATACTTTGCCATGTCTTACTACAACAAGTATGTAATAATGAGGCTCCCTTTCTTCAAACTGTAAGAACCTAAAATATAGGACTTAACCAACTTCTTTGAACACTGTCCAAAAAGTCTTTGTATCAATGTTGTCAAGACACACACAATCACTGCATTTTTATAACCACTTATTGGTATAATGTCATCAGCTCAACTCATTAATTCTAATCAAGCCCTCGGCATACACCATAGCCATACATCCATGGCATGCAGCATATAAAAACAAACTTTAACTCAATTTACACAACAGTCGTTCCTTCAACAACACTCTTTGCTCATATTGTAGGATTCTAAAGACAATCAAAGTTTATGTTATGCCTCAGAGATCTATTCAAATTGAACTGGGAATCAATCAAACGCAGTAGGCTTGCAAACTTTAGATGTACAATGAAATCCCAAAATTTCAATTCTGATCTTTGTTTTGTTGATGAAGAAAGTGCCACTAGAAGCTAATATGTTATTGTACTCATTAAAGGAGCTCTCAAATGTCAATTCCTTAAGTAAATTGTCCTGATTATTAAATCTAGATTTATAATGTGAAGTTCAGGATTCCTTTTATTCAATATTACACTTGGATCACAAAGGAGACCTCAAATAACTGACCTCTGAAGTTTTTACAGACCTCTTAATTAGGGCACAAAAATATGTCGAATGAAACCCTTTTTCAATCACAAACAATCTAACATTTCAATGACAATTTATCTCAGATAAAAGCGTTGGTATTTATGTCAAAAATTACCCTTGTAACATGTCCTACTGAATAGTTTGAATTTGCATCAAGCCTCCTCAAAGTATCTCAAAACTCTACCAAGGATCATGCATAGCTTATACTTGACACCGAAATGTATAACTTTTCAAGCTAATCTCAAATCTCATAGCAACAATTAGGGGTATATTATAACCTTTGTTTGCAAGATGATTCAGATTAACAGCCTCACAAAGACTGTTATAGTGTTGAGTTACCTCCACCTCAAATTTTTAAGAAGAATGATGAGAATGATCCATAATAATTGTTCTCGGGTTAGTGCACCAATTCATTGGTTAGGGATTTTAGCATAATTCAGAATATGTCACATTAACATGCTTCGGGTTTGGTCTAAAGGATAGTGAATAGCCTCAATGTTATCACATCAAATGTGCCCACAAAAACTAGACCCAAAATACAATAAGAATGACACAATAACCCACCAATTTATTCCCAAAGAGTGTCGAGATTGTTGCAAAACTTCCATGAATTTTTCGCTTCAGAAAATTGTCATAGGTATCAAAAAAAATAGTGAAAAGCCAAAGAGCCAAAGAATAACTCTCAAACCAAGACAATCTTCAAATCAACAAATTCTTCAAGTGTGCCCTTGGGGTCCGAGAATCACCACAAAATAGTCATTTATCATTACATATTTTGTGGCATTAATTCTTGCCTCTGAACATGTTTCAGATCAAGCCCTAATCACTTTTAAATAGGTTGAATCATCACTCCTTCACTGATACACAGGCTTGCAACACCCGAATTTTTGGCCTCAGGGTACAAGTAAACCCCAGAAAGAAAGAAAAAAAAAAGGGAGAGAGAAATATTGATCCCAAAAACCTCAGAGAATTTGACCTCCTTTAGGTCATCAAGACTACACATAGGTCGCAAATAGAGACAGATAGATAGTACGAGTTTTCTTGTACTTCCTTTGTCAGGTGGTCAAGCCTCTATTGAAGAGTTACAATGGGGAGGCCAACCTAAGCTTTTGGAGGGAGCCAACTTGGAGGGAAAGATATTTAAATTTGACTTTTGAAACTTCATTTTGGAGGGATCCAACTTGGAGGGAAAGATATTTAAATTTGAAATTTGAAACTTCAATTTGGAGCCAAACTTCGTTTTCTTGTTAAGGTTGCTTGCATCTTGAGAAACCAAATTCATAAAGAGGAAAATCCTCTTTTAAATATTTGACTAGGTCAAACACTTATGACCCATCATAATTTAATTTAATTAAAATACTAATAAATCAATCACTTTTGGGGATTTTGACCAAAAGTGAGCATCGATCTTCAAGGAGGTGTATCTCCTCTACCATGAGGACATAGGAGATTTACCACATACCATTGGAATTAGTATGACAAGAAGAATCACATGACGATGATCCTAAGTCCAGATACAATGAGGTGTCCATCCAAATCTTCATCAATTACAAAGCATCTAGGGTTTCTTAGAGATTCATTAGGGGAATTTTGAGGTCTAAAATGGGCCTCCTAAGGAAATTACAAAATAATAGTGGAAATAATAAAATAGTATTTGATTACATCATCAAATTTTAGAGGGAAAAAAAGAAAAAACTACTTTTTCAACTCATATTTTGAACTTATCTCCCTAAGGTTTTACTCAAATTTCGAGCAGGAATACTCGTTGGATGCAAAATTTAATTTTCCATCCAAAGAGTACCCATGTTGCATACTTTTGATGGACTTTGCTACACAAAAAATGAGAAATACATGAAAAGCGTGATTGGAATTACTTTTTTTCATGTATTTCTCATTTTTTGGGTTGTAGGGTCCATCAAAAGTATGCAACATGGGTACTCCTTGGATGGGGAATTAAATTTTTCATCCAACGAGCACTCTCGCTCAAAATTTGAGTAAACCCTTAGGGAGATAAGTTGAAAATAGGAGTTGAAAAAGTAGTTTTATTATTTTATTATTTTTTAATCTTTTTACTTTTTTACTCCAAAAATGGTGAATCATCCCCCATGGTTGACATCATCATCTTGAATCATATTGGTTCTCATAAAGTTTATTTTTGTTGTACATTTTTCTTAGGAGGCCCATTTTAGACCTAAAATTCCCCTAATGCTTGGCTATTGGAGCTTCAATCAATGTAATCCATACAAATATTAAGAGCATTCAAGAACTGGCATTGGCATCAATGACAACACCATTCAACAATATCCCCCTTTGTCATTGATGGAAACACATGCTCCCCCTATGGATATTGCTCCCCCTGACTACATGCCTTTGATCTTCATTTCCTGATTTATCTCTTACTTTGACATCAATGGCAAAGGTTTACTTTCCCTGTCGAAATATATTCCTTTTTCTTCCTAAAATAGACAGCCTTACTCCCCCTGACATGATATGTATTTCATGACTTGCCACAATTGAGACCTTCTGCAATCTTATCCATTACTATGCTCTCAAAACATCCTACTCCACTAAACACAAGACTGATTTACCTGCCCATAATACTGACTTCTGCAAACAATCTTGACTACTACTCTGATGATCTTTCAAACTACCATATGTCAACCTATCAAAGGATAGATCTTCAAATGTACTACTACATAGACTCCCCACCTCCAACATTCATAGGAAAGGGAGTCTTCAAACTTCCTTGTTCAGAATAATGTGTGAACCGACTCTGCAGTCGAATCATCCTTGACATCTTCCATTGTAGATTCATCATAACCCTTTGACTTTACAAATCTTGAGAGTGTGACTACAGATATTTTTCTATTCACTTGATCTTTTTGCCTTTGTTTTCTTCTCCATACTTTCATATACCTAATTTTAGAGTTGTCCTTCATGAAAGATTCCATCTTGTATCTACAATATTTATCTATATGCCCATAGTTATAACATTTGAAACATTCAATGTTGATCCTAAAGAAGCCATTTTGAAATTTGTCATGTGATCCTGCAAACTTGCTTCTAGAGCTTCGATAATGTCTTTAATAATCATCCCTATCATACATTCTGCAATCCCTAACTATATGCCTGAAGTTAGAACAATAAGAACAATAAAAACAACAAGCATTAAACATATTAGGGTACCTGGATGAGATGTCTTGCTTTGATTTTCTCCTAAAGACGTATTTTCTTAGAAGAGGTTCATCCCTTAGTTGATCCTTGTCTTTGATTACATCAGTATTGCTTCTTGGAGCAGTATTACCGCAAATCTTCTTTTGACCTTTATTTGGCCTTTAAAGGATCTTGGTGTCAAGGTTCTTGTCAATCTTTCTTTGCAAGGGCTTGGAGCTTGTGCCTTAACTACATGGGGTTTCATCTGCTTCTTTTTCCTTCATTTTCGATCGAGCAATATCATTATTCTTCCTTCCATCATCCAACAATTTCTCCTTCTGCTATTTCCTAAGCTCGTCTATTTCAATTGGGGCAGCATCAAGTTCTCCTTGTTTTTGAGTAATATCTTCCTGAAAACTGCTTTTCAAGACTTTTAGTCTTTCTTCTGCCTCCTCTAGTTGCATTTTTAGAAGGGTGACCTTTTCTGTTACTTTTTCAAAGACTTGTATGTGTTCCTTCTACCTTTCGCTTTCATTTCTAAGCATGTTTATCTCTACTAGAGATGCATCAAGTTCCTTTTGCTTTTGACTAACTTCTGCTACAGGTTCTTCTAACTTACTTGTCAATTCTTTCTCTTTCTTTTCAGCTTTCTGCCCTTTAAGTCCTATAAGGGCAACTTCTTCGAGTACCCAATTTTTCTCTCTTGCTTTGCTAAGATCACACAAGGAACTGGTCAATTCTACTTCCAAATCTACTATTGTTACCTCTTCCTCATCTACTTTATCTGAAACACAATCATCATCATCATTTTCAACTTAACCTACATGCTTCTTTGAGTATAGATCATGGAGCTTCTTCCAAATACTTTTGGTCGATGAGTATTGAACAAATTTGGCTTTTACGGGGTCCAATAGAGCACAAAGAATGACATTCATGGCTTTTGTACTATAGCTTCTAGATTCGTCAGTAGATGTGTCTCCAGAAACAATAGAGTGCCATACATCATATCCTTGAGCTTGCAAATGGATTTTCATTCTAGATTCCCATATTTCATATTTGGCTTCATCAAACTCAAGAGTTGGTAGACCAACTTGATTCTCTTCAAATTTGGAGACTACTGCAATACTAGAGACTTCCTTTGATCGCTTTAATGTGTGCATCTTTGACTTTCCCATCTCTGCACTTTTGAGATCTACCTTCCAGCTATTAAGCTACAGCTGAAGCAATTGGCTCTGATACCAATTGTTGTAAATACTAAGAGGGGGGTGAATCAATATTTCTCCTCAATTAGTTAATTTTTAATCTTCAAAGCATTAAATTCACATTAGCACTAGTTCAAACACAAACCAACATCACATCACTTGAACAATAAACAACGTCATTCAGCAATGCATGACATTAAGACATTACACCAGAAATTTTTAAGTGGAAACCCTTCTAGGAGAAAATTCATTGAACGCTTCTTAATATTGGTCTTCAAAATATTACATCAAAGGGAAGCTCCAACTTCCAAATTTATTAGCTACAACTACAAAGATGCTACAACACCTTGTTTACCAGCTCAAACTAGAAAGACGCTCCAACACCCCGGTTTAAAGGCTCCAACCTAAAGAATGCTCCAACACACTGGTTTACCAGTGCCAACTGGAAGAACACACCAACGCTCTAGCATTACCAACTCCTACTGGAAGAACACACCAACGCTCTAGCATTACCAACTCCTACTGGAAGGACGCTCCAATGCCATGCACAAGCTCCAACCTACCCTAGCACCACCATGTCGCCTTGAAGTGTTCTCGAACTCCACCCTGGAGAAAACTCCATTTCCTTGCCACCCTAATCAGCAGGTTTCAACCTCTAGCTCACCATGCAGGATCATGTTTCATATATTTTCAGACTTTATCCCCCTCTACTCTGTATCAACATTGAAACAACAACCATATCAACATCTTTGTTGTCTCTACAACACTAGCACAAGATTAAATTATCAAACCCTAGCAGTGTCATTGGCATCACCAGTACCAGCACATATCCAAGATCAATACTCGAACCAACATTATATCAACTCACTCTCTACTCAAACCCTAGATTCAATCAAATCTTCTTTTGCATCAAACCTTAGCCTCATAAACTTTGTTTTCTTCTGCTTCAAGTTGCATCAACCTATCATGCAGCCATGTTTACATGTATCTTTGTTGGCTACCCTAGGTACCATACCCTGTCTCTTTGAAGATCACCACCAATCCCTATAATTCTACGCAAGTTACACAATCTTGTGTTTCTATTCAACAATCCATGATCAAACAGATCTTAGCAATGCACTACTTCTGCTCAACAAACCTTGATATGTTCATCATTCACATCAAACCCTAGCATCAATACTCTGTCAATTCTTACTACATGTAATAATGAGACTCCCAGCAACACATAAAACATAAAACATAGGACTTAACCAACAACTTTGAACATTGTCGAAAAAGTTTTCATATCGACGTTGTAAAGACACACACAATCACTACACTATTTCTTGTCTCTTATTGGTATAATGTCATCAACTCGGCTCATTAATTCTCAACAATCCCTCAACATACACCATAGCCATACATCTATGGCAGGCAGCTTATAAAAACAAAATTCAACTTAATTCACGCAGCAGTCATTCCTTCAACAACACTCTTTGCTCATATTGTTAGATTATAAAGACAATCAAATTTTATGTCATGCCTCCCAAATTTATTCAAATTGAAGTGGAAATCAATCAAACACAACAGCCTTGCAAGCTACAAATGTACAATGAAATCCCAAAAGTCCAGTTTTGATCTATGTTTTGCTGATGAAGTGCCACTAAAAGCTAATATGTTCTTGTACTGACTGAAGGAGCTCTCAGATGTCAATGCCTCTAGTAAACTGTCTAGATTATGAACTTTAGATTTCTAATATGAAGTTCAGAGTTCCCTTTGTTCAATGTTACACTTGGATCACAAAGGAGACCTCGAATAACTGACCTCTAAATTTTTTACATATCTCTAAATTAGGGCACAAAAATCTATCCAATGAAACCATTTTGCAATCACAAACAATCTAACGCTTCAATGACAATTTATCTTAGATTAAAGGGCTAAGATTGATGTCAAAAGTTACCCTTGTAACATGTCATGTTGTATAGTTCAAATTTGCATCAAGCCTCCTCAAAGTATCTCACAACCCTACTAGGGATCATGCACAACTTACACTTGACAACGGAATGTAAAACTTTTCAAACTAATCTCAGATCTGATCGCAACAATTAGGGATATAATGTAACCTTTGTCTGCAAAATGCTTTAGATTAACAACCTCAGAAACACTGTTATATTGTCGAGTTACTTCCACCTGAAATTTTTAAGAAGAATGATTAGAATGCTCCATAATAATTGTTCTCAAGTTAGTGCACCAAGTCATTGGTTAGGGCTTTTAGCATACTTCAGAATTAGCAAAAGTGTGTCTCGGATAGTAATCTTGGAGAGCAGCAAATGGGCCAACGTATTAACTTTAGAGAACCCTGAGAATCTTCATCAAAATGACTTCAAATCAAATTAAAAGGGAAGTCGAATACCCACAAAACTATCTCTGAATATGTCACACGAACATGCTTCAAGTTTGGTCTAAAAGTTAGTGAATAGCCTCATTGTTATCACATCAAATGTGCCCACGAAAACCAAACCCAAAAGACAATAAGAATGCCACAGTAACCCAACAATTGATGCCCTAAGAGTGTCAACAATGTTGTAGAACTTCCACGAATATTTTGGTTCAAAAAATTGTCACAAGTATCAAAATAACAACGAAAAACCAAAGAGCCAAAGAATAACTCTCAAACCAAGACAATCTTCATATCAAGGAATTCTTCTAGACAGATGTGTGCCCTTGCGGATCGAGAATCACCACAAAATAGTCATTTACCATTACAAAGTTTGTGGCCTTCATTCCTACCTCAAAACATGTTTCAGATCAAGCCCTAATCACTTCTAAATAGGTTTAATCACCTCTCCTTCGTTGATACACAAGGTTACAAAAGGCCCGTATTTTTGGCCTTAGAGTACAAGTAAACCCTAGCGAAGAAAAAAAAAAGAGAAAATATTGATCCCAGAACCCTCCCAAAATTCGGCCTCCTTTATATCTTGACGACTACAAATAGGTTGCATACAGAAACAGATAGACGCTGCGAGTTTTTTTGGTACTTCCTTTGTCGGGAGCTCAAGCCTCTGTTTCTAGAGAATTGAAGAGTTAAAATGGGGAGGTTGACCTAGCCTTTTAGAGGGAGCGGAGGGAAAGATATTTAAATTTGAATTTTGAAACTTCATTTTGGAGTCAAACTTCATTGTCTTTTTAGGGCCAACTTGCATCTTGAGAAACCAACTTCATAAAGAGGCAAAGCCTCTTTTGAAGGGTTGACTAGGTCAAACACTTATGGCCCGACATAATTTAATTTAGTTAAAATACTAATAACTCAATCTCTTTTAGGGCTTTTTGACCAAAAGTGGGGTGTTGATCTTTAAAGATATGTATCTCCTCAATTGTGAGGACATAGGAGATGTACCACATACCATCGAAATCTACATGACGAGAAGAATCAAATGACGATGCTCCTAAGTCCAAATACAATGAGTTATCCATCCAAATCCTCATCAATTACGGGGAATTTAGGGTTTCTCATCGCTTCTTGACCATTAGAGCTTCAATCAATGCAATCCAAACAAATATTAGAGCATTCAAGAACCGATGTTTGCATCAATGACAACATTGCGTTCAACACAATGTCCCAAAGAGACTTGATTAGCACCAAGTGATATATATGCAAACAAGGCTCGTTACATCTTGAACCGAGAAGTCGTTAATATGTTTATAATACAAATGTCAAAAATAATAATCATTTAGCATGGTCATGTGTAATGACTAGCCTAGATGCATCTTAACTGGATCTACAAAGCGTCGAGAGGGATCTAATCTCTTCACTCTAAAAGAGATTTGCAACCTCAAAATTTGATCCCTCTCGGCATTTGGTAGATCCAGAGTTAAGATGGATCTAAGATGGTTTAATTATTAATTATAGTTAAGAAATATATAATTATAATCATAATTATTAATTTGTTGGTTTAATTTACCCTTTTAAAAAGGTTATATTCGATGTGAATACCATGGGTTATAATTATTAATTTGTTGGTTTAATTTCTCTCTTTAAATAGCCTATATTCAATATATATACCATGGGTTCTCATAAACATTGGTCTCAAAAACCAAGTCAAATTAATTAGTTGGAAGTTATTTTTATTTTTCACGTTTTAAGGCTATTTTTATTTTTATTATTTTATTATTTTTGTTTAGGACAAAAGCTTTCAGCACATTTCACATCTCTTCCATACTGGGCTAGGGAGCACCTTTTGGTGCAATCATTAGGGAAAGAGATTGCAAGGAATCATTAATATGTTTATAATGTGGAATGTTAAAAATAATAATCATTTAGCATAATCATGTTTAATCACATTGATATAATGTTAATCAAAGAGTTTAATTTTTTGAACAAGATGTGGTCAAATCCTACGTAGATTAATAATTCTTTGGCAATGGATTTCAGGTAATGTTGATATGCCATATAAAGATATCAATAATGTGCAAAAGGTGTGGGGGAATTTGTAAGAGATGTAGAGAATATAACAAAGAGATGTGCTATAACCACTTGGCATGTACCTTTAATAACATTGGCCTAGGGAACTTCAATTCAATATCAAATTGAAATTCCAAGTTAGCCCTATTCATATATAGAGATAGAATGCATTCTTTGACCCAAAAAAAATCCCTTCCCCTCTTATACCACTCTGCTCCGAAATAACAAAACCAAAACACAGAAATGAAAAAGAATAAAAAACGAAAAAACAACTTCAAATATAGTGTACCCTCCCTAACAAATTGTCGTAAACTCTTGCCATGTTCTCACATGCATCGTGCATATATATATATATATATATATATATATAATGAATACTATCCAACAATGCACTACTCGTGTAGGCCATCAAGTTAAATTGAGTTTGAGGAATATTCACCATCTATTTTATGAAGCCAGTTATTTTTTAATAAAGTTTTAATAAATATTCACCAACAATGAATTAATTACGCCTATTAATATTTTACTTCAAAACCAAAATAAGATACGATCAAGCCTCAACGAACATTTTACCAACAATGCATTGTTTGTCTACTATTATCTTATTCTAAAACCAAAAAAACGCATCTATATTGTTCCAGTTAAAGAGAACTCGGATTCCCAGGACGTTATGGAGCACTTGGCTTCTCAAGCCATACTGTAATTAGGTGTCATGTTCATGATCAATGAATGTTCACAAATTAAATACAAAATGCAATTGAAAAATCTCACAAATTATTTTAATAAAAAATTGAAAATTTTCGAGTATATAAAAATAAATAAACTGTGTTTCAATAAATCCTCTAACGGTTCACAATGCGTTTGTCGAATGGTTCCACTTTCCAACCTCGTTCAATAAAAGATAAACAGAGAAATTTTCATGTGGTGAAATATCCAAACCTTGCACGAGTAGCAATTTATTGGATTAGTACAATGAAGGTGTTTATTTATGTAGCATTTGGTCTGGTGCCCAGGTTCTTATGTGGCGTGGCTATTTATTGAAACATCATGAACCATAATCCATAACCTGGATTGATTAAGTGGGAATGAATTGATCACGGTAGTTCGTCGACGATGTTCAGGTGAACTAGCTAGTGGAAAATTGATAGATTCACATAAGCCTATATTTATTTTGCCAGTGTGAATGGATAGTCATTTCCCTACAGTATATTTCACTGCAAAGGCATGAAACAAGACGCGGATAGGGGAAGTCTGTGAAAGAGAGGAGAACCATTCAGTATGTGCATTAAATCTATTATTTTCTTCCTACGAGTAAGGGACCCCAGACACAGGCCACGAGGGTTAGCTCAATTGGTTGAGTTCCCGTCGCACAAGCACCTCACTATGAGAGGTCACGGGATCAATTCTCCTCAATACCCTCAGGGTTAGGCTCCAATATGAGCCAGCGAGACTGATCCCTTCGGGTGGATCTACCCGGGACCATTTCCATGGTCGTTGCAGTCACCAATCTCCGGAGTCCGTGAACCACATCCAAAAAATAATAAAGGAACCCAGACACCAAGCATAGACATCAAGTTGTCAATGGCTATATTGTGGGTCGACTCACAGGGGAGCCACAAGACTAAGCCAGTAGACTTTTAAAGTATGGTGCTACATTTTGATTTGATAATCAAATACGCTTCGTTGATTAGATAGGCACGCGTCCCATATTAACAATCGTATGCATATTCTCTCGTCTACAGCTGTGGAAGGCTAGAAATATAGCATGCATATATGGGGAAAAAAGTTGCTGAAGTTTGCAACGGGGATATTGGGCTTTCTGGTGGTTAATACCGTTTTTTTGTGAGAAAAGGGGCATTATATCTGCCCAGAAGCATTTAAAAGTGTAATTTTCACGAGTAGTTCAGATGCAAGATCTGCAGCCATTATGCTAAAACTTCATACTCACCATCATTGAACTAATGAAACGCAAAAAGAAAGCCCCTGGGGAGTAAAATTTAGTTGGGATCTGGTTTGTCTCGAGGTTTGCAATGGTATCTTTCTAGCAATTTTCTCCATAATTTTTTGGTAGGAATCAAAACAACAATAATTTCAAATGGTCGAGTAAAATATTACAGGTGAGCTACAGGTAAGGTGTTGATACTCCTAATGTTCGAGCCTTCTACACAATGAGATGCAGGTAAGGTGTTGATCCTCCTAAATGTTTAAACATACTACACAACATATCTGCAATAATGAGGTAATACATATTGAATCCAATAGGAACATTGAGAACAAGTATACCTCCAATTAACGCATTATTGTTAGCCTTATTTGGTAAAAAAACATGTTATATCTAGCAGCCCTCAGAACAATTATTCACAAAACCGAGTTACCAAATCTTACAAAGCCTCTGTACACTATCTTGAGTTTTGAGGTTTCAACTTTCTAGAATTATACTTGAGATGACAAAAGCAGATCTGAACAAAATTGAAAGAAACTTTATCTCATATACAATCTCTTAGAATTTTTCAGAAGCGGGAAAATCTTATTTATAATTGTCAATTTAGAAATTGCAATCTAGTTTGTTGAATAGATCCTTTCAGACATCATAATAACAAATTTATTTGTGCTGCATTATTAAATAACCTGCAAGGCCTAAAAATTTCTAGGCACACTATTGACTAAAAGGAAATTTACAATCACCAAATAATTACATTCAAAATCTGCAGCATTCATTTGTAAATGTGGTGGCAAGTAAGAGCCACAATAATAGTCTGATTTCGCAGCACAAAGAGCATATCCTAATAATTTACTCCATCAGCATAGTCTTGATACATCTTAATATCTTTAGCATATTAGTATAAATCAATGGACTAGCTTAGTAACACTCCCAAAGAAAATTTGACACATGCCCTATTTTCTTGAAGATGACTTCTGGAATTCTCATAAAAGAATTGGCTTGCAGAGAAAAAAAGATCACAAGATTCTGACTGCTCTATATTTTATCAGAATCTGAAGACAAACTGAATAAGCGGCTACATTAGCTAGGTCAAACAAATTGAAAAAGGGGTTTTGTTACCAAGATCACCCTGAGCTTCAATGGGAAGATTTACATAGCATTGGAGCAAGAACTAAGTTTGCTCAAATCAAAACTCCTTGCATGGAGAACCAACTCGATAATGAAAACTAAGCTGGTAACTGCAACCTCTCATTGTTTTTCCAGCTGTAATACCATGGAGCAGTTCAGTGATGAATGGCCCACCCTATTTAAGCCTTGAACAAATAAAAGAAAAATATAAATAAAAAATTGAAGCATTTGGTTGCTGATTAAAGAATCGTACCTTCTGAAATAGTAGTAGAAGAAATCCCCATAAAGAGCTGTCTGCACGAGCCCAGATACGCAAGCTGAGGAACAAAAAAGAAAGCATCAGACAATCTCATAAAAAGATGTTTCAAATTTAAAAACCAATGCATAGAATCCTTCTTACGTATCCATCGGAAGTAATGTTTTTCAGTGAAATAGCGATAAATCCAATTTAGGATGTAGAACCCCCTGTAAGCCCTGCAAAATTTAAAAAGTATTTGACTTACTAACTATGAAGAACAAACATAAATGAATTAAGTTACAATTCTTCTCATCAGTCACATATCTCCGTATATAACACTATAGCATTAATATTAACAGTTTTTTTATGCATGTAAGTACAAAAAAAATTCCATCCTAGATTGTTAGAACTAGGAGCAAAAAAAAAAGTGAAGAGAAAAATAACTTCTCATCATTCCTCTAGCCTGTATAGCAACTATTAAAGCACAAATAATATTAATGACTTGAATAGCATCTAAACAACTATTTTAGGTTTGCAAGCAATTATTGAAATCCCTCTTTGGACAGTGGGTAAGCATTGCAGAATCAATTACTCTTCCTCCACTTGATGTCAAGAGCGATCTCTCCCATGCTCAGTTGAGATATCCATGCAACGAGGGTACTTTGTTATATTTTCTCAAACCATGGTAAACCTTTTCTGCACTCTAAAATAATTTTAAACAAAAAGCTTGAAGCTATTTAAAATTACACATTATAATTAATGCTAGAACCTATAAACACATATGACGCAGCAACGCCGCTGAAAGTCGCCCTGAGGAGGGATGGTCAACAACTACATGGCTCTGTCATGCCAAACCCTTTACTTTTCCTCGTAGTCTACTTTCTCTTGTATGAAGTTTATCTATCAATTTTGAAGAAATTGATAGATAACTATATTCCACAACTTTCACAGTTAGTAAACATAATCCAATACCTTAATCTCCCAATCTCGTAGCTTGGATTTATATATCTCCCCGGCCCACAATACAATCGCGGGGTTCAATTAAATGTATCCAATGTTTATACCTCCGAACTTTATATTATATTTCTCAGCTCGTATACATTATCTCCGAACTTAGGACTGAAGTTATAACCTTTGCACTTTATAATAATATTCCTCGCGTTCTATATAAATGACTTGCAATAAACCGTGGGCTCTTTTATTAAACTTCGCACATCTTCGACAAACAGTCATCGTCCGATAGCCCTCCCTCGAATCGACGGCTCTGCTGCATTTCGCTCGGCATCCAACGTCGATCCTTAACGCGCGATGGCACACTTTAAGCTGCGGTTTTGAAACGGGTCCCTTGCCACGTGTCGATTCCTGTATGGAATCGCTCCAATTCAAAAAATACCACCTCCGCGCCAAAAGCGGTGCGAAATGGAGAAATCCACTTTTGTAAATCCGCCATGGGTTTGCTACAGTGTTTTACCAAGGTTACTGGTCGGTTGCGTTATTCTTCGTCCGCCTTACTCAGGTCTTTGACTCGGGTTAGGAATTATAATTATCAATAACCAATGTATTTCTTTTGTAAACAAATCGAAACTTCTGTTATCATAAGAAAGGGTTAAATGGCCACGATTTCACGCAGAGACCTCGCCTGCAGGGATTGAATTCACAGGGTTATCCAACAATTTATGGGAATCCAAGCACAGGGAACGGAACTATCTTACCACAATCGCTTCATAGTTAACCAATTCCTCACGATTATGAATACAGGCAGTTTGCAAATCAACAAGACTTAAATTTTTATTCAACCAGAAGCAGTTGCTCAATACACAGAGTTCTATTGCAGAGTTTTCTCTATTCTTCCCCCCTGCTCCCTCTTCTACATCCGGAGGATATAATTTATACATATTACAATGTGGTTCTTTGGTTCCTCAGTGAGGACCGTTTTGGAAAATCAACAGTCTAATTACAATAATTCAATTAACTGAAATATGACAGCTAGACTAACTGAGCTATTCAACTTCCTATGACTCTAATTAATCTAAATAATACAATCAGCTAAGGTATTGACACCTAGTTGTAACAATTCGAATGTTTTCAACCCTCCTAGCCATAACATGTGGACAAACTCCTACATTGCTGGCTAGCATCTAACGCCCCTGCATCAACATATGATAGAAAATATAAAACAAAACACAATAAAGTGACTATCCAAACCTATTACTGTTTTTCATTGCCTTCTAAATAAAACTCTGCTACAGGGAAAAAACAAATTGCTAACCGTTGAACTAAAAACTAAATAATACATATACCACTATCTTCTCCTTTATAGAGTAGAAGGTACAATGGATCCAGACACATGCTCAACAGTATATTAACTGGAAAATTTAAACCCTAACCCTAAAGTGCCTTCCTGACATGGATGATGAGCCTAAGTGAAGTATGCCTCTACCGGCGATGAACTGAGGCATGTAAGCATGCATTCTCTAGAGATTTGAACCCTTACTCAAACTAGAATCCACATGCATGAGCACCTTGCTTATAGGAAACCGCATTTTCTAATTGTGTATGCAAATACTAACTAAAAAAATTCAGAAATAGAAATGAACTGCTAAATATAAAAAGTATCTAAATCTAAACTAAACTGACAAAAGCACATGCATGCCAAAGAGAGATCCTATACCCTCATTACTATCGTATCGAATTGCTGAAGGATGGATGTATGGAGCTTCTGTATTGTTGTACAGAACTCTTCTATAGGATTGGCTCGTTGTTATACAGACCTACACACATGTCACACATGCCTTCTCTATGTGCACCCAAGTCTCTACTTATTGTTGCCATTAATGGCACTCCGCTATAGAAGATCAATAGTCCTTACCAAGGAAAGTATCCTTTGCCAAGCACAAGATACTCCCTCTGCATCTGGAATGTCCACTCTGCCAGAGTCTAGGTTAAATAGTTGACGATTAACAAACATGAAGAAACATGAATCTGGATCGATGCTTCCTTTTGTACTATGAACTCTCTTCAAAATCTTCAAGGTAAGAACCTACTATACAAGGAACACTGCATCAGCAACTTGTCAGCCTTCTTTGTCCTTGATGCCATCTTCATTTCTGAGCATCTTCTCACACCACATCATGCACTGTTTTGGATTTCCAAGGTAATGAACTCATCTTTATACAGGGCCAAGACAAGTGTTAACACGCTGATTTTTTGTCAATATGACCCTGGAAAAACCCCCTACAACTCTTGGGGAAAACCAGTTCGAGAGCTCTTCTTTATTTCTGGTAATTTTGTTTTTATAGTGAAATAGAAATACACAGAAAATTCCAGCAATCAAACAAATACTACTTATCTCGTTTTCCGTGCTTAACCACCGCCTTTGAAATTGTGCAAATAGTAAAATAGGAACAGCAATAAATGTTGTACAGACTCCTTGATTTTCGTGCCCAGAAAACACAGCAATAAATGCTGATGTACAGCTCCATTTGCGTGCAGAGGGACAGCAATAAATGATGTACGATTTCTGCCTCGGTTTATGTGCACAGGGACAGCAGTACGTTGTACAGACTACCTCGAAAACTATGCCCAAAACTGCCTTGAACTGTGTACCAACCTTGCTGTACAAATTGATGAATGATGCCTCGGTACGTGTGCCAAGGTTCTGCTCTCCTTCAACTTCTCTGCTCAAAAATCCCCTTGCTCTCTTCTCCTCTCTCAATCTGCTCATGAAAGACTGAATAATCTTTTCTCTTATTTTCCTCTTTTAACCTAACCCTAAGTGATATTTGGGGAATCCCTAAATCCAATGGCTGAGATAGCTTTAGATCTAGGGTTGAGATTAAATGTGCATTTAATTCTCACTTTATATTTTTCAATTCACCCACTTAAATAAAGACCCACTTAACCTTTTATTCCTATAGTCACTTTTCACTTTCTAATTTCACATTGACTTTAATAAAGTCACTTTTAAATTAGACATAATAACTTAATCACTTATAAAGTCACTTTTGTATTAGATTTGACTTTACCACTTATAAAGTCACTTTAGGAGAAAAAGTTAAATACATTTGGACACTTTTCCCTAGGCCAAAGATCACAGCCTTAGGGAACCACTTGTCCTTTGGTACCCAAATTTTAACATCTTGCTCTACAATATTAATAGTTTTCTCCAAAGCCAATCATTGTAACTTATGGAGTGTTAAACCCTAAGTAAGTTTCAATGGTAGTTGTTTTCTATGATCTTGTTTGAATGCAAAGTGACTAACAATGTTGAATGATGGAAAATGGGAATAATAAGAATTTAGTCAATTATAAATATTTTATAGTTTCAAGAAGCAAATATTTCAGGTAAGTGAACATTTTATTTATGATGAAAATTCAAGTATTTTATTTTTGCTTGAATAACTGTAACACAGAAATCAATGCACGTCGTCAATAATTTGTTGTGCTTACATTGAAATCAATGCACACTATAAATCTAATTACTTTGAAATTAATGTACATACAACTAGTTACATTCAAAAATCAACATCTACACTAAAATCAATGCATCTAGTGCAAGCAATCAAATAGGAATAGAAATCAACATCTACATTGAAATCAATGCATCTAATGCAAACAATCAAAACGTGATTAGAATTCAACATCTACACTGAAATCAATGCATCCAGTGTAAGTAATCAAATAGGATTAAGAATCAGCATCTACACTGAAATCAATGCATCTATTTCAGTGAAAAACCAAAATAGTCATGGATTTCTAAACGCAACTTCTTTTACCTTTTGTAAAATCCTTACTTCCTCTTCCTATATGGTTAATAACATTCAATATCATATAATACTATATAATATATGTATTTGTCTATGTGTATCTCTCTCTTCTTCCCTCTCTCTCTCCCCCATCCCTCCCACATCTCTCTCTGCCTTCTCCGCCCCCCTCTCTTTCTCTCTCTCTTCTTCCCACCATCTATATCTATATCTCCCTACATCTCTACTTTGTCTCGCTATCTCACCCCCCCCAAACACACATGCTCTATCCATATATATCTATCTATCTCTTTGTCCCTCCCTCCGGTTGTCTCTCTCTTCTTCCCTCTTTCCACACTCCATCTATATATATATCTCCCTCTGCCTCTCCTTCTTTGTCTCTCTATCTCACCCCACAAACATACACAGTCTCTCTCCATATCTATCTCTCTCTCTCCCTCCCTCCCTCTTCCTCTCCCTCTCTCTTCCCCTTCTCTCACTCTCTCTCTTCGTCTCTCACACTTCCCTCCCACTCTCCTCTCTCCCTCACTCTCTCTCACTTGTCACTCCATCTCTCCACCTTTCTCTCTGTCTTTCTTCTTCCCTCCCTCTCTCCTTCTCTCTATCAAGTTTTCTCTCTTCCTTCCTCTCTCTCCCTTTCTCTCCCACCACCCTCTATCTCTCTGCCACCCATCACTCTCTCTCCCTCTCTCTGACCTACAACTCCATCACTATCTCCCTCCATCTCTCTTGTCTCTCCCCATCTCTCTGACCTCCAACTCCATCACTATCTCCCTCCATCTCTCTCTCTCCCCATCTCCCCCACCTCCATCTTTGTGCTCCCCCTCTCTCTCTTCCCCTGCTCTCCCTCCCTCTCTCTTTTATCTCCTCTCCTCTCTCCCTCACTCTCTCTCCATCTCTCCCTTGTCACTCCCCCTCTCTCCCTCCCTCTCTCCTCCTTCCTCTCTCTTCCTCTAGCTCTGTTGGAAAGTGTAACTAGGATCAGTCTTCATATTGACTATGTAATTATGTATTTATGTAAAGAAGAAGACAAAGATAATAAAATATGTTTTTGGTATGCTTGCCTCATGGGTTTCATGAGCAAGGTTTTATTGTAGGTCAATAGACTTCTTCTCGATGTCTATTAGGATTTGTCTTCTGGTTATAAATGTAATTAAGAGTCATGTATATGAAGAGTCTAGTCAAAAGAATATGCCTCAAGACCTTGTCATTTAGCAGTGAAGAAATGGCTCAAGACAACCCTCAAGTCAACCTCCTTAACGCTGGAAGATACTCTCTACAAGTCGGCCTATAAACAAGTGTTCAAGTCGGCCTCACTACATATGGACAGGTTGGCTCAATTACAGGTGGAAACAACTATATATACCCTATATGTACTGCGCAGAAAAGGCAAAATTCGGACAATATTTTCTATGATTTAGTAGGAGCTTCAGCAATGGAAAAACTGCGATAAAAGGAGGAGAAGAACTGTGGTTTAAATGCGTAGAAGAGGACAGGTCCGCAAGGAAGTAAGTTGGTATATTTCTGTGATTATAAAACAGTCAACAACTACAATGTGGATCTCAGGAGTCTGCAATTTCAGTGAAGGACAGGGATAAGTTTCTAGAGTCATCACTATTCAGTTCAGGGTTGCCTTTAAAGTACTAGAAGAAGAATGAATAGAGAAGTCACATGGATATCTAAGAAAGGAGATTATTGAAGGCAAGAGACCGATTTTCTCTAAGTATTAACGGCTAGTTTTTAAAACGGCTAGTTTTATTTGGCTAATACACGGCAATGATGCATCCACACTATTTATTCAATAAGATCGATTGGCTTTTTCACCTTGTCCTGAGGATGAACCACATTAGTTGGTTCAAGACGTCAACCAAATCCTAATGATGTGATTAATCTGAAAAGACATTTATCTATCTTATGGATCACAAAAGTCTCAGATCTAACTTATTATTAATAAAGGAACATATGAAAGGACATGTCCCAACTAACAGACATGACTCCAATCTTATTTATTCATCCTTATGGATATTTTCATACTCCAAATATTCTGAATAATTTGTGTGAGCAAACTTTGTTCATCTCATTTGGTATCAAAGCCTCTCAAAAATAAATTAAACCTTCCTTAATTCCAAAGTCATTGAGTACAATCAAGCCCTTGGCCATTAAATAAAAAAATATGTATAGTAGATTGTCCCACTGTACCATTACCATTATCAAAAAAAAGAATTTAAAAGGGGGAAAAGGTTATAACCATCCACATTTGTGACCAGCATTATTGATTTCAAGCCTTCCAGTTTTCAAGAGGCAACAGACAAGCAAGTTTGGAGGGATGTCGTGGTGGACTATAGCTCCATTATGAGGAACGATGTATGGGATATTATGTCCAGATTGATGGTTAAGTCAGTAGTGGTTCCAGAAGGATCTTCAAGATCAAGCATCTTATAGATTGTAGCATAGAAAAGTACAAGTTGGGGTTTGTGGCGAGAGGGTTCTCCGAGAGAGAGGAAGTGGACTGCACAATTTCTCTAATCGCTAGATATAGTTCCATTAGTGTTGTCATATTTGTTGCTTTAGTCACGAGGTGGAGGATACATCAGATGGATGTCAAGACAACACTCCTCAATGGAGTAATTGAGGAGGTTTATATAGAATAGTCCCAGGGCTTTAAGGTGCATGGGAGGGAGTCTCATGTGTGCAGATTGAAAAAGGATTTATATGGACTCAAGCAAGTACCTAGGGCATGATACTCCAATATTGTTGGGTATTTACAGAGCATGGGCTTCACCAAGAGTGAAGTACATCCCAGCTTGTACTTTATACTCGTTGGACATGATCCATTCATCATGCTGCTATTGGGTTGACACATTACTTCTTAGGGTTAGAGATATGGCAAAAGTTATGTGAGATTTCTTTAAAAGTCTTCATCACTCATGTCCTTCAAGTTGACAGCTTGCAAAACTATCCAAAGCTCCCTCTTGATTAGGATCTTGCATTTCACAAGGTCAAAAGTTTAACCCTTTCCCATCATATTTATGGTTCGAACAAGTCGGTTTTGAATACTATGGTAGAAAGAAGCCCACTAGCCTCATATTATGAGCTCCCCTCCCTGAACACCCTCTTAGAAGCAAAGCATGTATATCTCTTCTGAAATGCAAGAAAAACGCAAGCAATTTGATATCCTCAAGGAGCAGTCTAAAAGCTTAGGAATGAAGGTCAACCAAATATGAACAAAGAAAGAGAAATACAAGGAAGGAGACCAAATATAAGATAAAAGAAGTAAGATAATATCTCATCAACTTTGGGCAATCGGTTCCTTTCAAGGAGATGTTTCTAAAATCATCCCAACAAGTCTAAAAGAAACTACTTTCAAAACATTAGAGCCATAAACTTTCATGGGAAAAAAATGTTGAAAGCTAACGATCATAACAAAAAACATAAAGGTCTTCATACATAGGCAAATTTAAAAAAAAAAAAAAAAAAAATTGAAAAGCTAAGATAGATAAATGCTCAATGGAAACACTTACAGCAAAGTCAAAAAACATTGGCAAAATTATGAAGAAATGAGTACTAGTGAAAAAAGCTTTTATGGAGGATTGCCAATTCTATGGGACAAAAACATAGTACAATTCAATAATTTCAAAGCAACTAGATAGTGGATAGCAACAAACTTTCAAGTTGTCACCTTCAAAACCAAGGGCTCCCTTATCATTTTTTATGGTCTTGTCCTTCAATCAAAAATATTTTCAAGTTGTCACCTTCAAAACTAAGGGCTCCCTTACCAATATCTATGGTCCTAACCTTCAATCAAAAAACTAAGGTTCTTAGATAGTCTCCTTCACCTCCATGGATCTCTGAGCTCGAACCTCAACATCCTAGGTGGTGATTTTCAATGAATAAAATACTAATTGAATAAAATTGCTAGGATCCATATATTAGATTAGTCACTACCTTCCACAAGCCTCAGACACACCACCATTATAAGCAAACATACTTCCATGGAAATCACAATAATAGATTTTAATCGAAACATTGCCTAAGAAATGACACCATGTTGGATAGCACCACAATCAACCAAATAATTGCACAAATATTGCAAAAGGACGATGATTCAAGAATATATGAGGGTGTTGAAAAATTAAGATATATCAAAAAAACATAGCTCCAGTGGAAAGAACTCAAATTGATTCACAGATACAAAAAATGATCTCTCTTACCTATACATTTGGACCACCTTGAGCGCTTAAACAATATACTCTCTAGTGTACTATTGATTTTTGTCCACTGCTTATTGCTCTGATCTGATGCATCAACATGAAAGTAGGAGGTAATTGTCTTGGTCATCAGGGATGGCAAGCAGGAACCGAGATCTATTACTAATGATCTCCCTGATGAAGAGGGATAGCTATCTATGGTCCTGACACCTAAATAGAGTATAGAGAGAGCTCGCTAAGTCCCTATAGAGGCAATGATAGAATCCTCTAATCTCATAGTATAAGGGGCACCTAAAAATGAGGTGTATATGTCATTGGCTCTAGTAAGCGACAAAACTAGGAAATCCTATCAAATTGTGGTATATGGTGGTACACCTCAATCCAGAGTTGATGAGAACTGACATGAAGTTATCCCAAAGGGATCTTGAGCGAAGGTATCCAATGTTTGCACATATATGGGATAAGACGATGATGCCATCACGCAGCTTGAAAAAAAATTCTTAAGACATATTTTGTTAAATTTCCATGAAACTTTGCAACTACTTAGTGAATAACTGAAAACTAGGCAACCAACAATGAAACCAAATTTATTTTACCAAGATACAAAATTTCTTAACTGATAAGAAGCGGAATAAAACGCATAGATAAAAACACAACGCAGAACTACACAATTATTTCTCTCGGGAACCTAACTGGGAAAACCTGCTTCTTTGTTTCTAGTATTTTATTGATAGAGCTTGAGCAATTGAATCTCTTACAAGGAAATTTGTCATACTGAGAACACCTGATCCCCTGCTCCTAGCGCAGAGAGCCTCCTATTCTTTATAACTTGGCCCCTACTTCCTAGCGCAGAATTGCCTCCTAATCTTTAGCACAATTATGCCACAAGAAAGCCACCTCAATATTGCGCACTAGCTCCTCTAAGGTACGTACTCACAAACAAAGATGACCTCACACAAACTTGTACTCTCTCTCACAATCTCGTGAGTTGTGTCTTGTCACAATCCTTCGTGCACAAAACAACAATGAATTCCTTGCGCCTTCATCCTTGCTTTATAGATTTGATCCATGCTAATTTAGGGCCTTGTTCAAATTTAGAACTTCAGTCTCTATCTGGCAAGTTAAATGAGTCGAACTGGTTCTCTCTCTAATCATTACTGGAGTCACAACTCATCCTTACTTCAATCAATGACTGAAATTCCCAACTCGTCCTTTTCTAAACTCAAACTACCACTCAAACTGTAGCTAATTTGAAGAAGGCTCCACGTAACGAATCCTTCAAGGCCCTATTCCCGCAAACTGGAAATAAACTCACCATCTCCATGAACTCGCTCCATGGTCAAAGAAGGACAGCTCACGGTCTTCTTGGCTAATGCACACACCAAAGAAGACTTTCCATTCGCTACAGTTTTTAAAATGAACCTAAGCTCATCAAAACTAAGGTCTAAATGACCTGAATGTTCCATCTATATATGTCCTCTCCAATCGCCTGATTTAGTACTTGTCTAGTCAATAAGGGATGGTTCGATGCATCAAGGGAGAATCTAAATGGTGAGAGATGCTCTAGGAAGATAGTCATCGACTGGAGAAGCCAAGACACATTTGAGAACCAACCTCATGCACGCCCTAAGGGGGGGTCCAAAGCGAGAGCCACGAAGGAGCAAAGTGCAAGGTAGGGGTAACTCTCTCTCCCTGTGGTAAAGTCTCTGAAAGACCTGACTCAATGAAAAAAAGATACCAAGTGACAAAATACCTCAAGGAAGAATGGGTGGACACTAAACTCTTCCTAAATGATGGGCTATGGAACCATTCTCCTGCAGTAGATAATGCGTCTGAGAAGTAGGGTCTCCATCCTGGCCTAGTTGGTCTATAACAAGCTCAACCCCAAATCTCAAAGCCATATAGAACTGTGGGTTTGATAATCGTCTCCATGAGGTAGATTTGGATGGGATGTCCTGAAATTGACCCTATAAGCATTGTCTCTTAATGAGGACCAAGGAACTCTAACCTTTACTAAGTCAAGGATAGAGAGCTTATCACATACCAAACTGAGGCCCCATTAACTGTACCCCCAAGTAAATGTAAGATGTGGTGATCTCAATCTCTTCCTTTCAATAGTAGAAATGCAAGTCTATAAGAGAATTGTTTGATGCATTTAAGATCAAAACCTTGGTTTTACCCAAGTTGATCGTCTACATTGATCCATCTTTATAGGCTCTAGTGAGTAGAGGCCAACAAGACCAAGTTGTTGGTGAAAAGGAGCAGGGAAATCAACAACTGTTGTAGAAGAAAACCATCCCCATCTTAGATATGCTTATGGGGGAGGGACTTCAGCGCATCAACCTAAGTCCTAAAGAGGGTTGATAAGAGGGAGCACACCCTTGTTTTACCCCGATAGTACTATAGATGAAGTCAAAAAGGTTGTGTGCCATCCTCGGGCATCCCAAAACTAACGCATATAGTCTCACAATGGCTATTAGGAGGGTCTCAAATATGCCAATCTCACATAGCCTTTGAAATAATGCCTCGCTCATAACTATGTCAAATGCTTTCCAAATGTCTACAAAGAAATTGTAGACCTTTAAAAAGCGATGACGAGCATCCTCAATAATGGCTTAAGTGTGAAAATGTGGTCGATCGTTTGGTAGTTTGGTCGGAAAAATACTTGTCTTGTAGCCCTGAGATGTCAAATCTATAACTCCTTAAAGAGTTGACCAAACTATTTGAATGAATTTTCAAAAAGAATGCTATGAATTTTCAAACCCGCTCCCGGAGCTAATGCTTAGAGGGTGATATTAATGACAAAGATACCTCTAGATATTAATGCTTAGAGAGTGATATTAATGACAAAGATCCTAATTTTCCAAGAAGACTCAAAAATTAGACATTTCTCGTGGCAACAAGAGGCCCAAGCATTAGCTATAGATAATAAATTTACTTGTATTTTCTAGTTTCTAGTAGTTTTTATAACTGTTGACTCTTTCATATTTATTATGATATTTTTTGTAAACAATATATGACAATTTAAGTTTGAAGTTTGAAGTTGGCAATTATAACTCAATGGTAATGAATTATGAATACGATGCTTCGTGAAAGTTGAAAGTTGTTTCATTTCATTTCATTTTATAACATTTCATTTCATGTTAGATATTCTTTGTTGTAATGGTTACACTTAGCTTACAAGTACAACTTTGGTGATCAATGATGATAAATGTTATTTATTGAATTTTGAAAGCTTGAAACTTTAAGATTGATGAATCATGAGACTCAATATGTTGTATGTTACCAACTTGTGGACGTGGTTGATGAAGATTATAACTTCTAGATGATTGATGTCATATGGTTCAATATATGTTTTTATGCTTTTTTAAATCTAATTCATCATTCTACATGCTTTTGTTGACATATATGCATCAAAATATAAAAATATATATATATTATATAAAAATTCGCTCCCCCGTTCTGAAAATGCCGCTCCCACTCCCGTTTTCACTCCCTCTCCCAAGTAACCATGCTCCCTATCATGTCAAAAACTCTTTCACAAATGCTTCAAGGGCCACTATAATTGCTTCTTGGATTCAACCACCAACAACAAACCAAAAAAATGTACAAAGCCCAGGTTCATGTTCCTACAGCAGTTTGGTGCACTAGTTCATGCTCTTGACTTAGTTTAATGCCTTGGCTCATCCTCCTAACTCTGTTTAATGACCTGGCTCATGCTCTTGACTTTAATTGAAGCCCTATCTCATGCACTTGACTCTCTTTGATGACCTAGCTGACATTTTTCAATGCCCAAGCTAACTATATCATTTTATTTTCCATTGATATGGTTGGTTGTGATATAGTATTGGGGTTAGAATGGCCATGCACATTGGGACCAATTACAATAAATTTCAAAGAACTCTATAAGGGGGACATGTACACACCCTTCAAGGGCTTCAAGCAAGCTCCCCAAAAATAGCTAGTTCTCATCATATGAAGAAGTTACTAAAGAAAGGCCACTCTGAGACTTTTGCCCAATTTTATGTCATACAAGTTATGGATAATTTGACACAAGAAATCCACCCACATTTGCAACTTTCATTGACAAACATTATCAAGTCTTTAAAAACCAAAGTGTTTACCGCATTCTCGAGGAGAACATGACCATGGCGTTCCCCTGATACTAGGAAGTCAACCACCAAATGTACATCCTTATCGACATACTTTTGCACAAAAATATGAAACAAAAGCATAATTTGGGAATTGGTGGAGGGAAGGGTCATATGTCCCCATAAACGCCCTTACTCATCACCGGTAGTCACGATGTTAAAAGAAGGGAGGCACTTTAAGCATGTGTCCTGATTTTAGAGACCCTTGATAAGTTGACAATCAACGACAAATTTCCCATTCCAATTATTGATGATCTCCTCGATGAACTTCATGGAGCAAAGTTTTTCACTAAGCTTGATCTCCTTTCAAGATACCACCGAATTAGGATGAAAGAGATAGACAACCCTAAGCCAGCCTCCAAAACAGACAAAAGTCATTATGAGTTTCTCGTAATGCCTTTCATCTTTGTAATGCTCCATCCACCGTCCAAAGCCTCATGAAAAAGATTTCCAAACCCTTCCGAAGCAAGTTTGTGCTAGTCTTCTTCTATGATATCTCAATATACAATAAAGCATAGGAATCACATAAAGAGCATATTGATAAGTTCTTGCAACTCTTGAGAAACAATCAATTATTTGTGAAGTGTTCCAAATGTGATTTTGCAGCTCTTGAGGATGAATATTTGGGTCACATTATAAGTGGAGGGAGTACGAGTTGATCCCAAGAAAGTGGCAACTATGCAAGAATGGCCCCATCCCAAAACACTGAAGAGCCTAAGGGAATTCTCAGGACTTACAAGCTACTACAGGAAATTTGTGAAAAATCATGGCAAAATTGCAACTCCCCTAACTATACTTCCCAAAAAGAATGCCCTTGTCTAAAGTGAGGAAGCAACAAAGGCATTTGTTTCTTCAAAGGATGTCATGTGCAATACTCCAGTATTAGTAGTCCCTCACTTTGATAAGAATTTTTTCTTGGAATGTGATGCCTCAAGTAGAGATCTAGGAGCAATTTTGATGCAAGGACACCCCTTCACATTCACCAATAAGTAATTGTGTGATCGCAATTTACGAAAATCCACATATGAGAAGGAAATGATGGCTATCCTTCATGCAATGGAGACTTATAGGCCATATCTCATAGGGAGTCATTTTCAAATATAGATTAGCAGTCATAGGCTAAAGCACTTCCTTGAACAACGGTTTTCTTCACTAGTGCATAATAAATGGGTCACTAAGATGTTGGATGACATCATATATAAGAAAAGTAAAGGGAATATTGTGGTTGATGTTTTATCCAAAAAATTTAAGAATGTGTCACTCCTTGCCTTATCCTTACAAAGTTTGGGATGACTCGAGGAAGCCCATAGAAAATGGCTAGCAAATAGAACTTTAAGCACCTCATCCAACAAATTAGGATAGATCCCAAATCACCTAACAGTTATAGATGGCAACAAGATACATTGCAATATAAAGGGTGCATTGTTCTAGCAAAAAATTCCACCCTAAAACAACAAGTCTTATAGGAGCTACATTCATCACCAGCAGTAGGTCAATTTGGTTTTCATAAACCCTAGGAAGTGTTCATTCTTCTAGGAAGGCATGAAATAGATATCGAAGATTTCAAAGCATCCTTTGATGCTTGCCAAAGAAACAAAGGAGAGACGGGTAAAGATATGAAGAGCATTACAACCTTTACCAACTCCCAACAAATATCTCGACATACACTTCAATGGATTTTAGCACGGGTTCCCAATAACAGGTAACAAATCAGTCACCATGGTGGCGGCTGATCATCTTGCAAAAGCTCCTCAATTCCGTGCCCTAACTCATCTTTTTGCTCCTACTTCAATTTCCTGGGCCTTCATGGAACAAATCTTAAAGCTACATGGCATGCCCACTTTCATTCTCACGAATCAGGTGCTCACATCAACCAACAAATTTTGGTAGGAGCTATTTAAAATTTAAGGTAAATAGCAGAATTTAAGCACTACATGTCATCCTCAAACTGACAGCTAAACAAAAGTGGTCAACAAGTGCTTAGAAACCTACTTGAAATGCTTTGCTTCCTAAAATCCAAACTAGTAGGCACGATGGCTTCCCCTTGTCAAATAGTGGTGCAATGCCACTTATCATGGAGCTATGAAAACGACACAATATGAAGTTTATTTTGCACAGAAACCCCTGTTAATGGCATCCTATGTACTCAGCACAGCTAAGGTTCTTGCAGTAGATAGAACATTTCACACCAGAGAAGCATCTATCCATACCCTCAAGGACAACTTGGTCATGGCACAAAATTGAATGAAACAAGGAGTTGATTAACATAGATCCAAACGTTCTATTGCCAAAGAGGATCAAGTGTTCCTTCACCTGCACCCTTATAAACAGACACCACTCAAAGATAAAGGACCCAAAAAACTAGCTCCTAAGTTCTATGGTCCATATTATGTGATAGATCATACAAGGCATTGATCAGGTCGCTTATTGTTGACGGCTGTAGAACAGACAAGTAATTCTGCACAGTTCTAAGTGTCGGATGTGTGGAAGTCGTCCAAAATCTTTACATAGTAATTACTTTAATTAAAGTAATTATTAAAGTAAAATGCATTTTATTAAAATGAGTTTAATATCTAACGAAATGTAAAGTTTTTACATCAGTGAATTAGATGAATCTAGATTGTTAGTTTGAACTTAATCTCAACCGCCAATCTCATTGAAAGAATAGGCCTATGGAGACTTAGTCATCTATACTTATTTGATTCAATCAATAACTCAAAATTATGAAGGTAGCACTAGGTGAAGAAGAGAGACACATTGAATGATTAAGACACAAAGGGCAATGACTTGAGGACATCTCAATAAGGGTGATAAAGGACTTTCACACAATGATCAAGTCCAAGGAAGACAGCAAGAGAAATCTGCAGCAAAGTAACCAATCCACACATAGGCCATACAGAGCAGCCAAGTAGCAAGTCGAGGACCGCACACATGGGTTGTACAATAGGTCATACAGCAGGTCATTCAGGCCATGCGAGTTCGTAGAACAAGCCAACAAGTCAGAGGGGTTATTTAGGGAAATTTTGGAGGATCGTACCAGACCACACAAGTGCCCAATAATTTCGGAAATTTTGTTGTAGCTTGCATTTGTTTTCGATGTGTTGTTTTCTTAATAAGGGAGCCCTTGTAAGCTTTGGTATTATTTTAATGAGAAGATGATTTGAAAGGCAGAAATATTTATCCATGTATGTGTTGAAATTGGTTTCATTTGTTTTTGCTATAATTTTATTTTTCCAGTTAAAAAACCTAGTGGGTGCATTTTATTCAGTCAGCTAAATTTAAAATTTATTTTTAGCAAGGAAAATACTAGGAAGTAATGTGTTGATTTCCTAGGGTTAGAAAATTTAGCACCTACAAGCTTGCTCTCCCAACCCACTCCAAGATTCATCTAGTCTTTCATGTGTCTTATTTGAAGAAGAATGTGGAATCAAATTGCAAGGTGCAAACCAAGTTAAAGTTTCTCTTACATCATATGCAATCCAACATTCGAGTTCAAGACAAACAAGCAAAAACAATACTTCCATATATATGTTGTAACTATAATGGAAAATTGCCAACAATATGCCTACATCTTCTTCAATTGAAGATCAACCAAAGCCATTTAGAATGTTATCTTTCAAAAGGAAACCGTTGATGCTAATTTTAGCTTGATCTTTGAAAAAATGGTGAGGCATAAAAGGTTAGTTACACTCACATGCCATATCATGTGTCCTAATGCACTACAAATTTTCTATATTTGAACAATGATATAATAAAACATTTTTTAATAACTCTATTCCATAACACTATATTATGTAGTCAAATTTTCATGCATGATGGCCATACAATTCAAGGGAAAATTATGAAGGGGATTATGAGGATGACTCAGATGATTCCCATAAAATATAGTTTAAAATAGGCACAACAAAAAATGATAACATGTGCATAGAAAATACCTTCAAAATCATTTATCAGAGAACAACACAGGTGGAACAATATTTTGTTAAAACATATGTAGCTAGTAGTGGCAGCGACTTTGTGATGAGCGAGTTCTCTCTCTGTATATACTATTAAGAATGTGATGCAATATGCAAACTATTATCAAATTACACAACACAACTCAAGGCACGAAGCAATTAAAATATGTTCCACAAAACATTCAACAAAATTAATACTCAAAAATCTGCACACCAGTATTCATTGGAAAATGACTACAAGCTCCAAGGCCTTTATTAAAAACACAAAGCCACTTCCTCGACTTTTACTGATTATCTTCCCACTCTCCATTACAAAGCCTAACTTGTGAGAGCCAAAGCATGTCCTTCCTTGCGTACCGTCAATTTATAAAACAATAAGAGAATATCAAGCACTCAACCTGTTGGAATAAATCGATTGGTCTTCACGGTAGCCAGAATGTTTCACATTCACTTTAACTATCTCTTTGACCTCAAAGCCACCTACATTTATTGACCCCATAGTTTGAATGAATTATTTAATTTATTCCAAATTTTTACCGCTAAGTCTCAACTACATGATTCAATGTGTTAGATGCATTATCCATTGTTTTATTATTAAAAATATTTTTTTCTTTGCCTAATCAATTAATTATAGGACAAGTTCTTTACATGCATATCATGTCATTAGGCGCACAATGGGAAGAATGAATTCCAAATTTGTACTAGAGTATTATTTTTGTTACATAACACGTCTAGACTATATTATCAATGTTATCTCTTCTATGACCAAGGATTTTTTTCGTGGCAACTATCTCTCATATCTAGAGGTTTCTGGATCAAGAATGCTCCTACATTAGACCCCATAGTAGGAAAATTTGAGCATCTTCCTCAAAAGGTAGACTAATAAAAGGTGCAAACTGAATATTGTCCTCTATCTATCTTTGTTGCTAACATCCACAACCTTTCTTTCAATGTACTAATGCAAAACTATCCTACATGTACCCCACTTTTTAGTGTTTCATCCAATTCTTGTGAATCTATTCCACAAGGTTGCACTAACTCCTTTTCTTTTACCACAACGATGCTTACATCCTTGCACTGTTCCCACTCAATGGTGCTTGCTCTCACCCCAACCTCCCTCTTAAGCACCATTCCCAATACTTGTTGCATGGACTGCACCAATATACCATTTTCCTCGTTGTCAACTTTGACTTTAGCTATCTCCCTCATGCCACATCATCAATGTTCTATATTGCAATTCCTGCAAACATAACACCACATAAAAAATTACAAGAATGACCACCTTCCATCTGCTCATTTTTCAAAAGTGTCGGTGCCATAGCACACATGCTCTGTTCGTTTTCTTCAACCCACTAATCCACAAGTTCTTGTTGCTCAACTTTCTTCAGGTATGCCAACACTAGCCTTAGCATCACTATAATAGCCTTCTCCACTTCTTCATTCAATGGATGTAAGTTGTGAAGCAAGGGTTTGTGAACCCATCTCGAGTTCTCGTCCCCAAGAACCAGGTGTTGGAATGGGGACGTCTCAAAAGAACCCATACGAACAAGGTCATAATCGTCAGTTGGGTTCATTCCATGCAAAGTGTGTGTCGAACCTCGATTTTGGGTGCACTGCAGGTTTGTCTGTTGCGGGAGGCAATAAAAAAAAAATTTATCAAGCAAAAACCTGTGTTTTAACTTATAACCCAACCCTATTACATTTGTTCCATTGTTAAATGTTTGCATTTGGCATTTTCGCACAAGGGCAACGCAATGTTTCGTGAAACGGTGATGGTCCTAGATGTTAGAAAATCAGAAAGGCGGAAAGATTTTTGTGTTCTTGATAATTTACTTGTCATGTTCCTTAATTCTTATTAGATTCTTATTGTCTTATTTCTTCTTAGTTCATCAAGCAAATATCAAAGCAATAACACATAGATCAAGGACACCAGATATAGGCCAACCACCAGGGAAAAACCCCACTCTAGGGGAAAACCGAATCAAATATTCTTCCTTCAATAGTTTTCTTGAGACTCTAGACCTTGACTTACACTTCCTCCACACTAAGTCAGCCTTCCTTTTAATCCTACTCCAGCCTGGTAGCAGCAGCAGCAGCAGCACTATTCAGCACTATTCACCTAGAAACTTCGATCTTGGAGAAAAGACTTCGATCTTGCTTCTAGGAGTTCGATTTTGAGCCAATACAACTTTGCAAGTCGCCAAAACCCAGCGAGATAAACTTCGACCTATTCTTCTTTTGTCAGCAGCAATTGGCAGCAACAAAACAATGAGGGACTTCGATATTTCAAACTAGAGCACATGTGAGAGAGAGAGAGACACCAAAATTTCGATTTTTCTTCACTCCTTTAGCTTGTCCAAACTCACACTCCTTTTGACCCCTTTTCTTGACTTCGCACTTTTCCCTATGCAGTAGTAGATATCGAATTTCTGTGTGAGTGAGTGAGTCCTCCAAATGAGTTTGATCTCCTTGTATATATAGGCTTGTGGTGAGCTCGAATTCCTGGGTTTGAGGCCGACTTGACCACATTAAGGCCAACTTGGTGGGAGGCTCCATAATTCATTTTTGACTCAATATTGAACCTAATTACATGATTCAAAAGCCCAGGATGGGTCAATTTAAATCTGTAATGACTCTATAAACTCAAAATAAATCCTAAAGTCCACAATGGGGACTTTGACCTAAAATAATATGACCCATGCTTTAATAAGCCATTTAATAATAATATAAATTCTTTTCTTTATTATTTTGACAAGTACATTAAATATAGACTTGAATATAATTTATGAAGGTCGAACCTAGTTACAATCTTCAACACTCCCTATTAACTAGGGAGGTACTCATAATACACAAGGACGATCTCAGCTATGTGAACTATGAAGAATTTTTTTTAGGCACCTCAATGTCATGGACTATATTCTTGACCAAGGAAATCTATCCATTGGTCTCTCAATAGTTTAGGCACTGCAATGTCGTGGACTAGATTCCTGACCAAGGCAATCTATCCAAGTGGGAAGATGGACCAAAGCTTTCAGCCTCTATAGGTACCATCAGACTTATTTACTAACCATCAACCCAGCTAACTAGGTGTGCATCCACCCGATGCCACCCTCCCTACCAGACATCAAGACAAAGTGTCGGCTCGATGTCTTTCCAGGCAATGCTTCACTCAAAAATCCTCAACAACAAATATCTCCCGATCAAATTGATCGATAACCAACATGCTTTCAATTCTCCATGAGATTTCACTTGTACAAACACAACCTCAATCAGTAATATACATCATTAAAAACACATCTTTGGGGCCTCGATATTGCTCTTCAACTAATCTCAGTAGGACTATCAGTTGAATCTTTGAGAGAAGATTCATTTTCCTACTTCACATGTAGCAACATATCTTCCAGAATGTAGTCTCCAATGAAAAACTATGTCATGCCCTCCCTCTTAACCAGGGAGATTTCTTCTATCCAGGATCCCTCTTAATGTAGGAAGATTAACTTCTTCCTTTGGTATTGGAGAATCTTTCATGGCTTCCATCCTTCTCATCATGCTTATCATATCAACTTCTCTTACGAACTTCTTCACCAACTTGTATATGATGCACCTGCACAATTTAGATAGCAAGTACAACCAAATCTATAGAAGCATGAAGTTAGTCATAATGAAAACTTATAGTAGCGGAAGCATTAGACTTTATAAACATAATCATCAAAAGACTATACATCAATACTTCAACTTCTAGCCCAGGTTTGTTACAAATCCTTAATCACATCAACAACTCAATCAAGATGACAGAAGATTAGTTATGTCATATAGCGATCCCTAGAAATAAGTCAAAAGAAAAGAAAAGTATCTAATAACTTTCATAAGTCATATATATTAGACTTCCCACTAGGATTTTATGTAAACCCTAGATTTCATATATGAGCTATAACAATCAAATACATCTTAATCAACAAGAATAGCTTCTACTATGGTTTGATGTAAACCCTAGATTTCCCATTATCATCCTAGAACTTCAAAACTTTGACTAGAGCTTGTTTCCAAACCCTAAGACTTATGACCATTAGTAATTTGGTCAACACATATATCTAGGAGAGTATCATCATGCATAAGCATATCAGAAGTCAGACAATATTAATACATTAGACATATACCAACCCAGACTAAGCTAGGGTTTCAACCAAATGAACACATACCTAGGGATTCATTCCTAGGAGTTTAAGTACATGATAAGGATTTTGCTTATAGACCTAACCACAACCTAGGGTTTGGTTCATATCAAAGCAAACCCTTATTATATCAAAACTTCAACGGTTCGGGATTTCGAACAACATCATTTCAACCCTAATAAGTTAGAGCTTCCATGATCATATCAAAACCCCAAACATGACATCATCAATATATCAACCAGTATAGCATTTTTTTCATTAATAACCCTAAGTAGATTTAGGGTTTCACACATTATTAACATACCCTTAGGTTAGGGTTTTCCAGAGAACCTTTTAGGGTTCAAACAATTAGAGATATAAGGTGGGTAGATTCATCAGATGATGAATCATCCCAAGCAAGAATCTTTAAGATTCAGGAGAGCTAGACACAGAAATAGTTAGTAATGTAGAATGGATATACCAAAGAGAATAACAAGGCTTTATGATCTAAGACATACCTTTGTTTCTTTGACAAACCTTTTTAATTCCAATTCTTTGCCTTGTGAGGCCTTCTCTCATGATCTTTGAATATTTAGCGAGTTAATTCCTAGACAAGGAAATAGAGGTAGAAAGGTGATTAGTATTTAATATAATCAAAACTCTAAATAAGTATATGAAACCAAATAGAGAGGGAATGAGATACTTATCTTGAGGAGTTGTTGTGGGCTCCCTCCAAAGCTTTGAGGGATACCTAAAACTTATAAAACAAGAAAATGTCTTTCCATAAATATATGTTAAACCTACAAATAATTATAAAATATACAAAATGAAATATCCAAAGTTAGGAACAAGGGGCTTAGTAGTGTAAGTCCCTTATGTCACTCTCTTCAAGTTTCACTCTCTTGGGAGAGGATTTTTCTTCAGCCACATTTGCATGATCTCTTTCTCTTTTCTTATTTCTAGGATTATCGGGACATTAACTTCTATAGTAACCCATTTTATGGCGGTGATAGCATTCGATCTTGGACATATCAACCTTCTCTCTTGGTCCTTTCTTCTTGAAGTTTCCCTTGTGATGAGCAACGTAAGCATTTGAGACTTCTTCATTGTTGGTTACTAAAGAGATTCCTAATTATTCTTGATTGCAAGTTGTCCATAGTTCCAAAAAAGTGGGAGTTTATTTCCAGTTGTTGAGACCTTAAGCAAATGCACTCCAAGAAGGTGGTAACCCTAATAGGGTTGTGATCATAAGTTCTTTGTCTGGCACTATTTCATTAATGGCAAGTAGATCATCTCTTATTCTTGTTATCTTCACAAAGAAAGTGGCCACAGTGTCTTCCTTATTCATCTTAGCGGTCCTTAGTTCATTTTTCAAGCTTGTTACTTTTCCAATGTTCTTGATGGTAAATAGTTTTGACAAGCCTTCATACAATTCCTGAGCATGGTCAATGTTTGCTATGTATGGGACAAGGTTGCCCTTTATGCCTTCAACCATTAGAGTCATAGCCACCAATTCTAATTCCCTGTATTTTACCTTATCTGCATCACTGGAGTCTTTTGTAGGCTTCTTTACTTTTTTTTTCACCACATCTAGTACTTTGTTCTTTTCAAGGATGAGGTCAATCCTCTTCTTCCAAGATTTGTAATTTGAAGCTCCTTCAAGCTTGTTCTCTCCCTTGATAGTGTTAGACATATTTCTTGAAGATATTGAAACTTATTTCCTTAAAGAATTATCTCTTATGATCCTTTTGTGCTCCTTGATCAATTCCTTGAGATTGCCTTTTCCTTCTTTCTTCACCGAAGCTCTGAAACCATGTTAGAAATCAGAAAGGAAGAAAGATTTTCATGTTCTTAATAATTTACTTGTCTTGTTCCTTAATTCTTATTAGATTCTTATTGTCTTCTTTCTTCTTAGTTCATCACGCAAATATCAAAGCAATAGCACATTGATCAAGGACACCAGATATAGGCCAGCAGCCAGGGAAAAACCCCACTCTAGGGGAAAACCCAATCAGTAATTCTTCCTTCAATAGTTTCTTGAGACTCTAGACCTTGACTTACACTTCCTCCACACTAAGTCAACCTTCCTTTTGATCCTACTTCGACCTGGTAGCAACAGCACTATTCAGCACTTCCTTCAACCTAGAAGCTTCGATCCTTATTCTGAGACTTCAATCTTGGAGAAAGGACTTCGATCTTGCTTCTAGGAGTTCGATTTTGACCCAATACAACTTTTCAAGGCACCAGCACCCAACAAGATCAACTTCGACCCATTCTTATTTTGGCAGCAGCAAAACAATGAGGGACTTCGATCTTTCAATCTAGAGCACGTGTGAGAGAGAGAGAGAGAGACACCAAAATTTCGATTTTTCTTCACTCCTTTAGCTTGTCCAAACTCACACTCCTTTTGACCCTTTTTCTTGACTTTGCACTTTTCCCTATGCACCAGTAGATATCGAATTTCTGTGTGAGTGAGTGAGTCCTCCAAATGAGTTCGATCTCCTTGTATATATAGGCTTGTGGTGAGCTCGAATTCCTGGGTTTGAGGCCGACTTGACCACATTAAGGCCAACTTGGTGTGGAGGCTCCATAATTCATTTTGACTCAATATTGAACCTAATTACATGATTCAAAAGCCCAGGATGGGTCACTTTAAATCTGTAATGACTATAAACTCAGAATAAATCCTAGAAGTCCACAATGGGGAGTTTGACCTAAAATAATATGACCCAAGCATGAAACCCATGCTTTAATAAGTCATTTAATAATAATATTTTATATTTTCTTTATTCTTTTGACAAGTACATTAAATATAGACTTGAATATAATTTATGAAGACCGAACCTAATTACAATCTTCAACACTAGAGTAATTGTTCCACAACCAACGGCACAGAGTGTGATGTTCACTTTTACGGGTTACCGTGTTGGAGCTTTGAGGCAAGCAGCAAGTATGACCCGTCTCATTATTCAATTCGGCCCTAAATGTTCTCCCACAGTCCCACTGCAAATGATAAAGCTCATCCATCATGTGAATATGGAGGTGTTGAAGCTCCAGTATCACAAATGGAAGAAATATTCTATATCATCAAAATTATAGAATATTTCACTAATTTGTGACACTAAAGCTTCAACACCTCCAGCTTCACATGAATCATGATCCACGGCCTTTGCAATAATTAGAAAACTCAGAGATCTCAACGCTTAATCCACTTATTTTTATAAAACTACCACAAGTCCATTATATATTTAAGGGATTGTTCTTGTTATCAGTAATGCTTCTTCTAACTTTTCTAAAATGAATGACAAGTTGATCCTTTCTTTTTTCATTGATGAAGCCTGAATAATTTAAAATCATCATTGGGGTTGCTTATGTTGCATGGTTCTGAGTTCTATTTTTCCCCCATTGTACTTTTTCGGTGTGCTTCTATCAAGTATAAGTTTCTCTTTAATGGGTTCACACAGTCGTTGCCCCATGTATTTTTAAATCCTTTTACAACTTTAGAAAATGTTTTAAGTTTTCATTGTTACCAAATTCAAATATGGATATGCCAATTTTCATTTCAAAAAACATCTTAGTTATTAGAAAGAGACATTGACAGTGGCATTCACATGTACTCATTTTCTAATGGTTCAAATGAAAATTGAGAGCATAAATATCCTTCAAAAGTTCAAAACTATATCCGTCATATCCTGCAAAAATATGGCTTCTCAAAATCAATATCAATTAACCTAGTAAAATCCAAATTAGGATAAATAGCCTTCGGTCGTTCAGATTTTTTATTTTGAAATTTTCTAATGACAAATGTCCTTATTTTAAATTTTCAGATTTGGCATTTTGGTTAATTTCCAAAATCAAGAATGTCTTCATCAAATCCACAATATCCACTCTGGAAATATGTGGAAAGGCAGAAACCTCCAAAGGGTGTTAGGGGGCAGCAACAATAAAATGCAATTTCTGTCAGCTTGAATGGAAAGGGAGCTATACCAGAGTTAAAGCTCATTTTATGAAGATACCAAGGAAGGGTGTTGATCCTTGCATTGGATACCCAGATGATCCCACTAGACTCCTTAGTGCACAAAGAGAGCAACAAAGGGTTGATGGTAAGGCAAGCAAGACAATATCCAAGCCATGTCGTAATGTTGATAAAAATGATGACTCCAATGAGGAAGAATTACCATCTCATGATGAAGCTCAAATTGGTGATGAGGATGTGCCATCCATGGCATCAAAACACACTACCGGTCATGCACGTAAGAAGCCTAAACTTGGTGGCCTTTATGACATGTTTGATGTGAAAGGTAGGGAGGGTGTTGATCTTGCAATAGCAAGTTGTTTTCTTGCACGTGGCATTCCCCTTTCAATGCAACTCGTTCACCCTGTTCTGATCAAATGGTTTGTGTTATTAATGATGGACCTCCAGGGTATAAGGCACCTAGTTGTGAGAAGCTCTTCACTGTATTGGTGCACAAAGAGAAAGCACGTCTTGAGAAGACGATGTCGACATTGAAGAAATCTTCGAGTGTAGATGGATACCCCATTGTTATGGACTGTTGGACTGATTGTCGAAATTGTCTATTGATTAACATCATTGTCTCTTCCATTTTTTGTCCATATTTTCTAAAGGCCATTGATTGTTCCAATCAAGAAAAGAACACTTTGTTCTTGAAGGACCAATTATGTGAAGCCATTGTTAAGGTGGGGCCATCGAATGTTGTTCAAGCTATTACTAATGCAACTCCAATTTGCAAAGCAGCAGGAATGATGGTCCAAAAGGAGAACAGGTTAGTGGCAAATCTAATTTTTTTTATAACAAGTTTGATCTTTAAATCTTTTTATTATTCAATATTCATTGAATCATAAATCATTGTAGATGTTAGATTGAAAGATTTCAATTTATTTATTTATTTTTTCATTTCTTGATATATATTGTAGGCATATTTTTTGAATGCCATGTGCAGTGAATTCTTTGAATAATGCACTGAAAGATAACGAGAAATTTGAATGGATCTAGATCTTAATTGATAATGGCCGCAAAATTCAGATGTTTATATGCAACCACCACCATTCCCAAGTCATTTACTGCAAGCATGCCGAAATGGAGCTTCTTAAACCAACAAATGCTAGATTTGCAACTTACTACATTTTGCTTAGACAGTTTGTGGAGATGAAAGAGGCTTTAGCTGCCACAATTATTAGTGACATGTGGGACCAGTGGAGGCTATCTACCTCGAACGCGAGTCTAGAGGTGAAGAGGTTGATTTTGGATGATCAGTTTTGGGTTGATATCAAATTTGTTGTGGAGTTTATAGAGCCAATTTGTGATATGCTTCGATATGCAAACACAAATGGTCCATGTTTAGGTGAAATTTATGAGAACATGGGCTCTATGTGCGAGAGGATCCAATCCATCACAGATATGAAAGATCCTACTTTATGGTTGTTAAGAAATCAATGCTAGTATAATTAGGGTTTTGATTCCTCTTTCTTGATAATTACTTGTGAATTACGTTGTCTTCTTCTACTTCTTTGTTATGTTACCTTTCATCAAGCAATTACCAAATTATCTGTGTATGAAGATCACAAAACAAAAGACACAAGATATAGGCACTCAGCCAAGGAAAAACCCCTATCTAGGGGAAAACCCGGTCAAACCCCTTCAATATTTTTCACGAGAAAATCCAAGACTCTTCGACCTAGACACAGACTTCCTCCAACCACCAAGTCGGCCCTTCCTTCCAACAACTTTGATCTAGACCTTCGACCTTATAGCAACAAAACTTTGATCTATGCAGCAGCAACACTTCGACCCTAGCAACTTCGACCCATACAACTGCAGCACTTCAATCCTGCAACTGCCTAGTAAATTCGTAGGAAAGAGAGAGATAAATAGCCCAAGAACTTCGATCCTGCAATTCTCCTTCTCCTTGCACTTTGCGCTTTTCTGCATTGTTTCTTGTGTATATCGAACTTGTTGAGTTGGTGAGAAAGTAGATCGAACTGCACTTCTATATATAGCCTTCTTGTGCGTCGAATTGCTTCCCTGTAGGTCGACTTCATCAAGAAAGGACCGACTTGGTGTGGAGGTGACAAATTTCATATTTGACTCAAAAATAATTGTTTTTACATGATTCAAAAGCCCAAGAAGGGTCTCATAAAATGTACAATGACTCTAATGACTCTAATGACTCAATATAAATCCTAGGAGTCCTCAATGGGGATTTTGACCTATAAAATGATGACCCAAGCATGAAACCCATGCTTTAATAAGTCATTGTAATAATAATAATAAAATGTATTTTCCATTCTTTTGATAAGTACATTTCATAATGACTCAAATACAATTATGAAGACCAAACCTAGTTACATTCTTCAACACTCCCTCTTAACTAGGGAGGAATTCATAAAGACATATACAAGTACATGGAAGATCTCAAAACATATGAACCATGAAGGATTTAGGCGTCACAATGCCGTGGACTATATTCTTGGCCAGGGCAATCTATCCAGGTCCTCAAACAGTTTAGGCACTTACGGTGCCACGGACTAGATTCATCACCAAGGCAATCTATTCGGGTAGGACTAAGATGGACTAAAGCTTTCAGCCACTCTAGGTACCATCAAGGTTACTTGCTAACCATCAACCCAAGGAAACAAATGCGTAATGCAAGGTCAGAGCTCTGTGACCGACGCTACCCTCCCTACTTCGGGAACTAGATATCAACACAAAGTCTCAACCAGATGTTCTCCCAGGCAATGTGTATCACACACAAAGCCTTAACAAATATCTTCCAAACTTTTATCATCGTCAACAAGATCATCAATATCAACTAAACCAAGCATGCTTCTAAGATATTCAAAATTCTTATTAGGAAGAGACTGTGTTAATATATCAGTGTACCTGATCGTCGGTCGAGATATATTGTAGCTTCACGATCCCATCCTGCACCAAGCTCCTAGATGGTGTGAAGGATCATATCGTACCCCACATAGCAGCAAAGACCACTTCTAGAGAGATGTGGGTAGGGCTGGAAAAGCTATACCAAGGATCTTTCGAGCAGCGGAAGATGTACCTTGAAGAGAAGATGCGTAATATCAGGATGAAGGGAGAGCGTTTTGACTCCTTGTCTCGTATTCAGGAAAACCGAGATCAATTGTCAGCAGTAGGATCTGCTCCTAGAGACACAGAGCTAGTAAGGCTCACTCTGAACTCGGTTTCAGAGGACTATCAAGACTTTGTCCAAAGTATTTTGGGCAGAGAAAGACTTCCAGGATGGGAAGCGATGTGAGCAGTCTTACAGCAAGAAGAGTTGAGGAGAGATCTCCTCAAAATCCATTTGAAGGATGGCAGTAGTGGGTCGAAAGTCAAGGAGGAAGAAGATAACACTGTCCTTGCATCAAAGGGGCAACAGAAGCAGAAGAAGAAAGATTTGTCCAAGATCAAGTGCTTCCAGTGTGGGGAAATGGGACATTATGCCACACAGTGTCCTCTTAAGAAAAAGGATAAAGAGGAGAAGGAAGATCCACAAGCAAGAGTTGCCAAGATTGAAACTGAAAAATATTGTGCTATGTTAGCTCATATTCCGAAAGGAGAGAAATGGGCTGACTTGGAGTTGTAGATCCAGAATCTACAAGGAGGCGGGATCCTTGAGTATTTCTGAACTCTTGGATCACATGTGAGCTACAACAGCCTAAAGACGGTAGCAGGATGGACAGTAGCAGTGGAAGATGAGAAGACAGTGCAGTAGCTAGCAATACTAGAGCCTGATCAGCATAGAGAGGGAGCAGCAGCAGCAGCGCAGTGTACACTGGTGTAGCACAGTGCAGTGCTCACGCAGTGCAAAGCAGCAACAGCACAATATTTTCAGAGAGCTAGTGCAAAAACTAGCAGCAGTCAGTCTTATTTTCCAGTTGCAGATTTTCTTGTCCAATTTCGGATGTTTTTCTGTTGCAATTAGCAATAGTGCAGCAGCAGCAGTAGATGAGCAGCAGCAGCAGATGAGCAGCAACAGCGCAGTGCACAAGTGGTGCAGTGCAGTGCACAAGTGGTGCAGCGCAGTGCAGCAGCATGGTTGCAAAATTCAGAGAGAGTTGCAGTACAGTGGCAGTTGGCAACAGCATGCAGAGTCAACAATGGTACAAATGCAGCATTTTCTTGTGCAATGTTGGTCAGCAGCATCAACAGCACAGCAGCAGATGTTCCAAAAGTCGAAAGCAGCACATTGAGTTGTTTTGCTAGAGCACTTTCCTCGCTAAGAGGGAGTGTTGATTTATGGTAGCATCGGATGTGCTCTAGCCTTGTAACTTTGTATATAGGCTAGGACACATGTATTCCATAAAACCCAGAAATGGTTTTGGAAAATTCCACTTAGAGATGGTTTAATTAAATTCATTAATCGTTTTTTAATGTTTTCCTAAGTCTAAAGTTAGGGAAACTGATTAATTAAAGGGTATTAATTAAACTAAGTGTGAATCTTCTAGATAAAGTCATGGATCGCCTCCAAGTTAATCTTAGCCCTTGATTATGTTTTAATCTTGGTTGTTGAAGGTTCAACAGAAGAATATAAGGAGAGTGAGGAGCCTATGGAAAATACATTGAGACACTTGAGCCATTGAGCATTTTCGAATATGTGTGAGGAGACACAGCTTTTGATCAAGAATCAAATCACTAGGGCAGGGTTTGCTAAGTGATTGTGATTCAGTGATCAGATCCAGAGAGGGGCAGAAGCAGAGACTGGTCAGGAGGACCAGGAGTGCATTTCAGAGAGAGACAGAGGTGACACAGAGAGAGACAGTGCAATTTTCTGAAGAGGTGACGCAGACCCTGCAGGAAATCACGCAGAAACAGCACAGTGTCTCTTGGAGTCAGTCCAGAGATAGCTAGAGGCTAGGGTTTCTGAGCCAGGAGGGAAAAATCCAGTCTTAGATCAGCTAGATCAATTGCAGAGGAGGGTGACGCAATTCCTCAGGCTTGCCCACGCAAGCTTACGCAATTCCAGCTTAGGCAATCACGCAGAGGCAGTGAGGGCTTCACTAACGTTGTCAGATCAGTCGGAGACTTACAGAGTGAGGTATATCTCAAATTTTTCACTAGATTGTCTAGATTTCTCTGAAGGGTTTGCCGGATGTTGGCACCCTAGTTGTATTCAAGATTTTGATGCTTAATAATACAAACCCTCAGATCTGCTGCACTGGTTTTCCCAAGTTGGGTTTTTCTGGGGACTTAGTCCAAAAATAACTGTCACATGTGGATGTTTTTCATTGTATTTTGTTCATATTGTTTCAGCATTTAGATTTATTCCGCAACATTATTTATGTAGACTGCTTCAGAAATTACTTTGATATTCCACAGTAATGAAATAATTATGAAACATAATAGAAGTAATTCAGATTTGTTGCAGTAGGAATCTGGATCAAGGATTTTTCACAGTTTTTACATCCATTTGGATGGATATTCCATCCCATTGTAGCAGCCAATGAAACCAAGGATCGTATAGTAGTATACCTTGCGGTAGGTGCAAAGGTTTCTTCATAATCTATGCCTTCCTTTTGAGAGAAACCCCTTGCAATGAATCTAGTTGTGTACTTGTTTATGCTTCCATCAATAGCGTGCTTAATCGTGCAGATCCATTTAGAAGTGAAAACCGATTTGTCACTCTAGGAACGATTTCCCAAACCCCATTCTTCATAATGGATTGATATTCTTCCTGCATAGCCTTCTTCCATACTTCTTGATGAGCAGCTTCTTCAAATGTAGTCGATTCAGCTTTTATAAGTTTTGTCATGTATGCAGCATATCCAGAATATCTTTTTGGTCTTTTGCTTTCTCTAAAGGCTCCTTTCGCAGCTCCATGTCCTTCAGCATCTTCAAGGGTATCTTTTAACAAATTTGGCCACTTCTTTGTGTTCGGTATGATCACAAGTTGAATAGGATAGCTTGTTCCTTCTTCATCTTCTTGAATTGTAGTAGGATTGTCGTGGTGTTCTTCTTTGAATGTTGGTATGTCTTCGTCATCGGAATCAATAGGAATATCTTTGGATCTTTTGTAGGCATGATTTTCATCAAATATAACGTCCCCGCTTACTTCAATATGTCTTCCTTCCTTGATGTAGATTCTATATGCTTTTGACGAAAGACAATAGCCAACGAAGATCCCTTTAATGCTTGTAGAATCTAGCTTCTTTCATCTATCCTTTGGAACGTGGATATATGCAGGACACCCAAAAATTCAGAGATGGTCCACACTTGGCTTATTTCTTGTGAATTCTTCCTCAGGTGTCATATTCTCAAGAATTCTATTAGGACTTCTATTTTGTATATATAGTGTTGTCATTGCTACTTCTCCCCATAGAAATTTTGGTGAGTCTTGATCAAAGGTCATTGTTCGTATACCTTCTTCAATTGACCTATTTTTCCTTTTGGCCACTCCATTTTGTTCGAGATTGTAGGGAACAGTGAGCTCCCTCTTAATTCCTACTTCTTTACAACATGCAATCAATTCTTTAGAAGTGTATTCCCCACCATTGTCGGATCTTAATGTCTTTATTCTTCTTTCGGTTAGGGCCTCCACTTCAGATCTAAACTTCTTGAATTTCAAATACTTCATCCTTTTTCTTGAGAAGGTAGAGTCATGTCTTTCTAGAGTGATCATCAATGAAGGTTACATAATAGAGATGACTTCCATGTTGAGAATTTAGAGGGTTGGTGATTAATTCAAATTCTCTTCTTGATAATTACTTGTGAGCTTACTTGAGTTACTTATGGCTTCTCTTCTTTAGCTTATTTAGTCTTTCATTAAGTCAATTACCAAAATACACGAGACACAAAATTAGGCTCCTAGATCCAGGGAAAAACCTCTCCCTCTTGGAGAGGAAAACCCATAAGGAATTCTTCTTATGGATCTTCAAATGACAAGTACCATGACCAAGACTCAAACCCTTGACCTAGGAATGTCTCCAAGACCTTGTCAATGCTTCTTTGTATGCTTCACAACGCTGATCCTTCTCTCCTGCACTGACTTGCATCACCACTAGAGAACTCGGTCTCTAATTATTTCTTCCTTGATTTAGTCTTCGGTTATCAACATAGTTCTTCTTGTTTCATGTTCACTTGGGATATATTTCTTTTTGTGTATTGAAGGTAGGAAGGTAAATCTCCGATTTACCTTCCTTCTATTCTCTTATTTTCACACTGTGATATCCGCATACTTTTCAATCCTTAATCCGCACTGTTTCACTGAACTGAAGTCTGCACTAGGTTCAGACTTGATGGTTGGTTCTTTATTCTTATCCACACTTCTTATGCTTCAAAATGCCTTACAAAACAGATCAGCATCCTATGCATTAACTCGCATTTAACCCAGACCTTGTTATATTGTTGCAGTCACAGATATATCTGCATTTAGGTCCTTCTTGATATCCGCATAGATTACTTATGCATCCGCTATCTTGCTGACCTTAAATCCGTATTTAACACCTAGACACAGACTTCCTCCAACCACCAAGTCGGCCCTTCCTTCCAGCAGCTTGGATCTAGACCTTCGACCTTGTAGCAGCAAAATTTCGATCTATGCAGCAGCAACATTTCGACCCCAATAACTACGACCCCTACAACTTCGACCCTGCAACTGCAGAATTTCGATCCCTGCAACTGCAGCACTTCGATCCTGCAACTGCCCAATAAATTCGTAGGAAAGAGAGAGATATATAGCCCAAGAACTTCAATCCTGCAATTCTCCTTCTTGCACTTCACACTTTTCTGCACTGCTTCTTATGTATATCGAGCTTCTTGAGTTGATCAGCAAGTAGATTGAACTATACTTCTATATATAGCCTTCTTGTGGGTCGAATTGCTTCCTTGTAGCCTGACTTTATCAAGAAAGGGCCAATTTGGTGTGGAGGTGACAAATTTCATATTTGACTCAAAAATAATTCTTTTTACATGATTCAAAATCCCAAGAAGGGTCTCATTAAATGTACAATGACTCTAATGACTCAATATAAATCCTAGGAGTCCTCAATGGGGACTTTGACATATAAAATGATGACCCAAGCATGAAACCCATGCTTTAATAAGTCATTGTAATAATAATAAAAAAAATATTTTTCATTCTTTTGATAAGTACATTTCATAATGACTCAAATACAATTATGAAGACTAAACCTAGTTACATTCTTCAACAATGGCCATAGTTGAAATCATTTATACATGGGCAACGGAATAAACTAAACACCCCACTTCGCATGGCAACCTATGCACAGTTAATACAAAATGGTATGATCCCACAATAGGAAGAAGACCTCCTTCCCAAGATAGAGAGGTGGTGAAAGGGTTTAAGATTGCTATTAAAAAAATCTATGGTTCTACAGAAGAGGCCTCTGAGATACGAACTCAATTTGCCCAGTTTTCACATGGCCGAGGTGTCTTTGGTTCACATGATGCTTTGACTGATAGGCGCAAGAAGAAGGATCTGATTGATGGGTGGTGGCTTCATGGTGTTGATGCTCCTAAGTTGCAACAATTTGTGATACGATTACTTGGACAGGTACCTAGTTTCTCATTTTGTTTTTGTATTATTTAATTAATTTAATTTACATACTTAACATTGTCTTGACTCTTCTCCTAACAATTTTCCATACGATTACTTGGGAGGTAGCTAGTTCCTCAGCTTGTGAGAGGAATTGGAGCATATATGCTTTCATCCATTCATTGAAGAGAAACAAGTTGGGATCGAAGAAGGTTGAGAACTTAGTATACATTCACAGTACACTTTGTCTCATATTGCGTAAAGACCTAGGGTACAGGGAGGGTCCTTTCAAGAGATGGGACCAATACACAAATGATGCTACATGTGTGGACGAGGAGATACAGCCAGATGGTCTTATTAAGCTACCTCCAATTACTATGGATGAGCAAGAGGCTCCAGATGAGAGTGATCCCTCTCTAGAGAACTTGTTGACTAAAGATCTTAGGGATGTTGATGACATGGCTTAAGGAAGCCTATTCTTCATTGTTCAATTTCACTTTTTTTAGTATTTTGAAATTTTTGAAATTTCTATAAACTATTTCATGTTTGGAGATGCCTTAGGGAAAATTTTGAATGTAGTATGACAATGGACATATAATTATGATTCTAATATCTATTATCATGATTCATATCAATATGTAAATTGCAATTTCCACTTGATATCAAATTTGAAATTTCATAGTTAATGTTCATTTTTAAGTCTTTAAATGATTTATTTTTCTTGTTGTAAGTTGGAAGATTTCAAAATTCATATATTTTAATTTATAAATGACATTTATAAATTATAATATACTTTCGACGAACCCATGTACCTTGTTTCAAAAAGTGACGCACCCGTCCCCGTCCCCAAACCCATGTTTCCTGGGAACATAGGATGCAAGTTGAATTTCATCACATCCTTCTCAAATTGGCAGGTAATTCTTCTCTCATCATTCATAACTATTTTATCAAACTTCCATGGCCTCCCCAACAAAATGTGACAAGCATCAAATAGGATGTTATTACTATAATCCCCAACACTAAAATTAATCAAGAATCCTCCCTCACAGTGACCCTCTGCCCATTTTGTAACGATGACGCTCTGTATGATTTTCAATAAAGTATACAATTCAATTTCAATTTGTGAACAATTTATTTAGAAACCAAATTTTCTAAATTATCGCCATTAATAACTAAATTGTAACACTTACCTTATATCTTACATTTCATTTTGAGGAGTGTCTTCCTCTATTATGGTTCTTCTCAAGCTACAACAATATTTTCCTCTTCATCAAATTTTCTCCCTGCTCTTCTGTCAATTCCACTACTTCATATGTTGGTTCTACTTTAGCAATATGGATTCTCCCCTCTTGTATTCTTCCATCCTTCAAATTCTATAGGCATTCAAATGCCTTGTATTCCACATCTGAAGCAAACACCTCCTAATTTTCTACCTCTGCTTTGCCTCTTGTTGATTCCACCTTGTTGAGAATTAGGTAGGGCTAGGTTTAATTCAAATTCTCTTCTTGATAATTACTTATGAGCTTACTTCTTTTACTTATGTCTTCTCTTCTTAGCTTATTATATCTTTCATCACATTAATTATCAGAACACACGAGACACAAATTGAGGCTCTTCAAGCCAGGGCCAAAACCTCTCCCTCTTGGAGAGGAAAACCCACAAGAAATTATTCTTATAGACTTTCAGTTGACAAGTACCATGACCATGACTCAGACCCTTGACCTATATATGCCTTCAAGACCTTGTCACTGCTTCTTCAATGACTCATTGAGTTGATCCTTCTTTCTTGCACCGATCTGCACCTTTCAGCACCAAGACTACAGATCTTAGTCTCTGCTTGTATTCTTCCTTCTCCGGCTATATGAGATCCTTGCTTGTCATCAGCACTGTATCATAGATTGTCTTACCTTATGCTTTATCCTTGCTGACTGTACACACTTAACTTGTTTCCTCTTATAGAATAGTCCACCCTATACACAGTCTTGTTCTAGTACTTGACATAGTATTGTTCTTGCGCTTCAACACAGTCCCTTCTCCATATTAGATACAGACATGTCCTCGCACTTATTGCATTCCAGATTCCGCACTATAATCCTTCTCCACACTTGAACGCACTTTAACATAGCCCTTATTCATTGTTGAACGCGGCTTTATATCTACACTAGGACATAGTCCTGTTCACACTTGAGTGCAGTCCTATATCCGCAATCTCCTTCATACTAGAGCGTTGCCCTTACATCACACTTCTTCTTGATTTGTATATCCATAGAGATCTTAGACCTCTCCACGCATTTCTGCCTCAGACCAATCCGAATTCCTGTGTCCAAATGAGCCGCATACAGGTTCTTATATATACAGGACAGATCTCCTTCTGGGCCGACATGAAGGCCTACTTCTGAGCCGACTTGTGCAAGGGTATGGAAGTCGACTTGTTCACTGTACATAGGCTGACTTGAGGGGGCACTTCAATGCGGATCTTGAGCTATATTCTAAGCCATGACTTCAAGGCTTATGTGACAAGGTCTTTCGGCATATAATTTTGACTTGGCTCTTCATATACATGACTCTTTAATTAGTACATTTATGACCAGATGACAAATCCCTAAAAGACATCAAGAAGAAGTCTTTTGACCTATAATAAACCTTGCTCATGAAACCCACTAAGCAAGCATACCAAAAATATATTTTATTATCTTTGTCTTCTTCATTACATAAATACATAATTACATAGTCAATATGAAGACCGAACCTAGTTACACTTTCCAACACACCTCTTACCTTTGTCAACATCAAATCTTCTTCAAACAGGTTGGTTCACAGTGTTGGAGCTACTTTCACCTTCTTCCACTTAAAACATTCACATACCTGGCAATGGCTTTTGAACTCTCCTCATTTTTCCCAAACCTTATAGAAAGTTTGTAAAATTCCTCCATTACTCCTTACTCTTTATTAAACTACAACTTATCCCACCACAAAGAAGCATGATTGTTCAATTTCATCCTAACCCTCCTAGGATCTCTAACTTGCTCAAATTCAAAGACTTATTAGATTTCTCCTATCCTGTCTATCAATTCCTCAAGATTTTAACTCCAAGAATAGACAAGAGTATTAAGTTTATGTTTTACCTCAAATACCATTGATTGCACTAATAATTCTCTCTTCCACTATCATGTGCTCTTCCATCTCTTCTCTTTTAGTCTCTAATTCAACTTCTTACATCTTCAATTGCTTCAAATTTTCCAAACTTCTCAATAGATTTAAAGCATAATCCACAAGAAAAAAAATTATTCTTCAACTTTAACACCATCCTATCCCAAGGTTTATTCTTCTCTCTACCATAACTTTCTCTAGTATATTGTGACTTATCCATGACTTTTCAATTTCATATTGGCAAACTTAACCATCCTAGGATCTTTAATCTACTCACACCCAAACAAAATTTCCATTTCTCCTCTCCAATCTATCAATTGCTCAAGATTTCAACTACCAAAAAAGACAAGAGTATCAAGTTCAGGACCATTGATTGTTCTAATCACTCTCGATTCTCTTCCACTATTACATGCTCTTTTGGCTCTTTTCTTGTAGTCTCTAATTCCTCTTCATCGTCATTGATGTCCCACACCATATGTGCAACACCTCTCCTTTGGGCTACCTCCAAAGCAACCTTTCCATCCATCATTCTTCGCACCATCACTCCAAGGTCACTCACATATTCTACTCCCTCTGGTCTTCTAGATCTTCCATGTCGTCTTTCTTGAGAAATGAGGGTGTTTAATTCAAATTTCTCTTCTTCATAAATACTTGTGAACTTGTTATGCTTCTATTACTTAAATCTTATCTTCATTAGCTTATTATGTATTTTATCAAGTCAATTATCAAAACACAAGAGACACGGAATTTAGGCTCTTCAAGCCAGGGCCAAAACCTCTCCCTCTTGGAGAGGAAAACCCAAAAGTAATTCTTCTTCTAGATCTTCATTTAACAAGTACCATGACCATGACACAAACCCTTGACACCAGTATGCCTCCAAGACCCTTATTACTATCCTTACTACTCTTCTAGGCTTCTTAAGATGATCCTTCCTTTCTACACTGTACTGCACCAGTATTAGGGAAGCTCAGTCCCTAGCCCTAAACAACTTGCGTCTTTACTGTCCTCCTTTTATCTAGCCTCGACGTCCTAGAGATTATTCTTTAGCCTTCTTTCTGCACCTCTTTATATCTGAGTCTAAGATCCTTTGCACGCTGTGGTGAACCTTCCTTTTACTGTAGACTACTTTGGTCCCTTTCCAAGATATTCCAAATATAGATACTGTCGTAAAACAAAGATACTATATCTTTCTCCTTGATATAATAGCAAGCTCCTTCTACGCTATATTTCCTCTTCTTCCAACACTGTAATCTGAACTGAGAGCAAACTTATCCCTTGTTGTAGTAGGTCTCGGTCCTCTAGGATCCGCAAGGCATATTAGAGCCAAAACAGAACTACGTATCCCTCTCTTTCCTTCGCAGATCAGCGTCTAATCTTCACACCAAAACTGACCTTCAACTCGCACTTTAATTACAGATACTTGATCCGAGTTACTTGCTTCATAATGAGGCCGCAGGGTCCTTTATATAGTGACTGGCTTCTAGCTTCTAGGCCGACATGAGGTTTGTAGGTAAGCAGACTTCACCAAGGATAATATACATCATCTTTAAGCAGACTTGTGGAGCATATTTGACAAGGTATTGAAGGCATACATTTACATCAATAAATTGTCTTTTCAAGTGTAACACCACTTCATATACATGACTCTAAATTATATATATTTATGACAAGATGAAAAACCCCTAAAAGACATCAAGAAGACGTCTTTGACCTATAATAAAAACTCCTTGCTCATGAAACCCATGATGCAAGTACTACAAAATACATTTTATTATCCTTGTCTACTTCATTACATAAATTCATAATTACAAGTCATTATGAAGACCGAACCTAGTTACACTTTCCAACAGTCTTCCTCCCAGCCTTCATTATGACTTTGTTCCAAGACCTCCTCTTGCAAACCTCATTTTGGTCTTCCCCACCGCAAACTCGTCTTGTTCTAATACCACTTGACACAGTACCCCAACTATTATCAAAGTTTCACAACACAACTCAACTCAGAGCAATTAAAACATATCCAACAAAGCATTCAACAAAAATTAATACCCAAAAATCTGCACTCTATTATTCAATGGAAATTGGCCACAAGCTCCCAGGGCTTTATTACAAACACAAAGCCATTTCCTCAACTTCTATTTATTTTCTTCCCTCTCCCATTCAAAAGCCTAACTTGTGAGTGTCCAATTAAGTTCTTACCTGCAAGCCACCAATTTATAAAATGGTTGGATAGTATCAATTGCCCAAACCATTGGAATGAACCATTTAGGTCCTAAATCAATTGTCGTTCAAGGTAGCCAAATCATTTCACATTCATCATAATTATCTCTATGATCTCTAAGCCAACCGCTTTTGTTAACCCCGTAGTTTGAATGACTTTATATAATTTATGCCAAAGTTTTAATCCTAAGACTCGACCACGTTATTTAATCTATTGGACACATAATCCTCTATTTATTTATGAACAATAATGTTTGTCTTTGCCTTTCACTGAAGGGAAAGAAGTTATTTACATGCATATTGATATCATGGCACTAGAGGCACGATGGGAAGAGTGATTTCAAAATGTGCACTAGAATAGTGTTGCCTACCTAACACCCCTAGACTAGATTATCATTGTTATCTTTTCTATGACCAAGTATCTATTCCACAATAGCTTTCATAGCCAAAAATTGTAGGCAAAACCATGAGAGGTTAATTCTTCAATAGCAACTTCTATAGCAACATAAAATCTACAAAGATATTGTCGAAGCAACATCTAAACTACTAAAAAGCAAATAAGAATAAGATGTGCAAGATAGCTTTTTGAGCCAGGGATGCTCCTACATCAAGAAGCCTTGGTCTTAGGAAAACTTTCAAATTGACACAAATTTCCAAGATATAACTGAAATATCGTGGTAATATTCATCTAAATCGGACCACCTCAAACTCCAATTTCTAAAACATAAGTGAAGCCGAAAAGGTCGCCAAGAAAATACAAGGTTGAGCTACCAAACATAACAAAGACTTGTAACATTTAAGGCACGTCCTTTTTCACCAAAGTAGCAATAAGAAAACAACCTTGCTAAGATACATTTCGTGATACGCCACCTAGCAATTTAAATAATTTGTTTCATTACAACAGAGAATATTTGGTCTACTAGTACTCACAAGTGCACATGTTGCTTTCATAAAGCAAAATAAACTTTCGTGCTACAAAGTTGAAAGAGCAAATAAACCAGGAAATAGAGAGAGATGTTGAGAAGGACACTAAAGATTGCAATGGGTGATGAGCAAATGAGAGAGCTACAATTTCACACCATGGTGTATCCAATTCAAGGGGGAAAATGTTGGACATTGGATAAACCAGTGCTCCCCGTGTGTTTTGCAACATGTGCTTAATTGCCTCTTGTGGATCTATTAACTCTGGCGATGTGTCCGTTTACTAACACTTGCGGATTTTGGTGTAACAGTAATCGTGATTCTAACAAGTGGTATTGCAGCCAAAGGTCTCGAGTTCAAATCACACATGGCTCACATTGGGAGGGAGATTGTTGGACATGGATAAACCAATGCTCCCCATGTGTTTCGCGACATGTGCGTAACCGCCTCTCGTGGATCCGTTAACTTTCGCGATGTGTTCGTTTAATAATAGTTGAGGGTTTTGGTGTAACGGCAATTGTGATTCCAACAGAAAAGACAAAATTCAATGTTTGTGTGTAATTCTTGAATTTCACTAGTACACGAAAAAACCCTCTAATGATTAATCATTAGTTTTTCCCTCATACATAAGAATGTCCTTAGTTCATTTTATCCAAGGAAATCATTCCAATTTCACAAGCAACAATTCAAAGTAATCTTCATCGTAAATATTGAATATGTAATGTGATGTTCATAGATACTATCAGGCAATGATAGTGTGGAAATGTGGGATCCAAAGCTTCCAAAGAAATGAAAAATGTTCATTTCATCTAACATAACTCATTAAAACATTTCACATGGTAAAACTCAGAAGGCACGAACTAGAGCAAGTTGACAAAAACTGAATGTGTAATCAGAGAGAATAGGAGACATTGAAGGTGTTAAAGCCCTAACTTTGAGACCTTAAAAAATCATTATAATGTAAATACCAATGTTGCGAAAATCGCGATCCGGATAAAATCAGCAAGGGTCCAAAAAATGAAAAAATCGGCAAAACATCAGCAACATTAAAACAAAAAAACAAAAAAACAAAAAAAAAAACTTTTTTTTCAATTCTTGAAGTATCTAAAGCATCCACGATTTTTTGGCGATTTTTACGATTTTATCACGATTTTTTCATTTCGGAAAAAAATCGCCGATTAAATCACCATGCGGAAAAATTTGCTATTTTTTTGCAAAACAATCGATTTAATTGCAATTTTCGCAACACTGGTAAGTACTATTACAATATTTGAGTATGACTACTTGCAAATTCTCCATTTTTGAATTTCATAAGATTCAACATTTAAGATTTAATTAAATGTACACAATTCTAAGTGGAGCTGGATAGATAGGTCAAGGAAACGTTGTACACTGTCTGCCCACTATTTCATATACTGATGTCTTAACAGAGATAAACAGTTATTCAAATATCCAAACAATTAAACCAAAATAAGGAGAGTCAGGAGGTCAAAAAATGAATTTTATATAACATTGTAAGAGAATTTATGGATTGAGAATTAATGTTAGGCAACCTACCCAAGAAAGAAAACATATTGCCCCGTCAAGTTGTCTATGTTCCTGCTCCTCTGTAATAAAACTAGCTGCGGAAGAATAGCAACTGCTTCCAAGTAAATAGAGAATGCCCAGAGAACCTGTGACATCACACAAAACAGTGCCGATACTTGAAAAATTAAACAGAAGCATGAAAAAGAATGCAATGGCAAAATTCCCTAGAGATTTCATGCAAATATCAGACCTTCGTTGTGTTTATAACTTTAGAAATAATGCCTGTATGAAAGCTTGCAAAGAATTGGGAGTACATCATAGACTCATAAGCAAACAGATTAATTTAAGCACCAGTTTTTCAATAGATTATAGCTTCTAAACTACTAATTACATGGTTAAAAACATGAAACAAATGAGAAGTAGCATCTGGCAGGCTGTACTTGGTGATGCAACTAGTAAACTCCCTTCTCTCACAAATCCTCGGAAGCCAAATAGGAGGCAAGAGAAATTGAACATATGCAAGACAACAGGCTTCAGTGGAGCCAAACATACATGAGATAGAAACCTTCAGCTATTAGAAGTAAACACATTCTGAAGCCAAGGCTAAGTACACATTTTTAATCTATTATGGCTTAGGGTTCTATCTTATTAACATTGTAAACTTTACCACAAATTTGGATTATTTTGCACTAACTAGTAATGACATCAATGTGACAACACTAGAACCATATTGCATTATTTTGCACTACTTAGTAATGACATCAATGTGACAACACTAGAACCATATTGCAAGAAACATCAATCCCCTGTTTTGGGATCAGGAATGCTAAAAGTTGTTTCAAAACAGCCAAAAACATTTCAGGGCTAATTCTGATTTAGAAATGCACCCCAAAATGTGGGCCTGCATTTGCAGCACATTTCTTCCCAGACAACCTGTGTTTCCACCCAAAAAGGGTGTGTTCCAGGCCCACAAAAGTGCTTAAAAGGCATGTGGGACCCATAGCAAGCACAAAAATCCCAAGAAAATTAAAACGTTGAAAAATTAAATCTAAAATCATTCCCAAAACACACTTATAATTTTCTCGTTTCATTTAAATTTGCAAGATAATGTGCTCCTGAAAAAGAAAATATTTATATTTACTTTTTTTAAATACTGTTTCCACGTTTACCAAATTCAGGGGTTCACATATCCACAGCATATCACAGCATATCCGTTTACACGTTTCATGCCACTCACAACTCAAATCTCTAACATGATATCAGAATGCAATTATAGAAATAGTTTTAGTCTAACAAGGTAAAATGAATACAAAAAATGAAGATTTTACCTTAAAAAAATTATTAGAAAGGAATTAAATTTTATTTCTTCCCTTCAAGGAGAACAAGGTGAGCTTATAAGTTATAACCAACAAATTGTTTGGTCATGGGGTGACTGGCAATGCCAGTTATACAGCAGCCTGATGTTGTATGCATTAATGCTACTGACATATTGCTCGTTATGTGTAAGACTGTTCGTTATATTAAAAGCAAAGAACATGTGCCTGCCATAGCCAAAAGTTGCCACTTATACTAGCTAAAACAATGCCAATGACAGAAAACAGAATGTTAGCAAACATTGTTGTCAATCCCCTCCACCTCGTAGTTCTGCTAAAGAGGCTTATGTACTGGTCTGTAAATACATAATGGAGGAAAGCTCTTGGTTCTGAGAAAGGGTTAGACTTTTAATGAAACCCTGGTTTCCAGAGTTAATCCTGCTGCTGATTTTCTCTTTCTTTACAGTTTGGGTAAAAGACTGCCAAACTGATAGAAATCAGAAATTCCATAGGAAAATTTATCGCCATCTGCCAAGTTCCAACCCAAAGAAAAGGATCTGGTCACCTATGCCAATATTCACGTGCTGTTAACCCTCAGTAAGGGTTTTCCTGAAGAGCAAATCTGGAATTTTGACAGAGACGAGACAAGTTGTAGAGATGGATGATCATGATGGCATAGCGGTGGATGGATGTTGACAGTTGGAATTACTCACTTGTTGAGAGGGAGTGTTAAAAGGTGCAACTAGGTGCCAATTCCCCTTCCTAGAATCCCCTCCTTTGATGGTTCATCACTCCATTAGACTACCCTTGATAGCATCCTCCACCTCAAAAATCATAATTTTTGGACACCTACAAATGCCCCTTTATCAAGTCGGTCTCATCTCCTCAAGTCAGCCCCTCTTCATGTAGCCTCACTTGGTCAAGAGACATGTCTTTTGACCCCCACGTTGATCCATATAAATACAACCTAAGGTCACCTCATTTTTCCATCAACACATCACACATTTCTCTCTCATCATCAGATTGGTTCGTACAACGTGAGGCAGCATCTTCTCTCCACACGAGTGAAGTGTTACTTGGCAGCTCTATTTTTTCTCAGTGTTGACTTTATGTACCTGACTTTGACCAATGTTGACCAAAGTAATTTTGGCACTGTTTGACTGCAATTTTTTGTGGAATATTCTTTGTTTGTGCAGGCCACATCTTCTGGCACAGATTCCAAGGATTTTTGGGCAAGTTGGCTAGTGGTTTCTCTCTTCTTTGACCACAGAATTCTGGACTGTTTTGACCCTCCTTTGACCAGCTTGGGAGGTCGCACTGATTGGTTATTTAACCGATTTATTTGGAGGTTGTTTGTATAGGTTTTGACCTAGTTTGACTTGAATGGTTAGGGCATATTGACTGTTGTTGATTGATCTCAGAATTGCAAACTTTGTCCAATCAGATTGGGGTTCTTGTTTTGGATATTAGAAAGTGAAAGTCGGCTTTGACTTTGTCATCATTGTACTAAATTGAATCTTCTCTCTCTGCTAAACATTTGATATTAATCAATAAGAAGGATTGGTTGGGTTTTCCCCCTAGTGGGGTTTTGCCCAGGCATTAGCCTAAATCTTTGTGTTCATAATCTTGCCTTGTCTTCTTGTGCATATTGATGATGATGTTCTACCGACAATTACTGCCAATGATGATCTAAATTGATTGTTACTGAAATCTATTGTGATTTCTATTGGAATCTGAAGTGGAATTGCTATTGAGCTAATAAGGGATTGAAGTAATCGTTGTAAGCATAGACATACCATAAAATTAACAGAGGTTCTACGATTAACAATAGGTTTCTAGAGGAAGACTGGACTTCTGGAAAAGAGCAAGAGGAAGGTAAACAAAGTGTGAGGAAGATGGGAGTACCAAATCTGGTAGCAAAGCCACACTCTGTGATGTCGTGGTCGGAAAATTCTTTTCGAAAAAGAAAAAAATTGGCACAGAGGGATGATTCTCCTATCAAGAGTAAAGGGGATCCAAAGGACTCTGCGAAAGGTTGTCTTTCTAGAAAGGAGTGTGGAAGTCGGAAAGGTGGTGGTCTTTGACTTACTTTTAAAGGAGAAGAAAATTAGGACTACTCTCAGTTCTGATGCATTAGAAGATAGCTTAAATAAGGTTGTGGAAGGGGAACATACTTTCTTGAAAGGGATGACATTGTCAACCCCAATAGCTATGTATGGGGTGACAGTAGTGGAAGACCCAACACTTGTGGGTGAAAGAATTTAATAGTTATCTACTCATGCATGCAAAATCCCTAGTAAGCCTCATAATGCTTACTACTTTTTTGGATCAAGGTGGGTTTAATTAGATATTTAAACAGAGAAAAGGGGGAGTTTCCAAGGTCTTAGACTCAAATATGGTCCAAAACGTATTGAGTAGCAGTCCTCAAATGTGTCATTCAAGATATGTCATAAGTGTTGATGTTTGGAATGCCCTATCGCCTTCAACATTGGGTTTCGGAGGTAGGCCTCATTCAAACTCTTTTCTTCTTCCTCCAATGGGGAAACCTCTAGGAATTCATACCAGCTTAGGTCGAAAGGACCCATAACAAGTGATGACTTTTCTCATCAGATTTAGGTTTGTACCCTAGGAGGAGAGTGGGCAAGACAAGTGCAAGAAAAAATTCACAACCGCTTCATGCACAATAAGGTCATGGTGAAGGTGTTGCAAGGAAAACAAAAAACATTGACTTGCACTCTTACAGATGGTCAACCCAATGTTAGGGTTGCAAAAATGAAGCTTCTCTCTTTCAATATATGGGGCTTGGGAAACCCTGAGAAAAGACTTGGCCTTCATAGGTTAGATGAGAGGGACAGAAACAATATCCTTTTGATTTGAGAAACCATGTGTTAAGGGGAATTAATCAGATGTAGTTTAAAGAAGTTGTTCAGCAACTAGGAGTTCCAATGGGTGGATGCTTGTGGTCTTTCGTGAAGTGTTTTGACTGCTTGGAAATAGCACTTGAAACTGATACACTCTTTCTTTGTGCAATCAAAATCATGCACAAAGTTTTGGTGTGAAAGCCTAAATACTCAAACAACAGTGTTGAACCTTTATGGGCCATATGATAGGAAGATGGTTCAAGATGCATTTTTTTCATCTTCTGTTTAAAAAGAGGAAAACTTGATAATTGGGGGAGATATAAACATAACTCTTAGTAGATTACAGATATGGGGTGCAATGGCTCAAGTAAATGCTTAGTCAGGATATTTTTTGCACCAAATTAGAGATGTCGATTTGATAAATGTGGAGTCGGTTAAACTAAAGACAACTTAGCAAAATAAGAGTACAGAAGAAGCAAGCTGTCTAAGCAATCGGATCATTTCTTTGTTGTTGATTGGTTTCTAAACAATTTGGGAAGGAATATTGAAGTTGGGTGGGTAGGAGGAGGATCCTATCACAACCCAATCTATTTGGAACTTTCCAAGGTAGAAGACAAGCCATCGACACCTATCAATTTCAATCTGATTTGGTTAGAGGAATAGTTTATAAATTTGGTAAATCGAGAATGGATTCCTTTTAATCCAAACTCCAGGGTTTTGGCGATTAGACAGTTCACAAACTCTTTATCGAGAATAAATGGAATGGTGGTTACATGGTTGGCTAATAGAGTTAAATCCAAAGATAGGTCTTTAAAAAATGAGGAGGCAGTTGTCAAAAACCTTTTAAACAATAATTCAACTAGGGGTTTCTCTAAACAGGAACTAGCAAAGCTGACAGCGTTGGAGCCTAAAAGGGCAAAGCTTTTATGGGACAAGGAGGCAAACTAGCACATGAAGAGCAGAGAAAAATGGTTGGAGTTAACCAACAAAAACACAAGGTTCTTCCATTGTTTTGCAAAGTATCTGGAAAATGTGAATACCATCTAAGAGCTTTTGAAAGATGAAGGAGTGCGGGTTTAGGGGTTAAGGAAATTGGTGTTAGAAGGAGCACAACACTTGGAGAATTTCACCAACATTTACAAAGAACCTGAAGGTGCATATTTGGTGGAGATTATGAAGGAATGCTCTTTTACCCCACATTTGGTCTCAGATGGAGATAATGTATAGTTGTTTGAAGGAATAAGTTTGGAGTCAAGGGATCTATCAGCCTTCCAGAAGGGGAAGAGCCTAGGGTCGAACGGTTGGACAATGGGGCTCTTCATTGCCTTCTTCCATCTGTTGGGTAACGATCTACAAAGAGTGGTCTAGGGTTCTTCCAAACTTTGATTCTACTTTCCTTGCTTCTACTTTGATTCTGGAGACTTCAAACTGATTTGGTTATGTAATTGCGCGAATAAAGATCATCGAGAAAATTCTAGCAATGAGACTCAAGAAACTTTTGTCAAAAGTCATTCTCCTCGATCAATTTGACCTGAGACAAATCCATGATGCAGTTGGTGCAACACAAGAAGGCATTCATAGTATAAAGACAAGGAAGCTCTATACAATAGTGGCAAAGCTAGACCTTTCAAAGGTGGATGATCATGTTTGTAGCTTGTCTTTTAGAATGCTCTTAATATAGGTTTCTATTTGAACATGGTTGATTGGATTATGAAATGTGTGACACATGTTTCAATTGTAGTATTTGTGAAAAGGGTTTCCTCGCCTTTCTTTACTCCTAGGAGAGGGCTCTGTCTAGGGTGTCAACTTTCCCCTTACGTTTGAACATGGTTGATTGGATTATGAAATGTGTGACACATGTTTCAATTGCAGTATTTGTGAAAGGGGTTTCCTAGCCTTTCTTTACTCCTAGGAGAGGGCTCTATCTAGGGTGTCAACTTTCCCCTTATGTATTCCTCCTAGTGGAGAAGGCTTTGAGTCATGCTATATCAAAAGCCACAACAATCAAGAGGTTAAAGGGGATACAGATAAGGGAGAAGATTTTGTTGACTTGCTTTTTGTTAATGATGTTCTATTTTTTTCGAATGGGTCTTTGACTTCAGGACATGCACTTCAAGAAATTCCAAATCTATACAAGAGAGTTATGGGGGTGGTGATAAATAGTGATAAACCTCTGCTTTGCTTTAATGAAGTGGAAAAATTCAATATTCCATGAGGACATGTCCCCTAGGGTAGGGGACGTGCCCTCACATTTCCCATGCTCCCGAGACAAGGGGAGCAATTGGGGAAACATTTCCTCACATCCCCCTTTTGGGGAAACATGGGTAAACAAAGGGAGACACATATCCCTAATGTGGGGGACTCATTTCCCCAAAAGGGGAACTTTTGGGCATCCACCTCAAAAAAGGGGTGCTTTTGGGTAGCTCCCACGAAAGGGGTACTCGGTTGTCCCCTGCAAATTTTTCCCTATAAAGGCTCAAAAAATAAAACAATATATAAAGAAAAAAACTTACCTCACTTTCACTTTTATTTACCTTTTATTCACTTTCGCTCCTTGGTGCTCATTTTATTTTCAATGTTCATTGTCCATTGTTAATTTTCAATTTTAATTTTTGAGTCTTGACTCTAGATATTGATGACCTCAGACATAGTCTTTACCCCCCCCCCAAAATCTTTATTAGGGAAGAAAAATGCCAGAATTTAATACTTCAAACTTCAATATCAATTAATTTTCTTAATACTAATTAGATTCTAGAATGATGAATTTAAAACAATGTATCAATATTTTACTATTTTTTTATTTATGGTTTATGAATCAATGCATTTCATAATTGAATATGAATCATGTTTATATCATTTAAAAATTTGAATTTAGTACTATTTTGTTGTTTATTGTTTAGTATTTACATTACACAATGATCAATTTGCATAAGATAAATTGTTATTATGGGAATATTATCAATATGATTTTTACAAACAAGGAACCCTATGCAAGGGACCTCAGCGTCACCCAGTCCCCCTTGAATTTCCCCAAAATTTAGGGCGCTTCAACACGTCCCCCATGTGTGTCTCCCCGCTCCATTGCTCCTCTATCCTAGAAACTTGGTGGAACATTGTGAAGAATATATCAAAAGAGGAGAAAATAGAGGCTTTACAATTTCAGGTGACGGAATTTAACAAAGGATTCAAGTTCCTTGTTTTTTGGCTTAAGCCTAGAGATGGCTTACAAGAAAAATTGAAAAGCACAAACACCATTGGTGCAACCAATGGCTTTCGAGGGACGACAGGTGAACATCTATAAAATCAGTATTAGAAGCAATTCCAATTTACTATAAATTTTTGCTCATATTCCCAAGGGTGCCTTGAAAAAGATTAGAAAAAATTGTTTTAATTTCCTTTGGAGTGGAAAGGAAGGTCGAGAGGGAATTCACTAGACAAACTAGAAGTTAAATTAAAAATCAAAGGATGATGGTGGCTACAATCTTAAGAATATTCTTGTCTTTGGTACTCCGCTGGCAAGTAAGTCTCAATAGAATTTGTTAATAAAGGCGATTTTATGGAATAGTTGGATTTGTCAAAAATATTTGGTGCTCCACACTATTCTAACTTGGTTAAGAATGGAGGATAAACCTTGGAAAAATGACTCTTCACATTGGAAGGCATTAGTGTCTTCCTTCCCGACTATAGGCAAATTTTTAGGTCAGAAGGTGGGAAATGGTGAAGAAGTGAGGTTGGGGGTGAGCGCTATTATGGGCAATGGAAATTAGGTAAGATTATCTCCTAAGTTTATAGCATTTCTGTTAAATTTAGATAACCATGGTATGTTCTATTCTTAATGCAGTTTACTTCAATCTTTCTTGTAGGCCCAATTCAAATTAGCAATCACATAAACATGAAAGTAAATATTGATAGAACATAATAATAGATCAATAGAAGACAAGCCAAAATAATATATTAGAATTTGTAATTCTTCTTGTCCAGCAAATATAGAGAGAAATGTTTGTTACAACAGCCAACAGGATGCCCTAGCCAGCAAAGACTATCGCTGGTCAAACCATCTCTTCCAACCTCCAAGAGGTCCAGTCAACACATACAAGATCAGACTTCCTTAAGTGTCACACACACCTCAAAAGGACAGCTCCCAAAACAGTTAACGCAAGTCAACAAAACCAGTGAATGCTAAAGTCAACGATGGTCAACGTTGTGGTCAAAATCAATGTCCTTCCTCTATTTATGTGCCCTCCAATGCGGCCTCCAAAAATAGAAATTTCTGCAATCAAATCGTAGTCAAGGCTTGAGGGTTGACCCAAAGTCAACGTTGGTCAACGTTGTCCAGAAAGCCCTAAAAATAGTCCGAAATTTTTCCAGCTTCAGATTCACACGTGGGACAGAGAGAAGCCTCTTGAAGGTTGTACAAACCAATCAAATGATGAGGAATGTGTGTGATGATATGATGATGAAATGAGCATCGTCTCTCTCCAATTTATATCCATCAATGAGGGTGTGTGACACATCTATTGGGCTTGTGATCCTACATTACAAATCTGGCCAACCTTGACAAATTGCACATGTGTGGAAAATAAATTCAAAATATAAGTCCTGCTCATCCAAACAAGATGATCTCTAGATCAATCTTGCACCTCTCCGAAAGAGGAATCCAACAAAAATATCATCATCATCATATAAGCAATTCAACATGGAGTTTGGACCTAGTAGCCCAAAATTAACACTCCCTCTCAACTAGGGAGAACTCCATCTGTCCACTTGTGCCATCTTGTCATACAATACCATAGTGTACCATCATATATCATCCTGCACTCCTGTGTCATCCTGTTGTAACATGCTTTGTTGGCTCTTCTTCGCTATAAGAACAACGAGAGTGAGTCACAAAGACATCACACTCTGCTGACCTGAAGTCAGCTTAGAGGTTAAAACCTCAATGGGACTCAAGAGAGTCACATACTGACCCGAATTCAGTTTAGAGGTAAGAACCTCATCCAGACTTGATCCCAAATCAAGTGACTTGATCCCAGATCAAGTGGTTGGACATATCCCCATCCTAGACATCGAGAGTACAGCAATCCTCGATGCGTCCATCGGTCATGCTATTGGTCTCTATCCACATTTCCCACCTCATTGGCCAAATGAGAGGTACTTCCCATGAGTCTGAAACTCCATGGGTTGGATGCATGCAGGGCATAGATCAAAGAGAGGGTGAACCAGCTCAAAATCATAACGGTGGGGAAGAAGCACACCAACAAGGTTCGGCGAACCTAGCCCTGTGGTTGCTTATAGCTCCAAGAAGCTATCCCCAAGCCCCCTAGAGATCCTAGAGCTCATAGTCCAACTCAGGCGAGACCGTCACAATAGAGTTTGTCCACGATTCCAAGCTTCTCACGGAAGGTTAAGAATTTGACCTTCCCCAGGGGCTTAGTGAGAATATTTTCGACCTACTCATCAGTCCAAATGTGATCGAGCCTTAAGGCGCCTCGCTGTACCATGTCCCGAACAAAGTGGTACCTAATATCAATATGCCTGGATCGGTCATAGAACACGGGATTTTCAGAAAGACGTATCCCACTCTAGTTATTGCAAAGGATAATGATGGTATCTAACACATGCCCAAACAGCTCACTGAAGAGCTTTCTCAACCAAATAGCTTCACAACAGGCCATAGTCGCTGCAATATATTCAGACTCAGCGGTGCTCAAAGCAACTAATTTCTGCTTCCTGCTCATCCAAGAGATCGAAGCAAAACCCAGGGTGAAGCAACATCTAGATGTGCTCTTATGATCCACCACACTGCCTGCCCAATCGGCATCGGTATATCCATGGAGTCTCATACTCCTGGTAGTGTATCTCAGCCCATGGTTGATTGTGTCCCGAAGATATCTCAATAGATTCTTGGCACCAATCCAGTGAATGTTATGAGGCTCAACCATATGTTGACTCAAAGAGTTCACTGCAAAACATACGTCAGGACGTGAGTTCACTAAGAACATCAAGACCCAACAAGTTGTCGATAGTCGGTGGGATTTCCCAACTCGGGCCAGCAGCGCTTCCACACAACTTCTTAAAGTTGAGTTCCATCGGTGTCGACACGAACTTACAGTCCACCATTCCAAATCTCTCCAGCGGCTTCACAACATATTTTCCTTGAGAAAGGAAAATCTCACCTGGCTTTTGCCTGACCTCCAAGCCTAGGAAATAGTGCATCAGTCCTAGGTCCTTCATCTCGAACCCAAAAGCAAGCTCCCTCTTACATTGATGAATAAGAGGGTCAGCACCTGCCAGGAAGAGATCGTCCACATAGAAAACCAGAATGAGAGACCTTTCTTTATCAACCTTAAAATAAAGGTTTGGATCAGCATCACTTCGAGTGAAGCCCAGCTTCATCAAGTAGTTATCGATCCTCTCATACCAAGCCCTGGGACTTGCTTCAACCCATAGAGGGCTTTCTTCAACCTGCATACATATGTGTCTCTATCTTGGACTTCGAACCCCAGAGGTTGCTCCAAATAAACCTCTTCCTTGATTGAACCATGTAAGAAAGCAGTCTTCACATCCATCTGATGAAGACTCCATTCTTGCATTGCAGCAAGGACAACAATCAATCGGATGGTGGTGTAGCGGGCAACAGGTGCAAATATATTATCATAATATATACCTTCCTTTTGAAAGAAGCATATCCTCCCAAGGATGTTACGGGCATCATACCAGATAGATTGGAATGTACCAATTGTAAAATATCAGATGTCTTCGTGACACTTTAGGGGAATTCCTTCGACACAACCCTGACAAACACTTTCATGATCATCTTTGAACGCTTCGGGAAGGGCCTTGTAATGAATGTGTGCAAACCTATGGTGTCGTAGCTCGGTTTGAAGAGTTGTGTCACATGTCATGGCCCCCAACGAACTTCCTCCACCCTGATAGAGTGTATCAACTCTAAAACCAACAGTAAGAGCTTCATTGAAGTTCTTCTTCCAAATGCGTACCTTTCCATCGACGAATGCCACCTTGAATCCTTTGTCTTCTGTTGTGGATCATTTGCAATATCTTTTTATTTTCAATTTTGAAAATACAAAAATAAAAATAAAAAATAGAAAATTATTAAAATATGTTAAAGTATTAAAGTTTTTATACTTTAGCATAAAAATATTTCTGCTCGTTGTATTAAAGTTAAAGGTCTAAATACTTTTAAGCTTCATGAAAGTGGGTCCCGACTTAAAGTTTAACTGTCGATTATTTCATCGAGCGGGATGCGACGATTTATTGAACACTGAGCGAAAGACTCAACTCGCGGGCACTACTAGCGCACGAGTTAATATGGAGGGTGCCTCCGCAGTTGACTAGGTTGACTACGAGAGTAACACAAATGAGCGATGGAGATTGATTGCGGGGGCACAAGCCAAACAAATTCTCCATACCTCGAGCCCTCCCGCAGTGACGTAAGATGCTGAGTTGGTTACAGTTGTCCTCCACATCAAAGGTGCTTAACAATCCGTTGGCGCGTCTTTATCAGCATTTAAGTTCAAAGTCGTGCCACCTATTTAAATGCAATTCTCATTCTTTTTGAAATCATTTTCAATTAAGTTGTTGTTTGAAATTTGTTTGTGTTGCGTTCTGTTCAATTATTTGTCACCCTATCAAGAATTGGCCACCCTGAAAGTCGTCCATTATGCTAACTCTAAATCATGGCTAAGCGCTCATCCCTATCAAGTTCTGCTAGTCATATCCCTCTCATGGATACCGAGAAGGATATCCAAGACATTGATTGTTCCCTGGTCCACCTTCCTTTTTACCAGCAAGTCCTCTTAAATGATAAGGCCTCCCCAGTCTATACTGCCATGGCAAAAACTGGTGTGATGTCTGCATATGTCCCCAAAACCCATCTTTTTCCTGAATTCATATATTGGTTAGTATCTGTTATGTATCCTGGGAAATGTTTCGTGATGAATTGTCAGGGGGAGAATGTTTTGCAAGTGTCTACCCAGTTAATTCGCCAAGCCCTTTGTTACCCTGAGTCAGAATCATATGTCCAATTCTCTGATGATTCTTTGGTAGCGTATTGTGACAGCCTTGCAGATCAAGAGTTAGAAGAAAATGAAATTAAAGATAGAATCATATATGCAGTGGAGATCAATAAGATGATTGTCAAGAATGATTACAGAAAGGCTACAGAAAAGAAGTTGATGGAAATTAAAGAAGCAGTAAGTCAATTTGATAAGTTATTTGACAAAATAACAAGAGCAGGTCTGCCCTCATGTTGGGGACTTGGAGGAAGTCTGTTGTCATGGGATTCTTATGAAAACTTACTAGTATTGACAAAAAGTAAAGTTGACAATACACATGAAAAGACTCAGGTGCTTAAGGGAGCAACAGTAATCAACTTTCTTCAGAGACATTTTCAGCTGCTGTGGTTGGTAAAAACTCTATTTGCAGAAAGGCCATCCTTCAACCGAATCACTTCTTTCAGATTGGAGTATCACAACCTGGTACATTCACCCAGAACAAAAGTCAAGATATGGAAGAAATGCAGAGCTTGGACGATAGATTTGCTAAAGGATCCTTTGACTTCAAAGAAAGACAAATCAGCTGATCCAAGAAATGTAGCAGCATTGTCATCAATTCACATTCAGCATATAGATTAGGGTGTTAATATTTATGTAATTCTACTCTTTCCAAGATGATGTAATTGTAATAAGACGTTTTGATGATATGTAGTAGAGAGCCTACAAAGTCCTAAGAAGTTGAAGTAGTTGGGATCAGTTATAGCAGTTCCAAACTGCTTTTTATTGTATTTAATGTAATAGTTAAGGAGAAGAAAGGTTCCGAGTTTTGGACCTTCAGACTGAAATTTTTGTACTCAGAGATTTCAAATGATCAAGGAATGAAAAGCAAGTTTCTGGCATCTGTTAATGTTGATATGTCTTCAAGTTCACAGTTTGTCTTTTCTATCTTTGAATAAGATGAAGTAATGAGTTGCAGGTCTCTTTTTACTTCTATAAGCAAGAGTTAAAATCCTTAATTGGCGCTCCTTCGTTTTAACTATTTCCTTCATATAATTCTTCTAGAGTTAGAGGTGATATATTATGTGTAACAGCATATCAATTTGGACTTCTTTCTTTCATTTTCTTCTGGTCATTTCATTCAACATCAGCAAATGATAGCATTGTGAGACATTCATAATATTTGATATTTGAGGGTTTAATGATAAATGTTTGAGGGTGGTTAAGCAAAGACAAATATTTCTGTGACATAATCATATAAATGTCTTAAGCATTGGTTCCTTTCACAGCTAGGGAATTGTCTCTTAAGGTATAACATCTTCCATTGCCGCAATGGACACAAGATTCTTCTTCAAATCAGGTACGTACAACACATCTTGTAAGCGGAGGACTTGACCTTGAGATAGATGAGGGGTCACAATCCCTGTCCCTTTCACGGGATAGGTGGCATTATATCCAAGGATAATCTCCAAATTAGTATCCTTCTCAATCAAATCAAAGAGGGCTTCTTTATATCTAGTGAGGTGCCTTGAAGCACCACTATCAATCAACCAGACATCCAGGGTGACGGGAGGAGATGCAGCAGAGAGGGCAGATATAAGAATATATTCACTTTTCTTATTATCAACAACATTGGATTCATCATATCTGGAATTTCTTGACCTCTTGAAAGGTTGACCATATTCACTTCGATTAGAAGGAACCTTCCTCTTTCCTTTGAACCTGTTGTTCCTTTGATTTCCATTCCCCCTTAAGTTGTTGTTGTTATCATCATCTCTAGGAGAGTCCCTTCTATTGGAGCACTCTCCTGCATAGTGACCAAACTTGTTACAAGTGTAACATCTTCCTTTTCTTCCTTTGGGACCCGCTCTTCCATGGTTTTGATTTCTCAAACCACCATTGTTCCTCTTTTTTGCATTAGCAGTGAAGGCAGTAGGGTCACCTCCATTCCCATTAGAGGGATGGTCTCTCTCCATCATCCTTGTTTCCTCTTAAGTGCATCTCGTCAACAATTCATCAAAATCAGGAATCACATTATTATTAAGAATAGTAGTATTAAATGCATACCAGTCACGAGGGAGTCCTCCAAGAGCAATGAGAACGAACTCTCAGTCAGCTACTTCTTCTCCAATAGCTAAGAGATCATTACTGATTTTTGTGAGCATCATAAAATAGGATTGAATGGATTCTTCTTTGCCCTTCTTGATATTCTTCAACTTGTTCTTGAAAAAGAGAACTTGATTAGCATTGCTAGCCTTGAACATGCTAACCAACTTATCATACATCTCTTTAGATGTGTCCAGCTCGGAGATATAAGCAACCAAGTGCTTATGTATAGAATCCCTGATAATCATCTTCGCCTTGACTTCCCCTTTTCTATATTCATCTTTGTGGCAACCAGTGCATTTGATGGAGGCTCATTTATCTTCCCCTGCACATAATCCATGACTTCTTGATCTTCCAATACCAAATCCAAAGACATCTTCCAAGCATGATAATCAAACTTATTAGTTAGCTTATCATCAGTCTTGAAACCCTTGTAGGTTGAGGAGGCAATTGGTCCTTGATAAGATAACTTCTTCGGTGATTGTTTTTCACAATAGCTTGGGCTTTGTCTTCACCTTACCTCTGATACCATGTTAAATTTAGATAACCATGGTATGTTCTATGCTTAATGCAATTTACTTTAATCTTTCTTGTAGGCCCAATTCAAATTAGCAATTACATAAACATGAAAGTAAATGTTGATAGAACATAATAATAGATCAATAGAAGACAAGCCAAAATAATATATCAGAATTTGTAATTCCTCTTTTCCAACAAATACAAGGAGAAATGTTTGTTACAATAGTCAACAGGATGCCCTAGCCAGCAAAGACTTTGGCTGGTCAAATCGGAACTTCCAACCTCCAAGAGGTTCAGTCAAACATATAGAAGATCAACCTTCCTCAAGAATCACACACACCTCAAAAGGACAGCTCCCAAAACAGTCAACGCAAGTCAACAAAACCAGTCAACGTTGTGATCAAAGGGTCACGGTCAAAGTCAACGTCATTCCTCGATTTTTGTGCCCTCTAATGCAGCCTCCAAAAATCGGAATTTCTACAGTCAAATCATAGTCAAGGCTTGAGGGTTGACCCAAAGTCAATGTTGGTCAACGCTGTCCAAAAATCCCTAAAAACAGTCCGAAATTTTTCCAGCTTCAGATTCCACATGCCAGAGAGAGAAGCCTCTTGAAGGTTGTACGAAACAATCAAATGATGAGGAATGTGTGTGATGAGATGATGATGAAATGAGCTATCGCTCTCCAATTTATATCCATCAATGAGGGTGTGTGACACATCTATTGGGCTTGTGAGCCTACATTACAAATCTGGCCGACCTTAACAAATTGCACATGTGTGGAAAATAAATTCAAAATATAAGTTCTGCTCATCCAAACAAGATGATCTTTAAATCAATCTTGCACCTCTCTAAAAGAGGAATCCAACAAAAATATCATCATCATCATATGAGCAATGCAACATGGAGTTTGGACCTAGTTTCGCAAAATTAACATGCAAGGGTGGAATATCTAAGTCCTTAAGGACTGTAGTGATCCAATCATAACTGAAATACATTCTCAAGCATGGACGCTACATAGGGTTCTGGGTATAAAAGGACTATAAGAGCGAATCGAAATCATTCATTAATGAACTAAAAATAACCCATACTAGATTACAAGGTGAGAATGATAGTTTAAGTTGGTTGGGTAATAGGGAGGGAGGATTTATTTAGTGAAAGCAGGTTATTTATCATTCATGGTAGCAACACAAGGACTCGCCCACTGGTGGTGGAAAAGGATTTGGAAGGTAATGGTACCAAAGAAGAATAAACTTCTTATGCAATTTATGTTGCATGACGAAGTTCTAACTTAGAAGGTATTATAGAAAAGGAATGTTAACGAACCAAGATTCTATGCACTCTTTAGAATGGAAAAGGGATCATCTCATCATCCTTTTCTAAAATGTGTTTTATTCGGCGGGTTTTGGCATGATGGTAGCAAATGGTTGGGCCAAAATGACTTATGGGATAAGGAGCATATGAGGCATTGCTTGCAATTTTGGTTTGCCAAGCCCAAATTAAAGACTTTCAGAGTTATCCTATTTCTAGTTTTGTGGGGAACTTGGTTATCCTACAATAGATAACTTTATGTAGAAAAAGAAATTCCTACTTTTTAGGTGTTTTCACAACTAGTGGCTCTTTCCAATCAAGTTAATGTGTCTCCAACAATTAAATTGCCACAACAAATTGGAGAAATGATGATTAACAAAAGCTATAGTTGGGGGTTCATTGATCCCAGCTCCTCCATGCCATGCTTGCCCTAGGACGACCAAACCAATCACCTCATAATTCCCTGTTGATTCGTTAGATCGAAGCAACAAACGACAGGAAAAGTTCTTGAGCGCACCAAACAGCAAAATGGCAAGAGTCTAGGTTTCTCCTCAGCCTCCCCCCCCAGGAGTCCAACCTATATTATCAAGATTGGCTCGGCGACACCAGTCAATACATGAGGCCACACATTCTCAAAGTGCTAAAGAGAACAACTCCAAACAGATTCAGAGTAGAGCACCTCCTACTCGCCAGATTAACTCTAAAACCCATAGGAGCAACCAAAGATCCATTCTGAGTTTCCTTCTTTTGACCTCAAGACACTAGGAGTATCCCTCACTCGTACATTCCCCCCAGAATAATACAATCAAACCCTTAATGATTCCAGAGGACTCCAACAACAAGCCAGTGCCCTACTCGCCCCCCTCACCTTTGGTCATCAAACTCAAGGGACTTTGACATCATCAACCTCATCTCTCTCTCTCTCTCTCTCTCTCTCTTGACAAGTTCTTAAGTGGTCCACACTCACCTACTGTTTTGTAACATTGTACCTTTATGATGGTTTTATACTTATGTTCTAATGTTATACTTATGTAGGTTTATTTCTTAATATTGTTATTGGTATCTCTAGGAGTTGCGCTTGCACTCCCACATTGTTTTCATACTAATTGTACTCTTCGATCCCACTAACCTACTTTTGTGGTCATTCATCGAACACTGACATAATTATCTTATCTTATTTTTTCTTTGATGGTGTGCAGCAAGGGTCAGACCAGCTTTTCATGGGATGGAGGGGTTATTATTTCTTTCAGACAAACATTTATACCTTAAAGGCAAATGGTGGAAAGGGTTCAAACAACCTAACAGAGCTTTCAGAGTTGAGATTACTCTTAAAAAAATATCACAAACATAGTTTGAAAGCTTTACAGGTATATGAGAATTCTCAATTGGTGGTAAATTGGATGAAAGGCAAGCATCTGATCCTCAATGTAGACATACAAGTTGTTGCTCAACATTTGAGGGAGGTTGTGTCAATGTTTGAAAGCTTTACTATTTGTCACATTTACAAGGAAATGAATCAAAGGTTTGATGCACTGTCCACGAAGGGACTAAGTTTGTCTATTGGAAAAGTCCATGTGGTGGAATATTCTAGGGGAGACTTATTTGGGTCCAGGCATAACTTGTGAAGTTAGGACTCAAATCTAGTGTTTATTTTGGTTTTTTGTACTTTGAGGGTCGAAGTAATGTAATAACACAATATGAACAGTAACACTTTTTGTAAAGTGTAATAAGTTGAAACTAATTTTCTGCTAGTAAAATTAAAAAAATTATAGCTAGTTGGAGGGGTATGTGACAATTGGGGAATTTTGACATGAAGAAGCATATGAGGAATGCATTTTTATATCGTTCAGATTATAAAAACGTAATGTTTTCAATGCATATTTTTCCATGAAAAAAAGAAAAGATAAAGGATAGAAAAGGAAAAGAGAAAAGAGAATGTTAAAAAGGATATTAAAGGAAAGATAAAGGAGAATGACAACATTTATGTTAAGAATACAATATTACCATTAATTACTAGGTGTTAGGCTTTTTCCTTTTGCTTTTATTATTATTATTACTTAATTTGGCTTTTAATGATCCCTAGCCGCAGCCGTATGGCATCGTGCAAAACCAACCAGTTTGGCAATTGAAGGCCAGTTCTGGTATGGAACCAGTGGGTTCAATATGGAACTGGGTCATTTCCGATTCAAAACCTTCAACCAGACTGGCCAATTTTTCCGGTTCCAGTTCAATTCCAATAATACCATCTAAAAGACACCTTTCTGCAATGGCCACTAAGGTTGAGTTCTCTTCAGCAGATATTTCAATGTGGTGTAATCCAAAATTGGAGAAAGGGCTTCTGAGGTGGCGTCTCATTATAAACTTTATAGGGGATGAAAATTCATAGAGTGAAGCATGAGCAGTGATTGCCTATTATACAAGTACTGAATTCATGTAATCTCTCCTAACAAGATAGATCATCCAATTAGCCATTGTAATATTTGCAACGTGTACCAGCTGCAGGAGAAATTCTTTCAAATTTTATGAATACTTCAATCATCCAATCATTCATTGATCCGGACTTATGCAGGAACACAATAAAATACAGAAATACACAAAAACGCAAATATGCAACAAAAATAAGACTTCATTCCATTACTATCATAAAACTGAAATATGCTTACAGACAAAATGGAAATAAACTAGCTAAGGGCGATGGTAGCTTATCTATGAAAAGAGATGTGGCGGCTACAAGCCTCTGAACTATGTTACAATGAGGCTCGAAGGCCTATTTATTATTGGGGTAAATTGGTACACCAATTTCCCGGGGTCGTAACTTTGGCATACGATCTTTGTTTGACGCACATGATACCTCGCTAGAAAGATCTATCCGATGACTACAACTTCTGATAGTGAATGTTGAGTCAAAGACTCGCGTTCAGGGGCTTCAAAACGGCTTCGAAAGTTCAAGACCAGAAAAACTGCCAAAAATAGTAAAATGTGCTACAATTAAGGAAACTGAAAATTGAAAGAAACAAAGATGGGGGTCCAAGTGGAATATGCAGGTGGCCACCAATATCCACCTAGATCATTCCTCCCCGGAAGCATTGGTCCCCATTGCGTTGAGTTCCTCCATGAGATGAGGAAACTTCTGTTGAACTTGGTCCCTGGTGAGCCACTTGCCTTGGTGAAGGAGTTGGCCTTCTTTGACAACTCGATATAGATGGATCCTCTGCTGGCGGGTGTTCTTGATCTGTGTGTCCATGATCCGATCAGTTACGACTTGTTCCATGCAGTCTGGGTTTAACTCTGTTGGTGTGAGTTGTTCTGCCATGTCGGATGTGTCCAGTAGAGGTGGAAAGTGGGGCCAAAAGCGGTCCACATTGAACACTAGGTGTAGACAAAGGAATGGTGGAATATTGAGCTTGAAGGCATTGTCCCCTACAGCCTTGGTGATGGCGTATGGCCCATATCGGAGCAGGCAAAGCTTGCAATGGGATCCAGCGAGGCGCTCCTTCTACAAATGTGGCCACACTTTGTTGCCCACCTGGAAGTTGTGTGGCACCCGATGTTGATCACGTTGTTGCTTGTACTTAGCATTGGCTCTGTCCAATATGTCCTGAACCTGTTGGCGGATGTGCTGAATGGGCTCAATGAAGTTGTTCGCCTTATCAGCTTAAGACTGGACATTAGTTGAATCGGCCTGAGTAGCCGCAAATGGCATGGCTACGTCAATGGGATACAGTGGTTGGAATCCCAAGCCCACCTGAATGGGGTTGTGGCCAATTGAGCTATGGTGAGCCCGGTTATAACTGTGTTGTACATAGGGGAGGCTCTCATCCCATGTATGTGGATGCTTTGAGTTGTCGTGCGCAGAATGTGTACAATCACCCTGTGGACGACCTTTGTCTAGCCATCAGTTTGGGGATGGAAAGTTGTGGACTGGGTGAGCTTGGTGTCCAGCATTGAGCAGAGGCTGGACCAAAATGTCCGGAGGAACATGCTATCCCAATCTGATATGATAGACTGTGGAATCCCAAAGTGTACCCACACTCGTTCAAATGAGAGTTTCGTAGTGGCTTCTGTTGTGATATTCATCTTGCAGGCAGCCATAATGGCCATCTTTGAGAATCTGTCCACGACCACGAAAACACAATCGTTGCCATGCTTAGTAGAAGTAAGGCCCGACATGTAATCCATGGAGATGGATTCCCAAGGTTGACTAAGGGTAGGAAGCAGAGTATAGAGGCCTTGCTTCTTGATGGTCAGTTTGGCAATGGCGCAGGCAGTGCAAGATCTAATGTACTTCACGACATCTTGTCGAAGATTCAGCCAATAGAAATACTTCTACAGTACTGCCACTATTTTCTAGACCCCGAAATGCCCAGCGACCCGACTGTAGTGCACTTCCCAAATCATCTTGGCACGCTCGCTTGAAGGAACAGAAAGGTGTCCCAGGTGACATAACAGTGCATCCTAGAGGTGAAATTTTGAAACTTGCTTACCCTCCAAGAGCGTCTTGTATGTGTGGCCGAATTCTGGATCGCTCTTGTAGAGAAGCGGCCAATCAAATGTCTCGTACCCACAAGAGTTGAGCACAATGGTTAGCGCCACGATTGGTGGTCGATTGAGGCAGTCTGCAACATTATTGGTGTTGCCCTTCTTGTACTTGATGTTCAAATGAAACTGTTGTAGATATGTGGACCACTTCTGATGGCGATCGTTCTGCAACTTCCCTTGTGTATGTATGAACTACATGAGTTGGTGGTCTATGTGGATGACCGTTTACTTCCACAAAATGTAATGCTTCCATTGTCGGCAAGCCTGCACAATGGAATACATCTCTTTGTCATAAGTGGGATACTTCCGGACTGTGTCGAACAGTGTCTCACTATGATATGCCCCTGGATGCGTCTGTTGAGTAAGAACTACCCAAATAGCATAGTCAAAGCCATTTGTCTCGATCTCAAATGGTTGTTGCAAGTCTGGTAATGTGAGCAGTGGGGCAGAGTAGAGGCGATGTTTCAACTCTACGAACGCCTTCTGTTGAGATTCAGACCAAAAGAATTTTGTTTTCGCTCCTCCCTTGGTGACTTGACTCAAGGGCCAAGTGATATGAGAGAATCCCAACACGAACCTGTGGTAAAAATTCGCAAAACCCAGAAAGTTGCGGAGCTCTGTAAGAGTGGTTTGGGCTAGGCAATCCCGAATGACTTGGATCTTGGTATGATCCACATGCAACCCCCCCCCCCCCCCCGCTCATCAATAATGTATCCCAGATATAAAACCTGAGTCATGCCAAAAGTGCACTGCTCCAAATTAGCACACAACTTGCGTTGCCGCAGTGTTTGGAGGACCTGTCGGATGTGGTGAAGGTGCTCTTCCCAAGTTTCGCTGAAGCTCAGGATGTCATCCAAGTACACTACTACAAATGAGTAGGTGAATGGCCACAAGATGTCGTCCATCAGCATCATGAAGGTTACAGGAGCATTCGTCAACCCGAAAAGCATGACTAGCCATTCAAAAAGGCCCTCCTTAGCTTTGAAGGCAGTCTTCCACACATCGGAGGGTTCAATTGGTCCCTGGTAATACCCGGACTTCAAGTCGATCTTGCTAAAATATGATACCCAGACTTCAAGCCGATCTTGCTAAAATATTTTGCCCCCTTGAGTTGGTCCAGAAGGTCATCAATCTATGGGATCGAGTACCTATTCCAAACAGTGATCTTGTTCAGCGCCCGATAGTCAATACAGAGTCTCCAAGTCCCATCCTTCTTCTGCACCAACACGATCGAGCTCCCACAAGGCGATGAACTCGGTCGGATGTGACCTTTTGCAGCAGCTCCTGAATCTGCCTCTTGATTTCGTCGTTCTCCAAAACAAAGCGCCTATAGATTGGTCCATTGGGCAGCGGCGCACCTGGGCAGATCGATGGGGTGCTTGACCTCACAGTGCAGAGGCACCCCTGCGGTTGAGGTGAAGATGTCCTTGTACTCCCCCATGACCTTGTCCATTTGTTGTTGTCATGCGAAGGAGCCCTGTCTGGAGGTCGTGGCCACAGTCTTCTTCTTTCCCTGAGGGCGAATCATTAGGAAAACAAATTTCCCGATTTTGGAAATGAGCTTATTGCATTGTTTTGCAGTAACAAAAGAGATGGCGACAGGCAGTGCTACCTCTAGTATTGTGTACAACTTATTTCCCTAAGTAACAATAACAGCGCTAGGTCGGGACTCATACACAGCATGTTGATTCCACAAGTATGGTTGGCCTAATAATACATCACAAACATCAAGAGGAGCAATGTCACATAATAGCTCATCGGTGAAGGGCTTGATGTTGTAGGGAAAGCGACACTACTGGCTGACGCGGAGATCCCGTCCTTGGTGAAGCCACCAGATGGTGTACGGCTCTGGGTGTGTTGTGAGCGGCAAGCCTAGTCGCTTCACAACCTCTACTGAAATGAGGTTCTTTTGGCTCCCGCTGTCGACAATGAACCGCAGCAGGGAACCCTTTACCCAAATTTGGGAATGGAAGAGGCGCTCCTCCTCCTCTGGATCTTCTGGTTACTCCTTCTGGATCTTCGTGGTGGCAACGGTGGCGTTGGGCTCTACACCGATAATCTGCTTCCCTTTGTCATTCCCCTTGTCGGGTTCTGATTCAGAGTCGGAGCATGCATCCAATTCAGAAGCCTTCAACTCGACCACCAGTGACTGCTTGGCCCGACACTCACTTGTGTTGTCAGTGGAGCTCTTATGGAACTCACACCACTTTCCCGTGTCCTTCTTTGGCTTCACAGTGTTGTTCTTTTCTTGCGGCTTTGGCGGGTTATCCTGGGCCACCCCGCCTTGGTTTTGTCCTTTGTTCTGCGGTTTGGGGGCAACTTTCCCTTGCTTCTGATTTGCAGATCCAAAGTCTCGCTTCTTCTGTTTGAACTTCCGCTCAATCTTGGCAGCATACCAATATGTTGCACCAAGCGAGGAGATGTCAAGGAACTCCATTTCCTCCTGAATGTATATGTGCAGACAACTGCAATACTTCAGCACCAAATGTTTCTCTGAATCTTTGATACCCACTTTTGTGCGCAGAGTATGGAACAAATTCATCAACTCATGCACATCTTGATCCCTTTGCTACCGCAACGTAGTCCATTATATGCACTTGTCCTCATAGCTCCCCACGGGATAATATTGCTCCTTGATGGCATCTCAGAAAGAATTCCAAGTGGGTGTGGCCGAAAACAGAGAGGGTTCCCTCTCGCCCTTTTGCTCACAGTAGGTTTCCCACCAGTCCTTGACATGGGGGCGGCTTTGAGGAGCGCAAAAGTTATCTTTTCTCGGTTGGAAAAGTCATGAACCGAGAAATACCTTTCTAATAGATTCAACCATCTATCTACGATGTCTGCATCTATTTGGCCCTCAAATATGGGAATGTCAAAGTTTACTTGTACCTTAAAAGGAGTCGTGCCTCCAAAGTGGTTGTTGGATGCAAATGTGCCGTCAGAGGGCAGTCGTTGAAGGATTTGAGCAAAGTTAACCATCATCGCATTCCTTTGTTTGTCGAGGGCATCCTCGAGCAATATTTTGATAGGATCTCCTGTTCCCTTGCCTTTCTTTTCGTCCCCCATGGGTTGTCGTTGGGGTTTGCAAGGCTGATCTTGCAAAGGTACAACCAAATCAAGCCCTAACTCTTTATACCCCAACCTCGTTGGGGACATGCAGAGAAGGATCGAGAAAGAGCAAACCGCTCTGATACCACTGATCCGGACTTATGCAAGAACGCAATAAAACATAGAAATACACATAAACGCAGAGATGCAGCAGAAAGAAGACTTCATTTCATTACTATAACGTAAATGAAATATGCTTACAGACATAATAAAAATAAACTAGCTAGGGTGTTGGTAGCTTATCTCTGAGAAGAGATGTGGCGGCTACAGGACTCTGAACTGTGTTACAATGAGGCTCGAAGGCCTATTTATTATTGAGAAACAATGGAAAACCCTAAACATCCAAAACCTAACCCTAGGAGATGAAACGCCAAACTATGTGCCCCATTGGGGTACACCAATTTCCCGAGGTCGTAACTTTGGCATATGATCTTCGTTTAACGCACATGATACCTCGTTAGAAAGATCTATCCGATGACTACAACTACTGACAACAAATGTCGAGTCGAAGCCTCACATTTCCCGGATGTGATTTTCCAAAAAAATGTCATTTAGGGCCTCAAAACAGCTCCAGAAGTTCAGGACCCGAAAAACTGCCAATAATAGTAAATTGTGCTACAATTAAGGAAACTAAAAATCTGAAAGAAACAATGGTGGGGGTCCAAGTGGAATAGGCGGGTGGCCACCAATATCCACCTGGATCATTCATCATGCAAGAGTTTATTCTGACACGTAGAACATCTATTTACAATGTAGATATTTAACCATACAACCTTTATATTAGCTTTAATCTAGCTCACTTTGCTCACTCCAATTCCACCATTGCAGCCATTGACTTTTTCAAGTATATCCTATCTAAATTGTCACCTGTATTTGCACTTGGAAATTGGAATGATGCATCCTGGAGAGATCGTTATTCTTTGTATGACTTAATGAGAAGTCCAGTATTGACAATACAATACCAAACTGAGCTGTCAAAAGTAAGAAGAATTATTGGAAGTAACCAATTGGGCTCGTGATGTAGCAGGGAAGTATGGCTAGCAGATCTGAAAATTTTAGTTCCAATTGGTTGCAACCTACATTATATCACTGTTTTCTCCTGGACTACCAAATTTCTGGGAATATCCTGAATTAGGCATGAAAACAGCAGTTGCAGCACTTCCCTGTCGTTTCCTGCTTCTTTACTTAAACTGAAAATCAAGACCTGTAGTTATCCACCTTAATAACCTGGCTACTTCGCCAAGAGTGCACATCAATGCAAAGGTGTTTGGCACAAGTCCATTTATGAGAACTGGAAGACCACAAACAAGCAAATTAGGAGTGCCACCTAGGTTCCATAGAGGAGTAAATGGTGGTACATACTACAATATATCTGAATGATGTATAGTAACCAGGAGTTAGGTTCTCAGAAAATGACAATGTACTCAACAATCGAGCTGGAAGGACATCACAAGAAGACCACATGAAGAACTGAAGGCTCACAACAATGTTTTATTAGAGGACCATTTAAGAAAAAAACACAAGTTTGCAATAATCGATACTGGAATTTGGTTATTAGAGAGATTTAGTTTATCAGTCTCAGGATCGCAAATCTTTTGAAAATCAGTATACATCATAGCAACTTCGTCAATGAAAAAAAAATGCCATCTGATACGCATAAAGTGGAATGATACTTACAAATCAGGCCCAGGTCACGTCGATATCAGGTATACCTTATGAGAACATACTATCGTAATTTGTATATATGGCGATAATCTAAATATCTTACATACCAAAATTACTAAACTACCGACCACTGCTTCCTAGCACCAACCTAGTCACTTCCTCGGCTACGGGCTCAATACTTAGAATTTCGCCAGTATACCAAACAGACTGTGTGTAACATGCCTTGCTTATATTATTCCATGCTACGGGACGAGAGATCCGGAACTTGGTTAACCTGGCATGCTTGAATCAGCCATTGAGAATGAACTGAGATTCAAATGAAACATTTGGTGCCCTTTGTGACATCGGTCCTCAAGTATAGAATCTCATGGATTGAATAGGAACTAGTACATTGAGTAGTAATCCTAGTTTCTATGGTCTATTCGAATATAATTCAATTAGCTAAAATGAACCCAGCTGCATTTAATACATTTCATTTGTTCTAGTGCAAATGATGGACAGAAAAAAATAAATTCCTCCAATGCTTTTCCATTTGTTTATTTTTTTAACATCCTTTGTGATTGCTTGATCTGGAGGATCTTTCACCCCCAAATTAATACGAGATTTGCTACAAATCTGTTCTGGATTCAATCAAAGAATTATAAATGACCTATCATCACAGGATCCAAACATACCTCTATGAATGTAAACTTGTTGTGTACGAGGAGAGCCAAGATGAAGCAGGGTATGATCAGGAGATAATGCCTGAAAGTATCTTGCTCCTTGTCATAGGATCTCCTCACAATCTTGTGGCTCCGCATGTACCACACGATGGAAACTGAACTCGCTATAAAGATCATCTTCATCACGGTATTGTAGAACGAAATATAATCGAAGAATAAATCCAAGTAACGAGTAATAAACACGAGGGCGTAAAGCTCCTGAGTCTTTAACGAAATCCCTGCTCAAAAAAATTAATTAACAATAATTCAACTCGAATTTGAAGCATTTGAATGTTCCAGAGAAATTAAACACTGTTAACCCTTATATCCGCGTACCTGCGCAGGATTTAATGGTGTGGATCTTCAGCAGCAGAACCAGGACGCTCATTAAATGCGTCATGTCCCCTGCTAACCTGAAGATATTCATTTTCGCTCGTTAAACAGCGAAAATCCCCGGATCCAGGAACTGGGTCAGAACAATGCGATGGAACCGTTGCGAGAACCAAAAAACCTCTCGCGATTTCGGAATCAATAGCGCGGAATGGATTCGAACAGATGACCTCAAGGTATTCAGCAGCGAGAGTAACAGGGATCCGAGATTTCAGAACAATGTAGAAGAATTTGCTTGGCACACATGGCGAGCTCGCGCCTTATACGAGATGCAAAAGGGCTTTTAGCAGATGAGAACGGATTAAAAAGCAAAATAATAGCTGCACGAGAGTGAATACGAGATTTGGTCAATTGAGGTCTTGAAAACGTACACGGTATAAAGATCCCTGAGACAGTAGAGCTCCACACTTCAAATGTGGGGATCTTTCTTACTTGCAAGGAAGGCTTTGCATTAAGGAACTGAGGTCCTTTGGCGTTTCAGCTCATAATATTAAACAAACTGTTATAATCCAAGTGACAAAAGGAGGAGCTAGGGTTTGATGAGTTTGTGCATAAGTGAATCATAAGTTTTTCAGAGCGTTTTAATGGTTTTCCGTTGGTAAGATGTATTTTGGAAATTTAGAGGGAGGGAATGATAATTTATACCATGAGAAGTTTTAGATTCATATAGTTTAAAATATATATAACTTTAATTTATATCAAAAATACATAGATCTAGATAAATTTTGTTGATTAGCAAGTAGATAGATATTTTTAGAGACTTTGTTAATGTTAGAAAAAAATTATTAATATTTTTGTTAAAAGGATATAGGAGTCATTAGTTGTAAACACCTACCAAAATTCATTGTTTCTCTTCAAGGAATTTCATTCAAAAATTATTCCTACATGTCTCATGTGAGTTGAATTTCTTCACATACACTTGTAATTTCTACATTTTCCCATGTGAGTTGAGTTTGTTAACTTAGATTTATAATATTGAGTTTTTGTTAAACTTCAATTTGTTAATTAGAGGCCTTATTTCTCACAAGCCACCTCGTTTCTTTAACCCTATACCTCATTGTTTATCTACGAGTCAACCTATCTAAATATCTCAGACAATTTGTCCTCATGTAAGAGGATTATGAGATGATTAAGCACTTGTGCAACACATTAATCTGCTAAAGACATGATTCTATTACTAAAGCTCAAACTACAAAATTTGTGACTACTCACTTGCGATGACGTTTAAACCTAAGACCATTTCTCTTATTTGAGTCAAGTGTATGTTCATTGTATTCCTTTAGGTAATGATATCACTAAAGGAGGATAGGTTTGAGTAATTTTTAATAACTCTTAAACTAGGAAGCATAGAAGGTGAAACATGCCAAATTAACAACCTCCAGTACATTGAAACCTAGTAATCCCATGGTATTGACCATCAAGAAAGTGGAAATGTACCCTGCCTAAACCTCCTTTCTCAAGGGAGGAAATAGTAGGGTGTGCTCCTCCCTATCCCTTGGGACTCTAATACTAAGAAATCTCAAAAAAAAAACTTGACATTCATATTTTGGAGGAATGTCTCTATCTCTTAGTTTTTAAAACTTTAATAACGTATTATTCTTATGAATTCATGGTTAAATAAGCTAACAATGTTAATGAGAATAATATAGACTACATCATATCATTTCTCAATGAAGATAACAACATGAAAATTATGTGGTTTAGTTGATCCTTGAAAAACAAAAAAACTATGCTTCATAGAATAAAGGCTTTGACTTTGAGTCTTTATTTTTTAAGTATTTAAGACGTGCAATTCATAACATCATGAAATTTATAGGGTTCTCGCCAATCCCTAAAAGAGAGAGAAAATGAGAAAAAAACAAAAACTATGGTTCATAGAATAAGGGCTTTGAGTTTGAATTTTTATTGTTTGTGTTCAAGAAGTGAAAATCATTAAATTTTTTTGCTTAAAATTGCTTTGTTTTCTATTTGATCAGACACTACTAGTTTTGCTTGAAAACTTATCAAGGGTAAGGGTTTAGTAGTGAATTTGGTTTATTCATAGCAGTCTTCCTCGAATATGCTATGGGGATTAATCCTTCATAAAGGTTAGTTTAGATGGTCAATTCCTAGGCTTGGATAACATTTATGCTTCTAATATGAAGATAGATGGTCAATGAGTTGTTAAAGGCACAATATTTACTCGTAGTCTATATGTTCTATGTTTTGGAGGGTTTTCCGCCATATTTTTCTAGTCTAATTTGCCCAGAAACTTGTAGGGATTTCTTGGAATGATAATTTTGAGTTGCAAACTCTCCACAAACCAAGTGCCCCAAGGGTTTTTCAGGGTGTTGAATCCATATATGCTGTCAAAAACCCATTTTAAACAACAAAAAATAAGTTTTGGCCAAAAAAAATTGTCGAATTCTCACCAAAAAGTCTAAAATGTAGCATGTTTAGACAAGGCCCATTATTTATGCGAGAATTTCAATATGATTATTGCTCAAGAGAAAAAGGAAAGTACAAACCCAACTAAAATTCCCTGAGAATGGAAATGCATAGAATGCTCTCAAGGCAAGGGTAGGTATTTCCTTGCTCTATAAGATTAGAAGAAGAGGATTCTTGAATTATGTTTTACTTGCTCCAACTTCCTTGAAAATTTTGGAAGGGATTGAGGTTACAAATGAGGTCCTTCGATATTTAAAGTCATAAAGTCAAATTCAACTAAAACAAAAAATTATAATGCAAGGGACAGTGGGGGTGCCAAGGTTTGATGAGCTTGTGCACCATTACTTACTATAAGGCTTTACGTTCGAAGATATTTTTATCATTGTCATAGTTGATGGTAGAATCAAAGACGGTAATCGTAAGCATAAGGGTACGACCCATGTAATCTAGAAGTTCATTTGAAAGGTTCATCATAAGGTAATGATATTTCCAATGAGAAAACCCTCATTTGTATTATTGCTTATGGATGTGGATATGTATATAACACATAGAAAAAACACTTAACTAGCAAAGTACCACTAGCGGTTGTTATTAAGGCCAACATTAAGGAGTTGTGGGAAACATGTGGATAGCATGCTCTAAATACCTAAAGTTCAAGTAAAAGCATGGTATGCTTCCATTTTTAGCATAATCACACCAAAATGTTATTATTGCTTACAAACCATAGGTTTGTCAATATATCATCCTTCACTTTTTGCCTTGGGTTAAGGGATTTTCAGTTGATTAGGTTGCACAACATTATTGCCCCATGTGGGTTGAGTTTCTTAATGCCAACTTACAATTCCAACCTTTTCTTTGATGCAACTAAGTGCTAATTAGAGGTTTTATTTGCCATAAGCCACCCTGCTCATTTAACCCTAAACCCCAACGTCTATCTAGGAGTCGACATATTTGAAAATATTAAGGAATTTGTCCTCATTTGGACAAGGTGTTAGAAGATTAAGCAATTGATGTGATACATTAATCCGCCAAGCACATGTTTATGTTATTAGAGCTCAAAATACAAAGTTTGACATTGCTCACTTATGGTGATGTCAAACCCTTGAACCACTTATCTTAATCAAATTATTTAAGCTCTTATTGGATGTACTCTTCAAGTTAATAGTGACATTAAAGCAAGATGGGTTTAATTTGTCCATAATAACTCTTTAAACAGTAAGTCGATTAAAACCCATGGGTTGCATCCTACTAAAACATTGGCCTTTAGTGCGTTGAAGCTAGTAATCCCATGTCCTTGGCCACTAATAAGGAGGTGGTATGCCCCTGCCAAGGCTCCTCTCCATGGGAGTGGTGGGATATGCTCTCTACCACCTTCTTGAATCCGCTAGGGGTCTAACATCAAGGAATCTCAAATAAAAGCTAACCATCATGCTTTGGAGGATTGACTCCATGCCTCATTCTTGAAAGGGTCGATGACTTATAATTCTTATAAACTCCCAATCAATTAAGGCGACAATGTAATACATGCCACCTTATATCATTTCTCAATGAAGATAACATCATGGAATGTATGGGATCTCATTGATCCTTATAACCAAAAAACCATGGTTCATAGAATAAGGGCTTTGAATTCGAATCTTAATGTGTTACATATTCAAGGCGTGAAGATCATTGGTGTCTTCGCTTGAAACTACTTTGAATTATATTTGACCACAGTTACTAATTTTTGTTCAAGCCATGTCAAGGGAAAAAAAGTCCAATAGTGACTTCGGCCTCCTCATAGTGTGCTTAATCAATTATGGTGTAGAGGACTAATCCCTCTTGTTAAAGGGTCAAATTATGGACCTCAACAACATTTATGTGCCCAATTTAGAGATATTTTGTTGGTGAACTAACTAAGACCCATTAACTATGTGACAATTTCAAGGCAATGGATGCCTAACAAGAAAAGAAGAGTATGTTCCCAAGCAAAGTTTCCCTTGGAAAATAAATATCTAGGATACATTTAAAGAGAAATTTGATACTTATAACCATCACAAGATTAAAAGAAAATGATCATTACTGTGCAGAGAGGCCCTCTCCAACCCAATATAATAGAGATGTTGTAAAATTTAACATTTTGACTAGGTCAAAATAAAACAAAATTAAAAGAAAATGGTTTTTCCCAAGATATTCTTCCCTAATATAATTTATTTTTCCCATAGTATTTCTCTTTAATATAATCTATTTAAAGATTAATAATTAAACTAACTTAAATACATTTTAACTAGAGAAATTTCTATATACTTGACAAATCCAAAATTAAAATAAATTTAGAATAATTTGCTTATTCCAATATTCATTAAAAATAAACAAATAATTTAAACTAAATCACAATATTGAAACATAATAATTTTTACGAGAATAATTAAAAAAAAAAAAACAAAACAAAAAACAAACAAAGGACAACGACATGTGAAAGTTTTAAGTGAGCCCACTTTTCCAACCATCTTTTTACTTCTCAACTTAACAAGGTAAAACGTTAACGCATAAGAACGGCCTATGCATTCTCTTTAATAAAGAAATTAAATTAATTTTATCAAAAGGATATGGAATCTCTTACCTAGGCCAAGGAAAGATGAACTTTCGTCTATTTAGAGAGATGCCATGGTGTAAACATTTTTTTTCAAGGGTATAGGTATAACTAATCATTTAAGTGCACCAAATAATTAAAAACATAACTCGTTGATATTAAATAATTTGTTAATGTTAATGGATGTTTAGTTTGGATGGTAGAGATGGTGGTTTGTTATTTTATTTACTAAATTTAAGTTAAAAGGAAATTTCGTCATCAAACTAAAAAAAATATTTGTTGGAAGTTGAGATTAAAATAAATATCCTAGTGGAAGTTGCGATCAAAATAAATATCTTGTTGGAAGTTGAGATCACATTAAAAATATTAAAAATATTAATATTAAATATATAATTAGATTTGTTAATTTATTAAATATATAAATTAATATTAACGAAAAATATTAAATTTATTAATATTAAATATATAATTGATTTATTGTTTAATTCATTTAAATATGTAGAATTAACGTGCCGGATTTCATATATTTAGATATTGGCGTTGAATAACGGTCAAATGGGTCCTAAAATGTCTGAGAAAAACCTCTGTGAGTATATTCTTTTTAAAGGCATATTCTTATAAAATGAGACTTTCACATAACAAGTGTGAAGCAATTATAATTTTGTAGTAAAGTATTTGTTGAAAACAACTGTACGGTTATTATATATATCCGTATTTATTTGAAAACAACTTTGCTGGTTGTCTGTCTGTCATAAATATTTACCGTTCGATCTTTGTTAGACGATTGAATCAATATTAATCGTTGATTGGAATAGTCGGTTGCAACAGTTGCGAAATTAGTTATGGCTAGCGCGTTGGATGATGGCACTAAACAATGGCGCCCGCAGCAGACGTGGTGGCTAGCGAACGACCCGATTTCCTTGTAACGGCGGAACCGCCGAAGTCTCTGCAATCCATCTTCATCCGAGACGAGGACGAGCGCCCCAAGGTGCCCTACAACCAATTCAGCAAAGACGTTCATGTCATTTCTCTCTCAGGAATCGCTGGGGAGGAGAGGGGCCGCGTGAGAGACGAGGTGAGCAAGGCATGTTCTGAATGGGGAATATTCCAGGTCGTTGATCATGGTGTTCCCCAGGAGCTCGTGGAGTCCATGACTCAGCTCTCTAGGGAGTTTTTCGCCCTCTCACCAGAGGAGAAGCTCAAACACGACATGAGAGGTGGGAAACGTGAAGGATTTGTGGTGAGCAGCCATCTTCAGGGCGAAAGTGTCCAAGACTGGAGAGAGATTTTTATTTACTTCTCTTATCCCCTTCACCAGCGTGATTACAGCATGTGGCCTGTTAAGCCCGAAGGCTGGAGGTGCCCACATCCATCCCCTGCATCCCCCCCATATAAATTGATTTCATCCTTCTTCTTTTTTCATATGAATTGAACACTAAATTGTTGTGTATTTGCAGGGAGATTGTAGAGAAATACAGCGAATTCCTGATGGGTTTGGCATCCAAACTGTTGGGGATAATATCAGAAGCACTGGGATTGGAAACTGAAGCAGTGACCAATGCTTGCGTGGAGATGGACCAGAAAGTGGTGGTAAACTTCTATCCAAAATGCCCAGAACCAGACATGACATTGGGGCTGAAGAGGCACACCGATCCGGGAACCATCACTCTTCTCCTCCAAGACCAAGTTGTTTGCAGAAGCTACCAAAGACGACGGCAAAAATTGGATAACCGTGGAGCCCATTAAAGCCTCCATTAAAAGAGCCTTAAAATTAGGTCAATTTGGGGGATTCACATGCATATGGTCGCATCGAATCACTCATCATATCGACATGTGTAGTTTCAGTTGGTTTTTTTTGGTATTTTAATTTCGATTTCATATTCTTTGCATTTAATGTTTAGGAAGCAAATTCCTTTAAACACTCAATCTGCAATAGACACAAACTAAATTGTTGTGTATTTGCAGGGAGATTGTAGAGAAATACAACGAATTCCTGATGGGTTTGGCATCCAAACTGTTGGGGATAATATCAGAAGCACTGGGATTGGAAACTGAAGCAGTGACCAATGCTTGCGTGGAGATGGACCAGAAAGTGGTGGTAAACTTCTATCCAAAATGCCCAGAACCAGACATGACATTGGGGCTGAAGAGGCACACCGATCCGGGAACCATCACTCTTCTCCTCCAAGACCAAGTTGGAGGCCTGCAAGCTACCAAAGACGACGGCAAAAATTGGATAACCGTGGAGCCCATTAAAGGAGCCTTCGTCGTCAATTTGGGAGATCACATGCATGTAAGTCGCATCGAATCACTCATCACTTATATCTGACATATGTGTAGTTTCAGTTGGTTTTTTTTGGTATTTTAATTTCGATTTCATATTCTTTGCATTTAATGTTTAGGAAGCAAATTCCTTTAAACACTCAATCTGCAATAGACACAAACTCAATCTTTTATTAATAATATTTAATGGTTTAACCATTAAATCATATTGATATTGTAGTATCTGAGCAATGGCAAGTTCAAGTGCGCGGACCATCAAGCGGTTGTGAATTCGAACAGCAGCAGGCTGTCTATTGCGACGTTTCAGAATCCAGCGCAGGAGGCCATCGTGTACCCGTTGGATGGGGTCGTCAAGGAGGCGGAAGGCGAGAAGTGTTTCATGGAAGAGCCCATCACTTTCGCTCAGATGTACTCCAGAAAGATGAGCCGACACATCGAGGTCGCCCGCCAGAAGAAGTTGGCTAAACTTGCCGAGCAGACACTGTCCACAGATCTTCCAAATGATGCGAAGATCAACTAAAACAATTACTTCCCCATGCAGAGGTAGAAAGATCCAAGTTGAGTTTAATATTAGAAGAAAAGTCGATTGTGAGTTTGCATGAAATAGTTAACCATAAATATTATAGTTAGAGTTTGCATAATTTCATATTTAGAAAATTTAGTGTTTATATACCCTTAAAATATAGCAACACAACAATAAAGCCATACATCGAGTTCTTCTGCACCGAGCTCTCCCACAAGAAAAAGTTGACTAAACTTGGTGAGCAGACAGTCGACAGGTCTTCCAAAAGATGTGAAGATCAACTGAAAAACTAAACTCAATGTAGAATTTCAGTTCTATCTTTCTGATGCGTCTGTGTTAATATGTTAATATCTTCTCGAACATCGTAATAATAATAATAATATCAATAAACCTTCCAGCCGCTTGTTTGATGTCATATTCTGAAATTTTATCCTAGAGTACGCTTCGTTTCATTTCTACATCATCACTTATATTTACGCCGTAAGGCGTATTTATTTGAAAACAACTTTGCTGGTTGTCTGTCTGTCATAAATATTTACCGTTCGATCTTTGTTAGACGATTGAATCAATATTAATCGTTGATTGGAATAGTCGGTTGCAACAGTTGCGAAATTAGTTTTGGCTCGCGCGTTGGATGATGGAGATTTGTCGGAGTTGGATGTTGGCAACTACATGCCCATCTCGCTCCGTCTATGGCTCATTTGACTCAACGTGCTCGAGGATATTGAGCATTCTGTTTTGCCAATGCAAACCTTTGTAACTTCCCGAGTACCACAACGTTCACAATCATCTTCCCCGCAGAGCTTTTTCTGCCTGCAAAAATGACAACAAATGCCAACAATGGAGTCATAAATACTCCCTCTGTTTTTGTTGTTACAACGCTGGGGCAATAGATCGGGACACAGCAGAAGATCAGCCCGGGAATATTTGGGTAAATGTGCATTTGCCGGCCTTCTCTTACCATTTTCTTCAAATCTACAATGTGCCAAATTTCTGGTTCGGTTGGGATGATTCTTCTCATTATTTGACTGAAATAAACCCTCTGCTTTCATATGCGAAATGGGAGATCGAAGAATTTTGTAATCAGTGCTTGGGGTAGAAGAAGTTCTAGTTTTCAAACGCTCTGAACGGCGAATTGCAGTTTTGTTTCCAAACAGTGATTTCTGAGCGGAATGGTTTTTGAATTTGCCCGCGGATTTTGAGACCTTTAACAATGCTTTCAGATCACTTGCCTGCTTTTGGATCCCTAACTGTGCCAGGCGAGCCTGGTTCTCCGCAATCCTGGCCATGCGTACAGTTTCATAGGCATTGTTTGGGTATTTTTCCTCAGTCTGGCTTCTCTTTAAGAATTCTTCCTCATCTCCTGCCTGTTTTTGGACTCCCAACTGTGCCTGGCGAGCCTGGTTTTCAGCAATCCTGGCCATGCGTAGAATTCATAAGCATTGTTAGGGCATATTTCTAGAGTCTGCGGAATCTTTGATTTCACCATTCTGGTACAAACACACAAACAGTTGCGAGTAGCTATGGCAGATACGAGTAATGAAGTGTGGACCCAACACTGGAGTGGGCGACTTATTAAATAATACACATACCATAATAATTTCCTTACGTTGTCTGTCTGTCATCCAATGGTATTTTCAATTTAATCTTATTAATGTATGTGATGATTTGCAAGCTGACATGACTTTAAATAGTTATAATCCTGCAACAACCATGGAATCTAAGTCTATAGCATCTTTATATAAGTTATGGTTTATTATCCAATGACATTTTCAATTTAATATTATTAATATATGTGATGATTTGCAGATCTAAATACATGCAAAAAAGAGATAATTCATATATTTCAAAGTTAAAATTGTTTTTTTTAAGATTTATGGATTTTAACTTCTTGAGTTATGCTATTAAAAGAAATTTGATGGAGTAATATTCTAATGATGTTAATTTATAAGGGTGATAACTGAAATTTGTGAAAATTCTCTCATTACAAATCGATGGAACGAAAAATAGTAATGCAAAAAATTTGATAGAGTAATATTTTGATGATGTCAATTTATGATATAATGGGATAATTTTTTGTTTAATTACTATTGTTTTTTTTCTTAATTATTCAGTGATATAAATTTATTGTTATTGTTTTATTTAAGTTTTGATAAAATGAGAAGTTATAAGTTTTATGCATTTATAATTATTCGAAATATAGTTTTATTTAGTTTTTTTTTCAATTATTTAGATAGGCTCATTTTTTAACAAAATTTAGTATTTAATATCCATATAATATTTTATCTTGAATGATTCTTTATATGTCACGATTGTTTTCAAATTGCCTTGAATTAACCTTACTGCGTTTCCTTTGCAACATTTGGTGCAATTGCTAGTTTATATATATTTGTAATAAGTAAATTTAATCGCATATTTCTTTGAGAAGAAACTTTGATGATTAGCAAATGTAATTTCTTTATTTATTTTTTTAATCAATTAGGGTGTGCTCCTCCCTATCCCTTGGGACTCTAATATTAAGAAATCTCAAAAAAAAACTTGACATTCATATTTTGGAGGAATGTCTCTATCTCTTAGTTTTTAAAAGTTTAATAACGTATTATTCTTGTGAATTCATGGTTAAATAAGCTAACAATGTTAGTGAGAATAATATAGACTACATCATATCATTTCTCAATGAAGATAACAACATGAAAATTATGTGGTTTAGTTGATCCTTGAAAAACAAAAAAACTATGCTTCATAGAATAAAGGCTTTGACTTTGAGTCTTTATTTTTTTAAGTATTTAAGACGTGCAATTCATAACATCATGAAATTTATAGGGTTCTCGCCAATCCCTAAAAGAGAGAGAAAACGAGAAAAAAAACAAAAACTATGGTTCATAGAATAAGGGCTTTGAGTTTGAATTTTTTATTGTTTGTGTTCAAGAAGTGAAAATCATTAATTTTTTTTGCTTAAAATTGCTTTGTTTTCTATTTGATCGATACACTACTAGTTTTGCTTGAAAACTTATCAAGGGTAAGGGCTTAGTAGTGAATTTGGTTTATTCATAGCAGTCTTCCTCGAATATGCTATGGGGATTAATCCTTCATAAAAGTTAGTTTAGATGGTCAATTCCTAGGCTTGGATAACATTTACGCTTCTAATATGAAGATAGATGGTCAATAGTAGGGTGTGCTCCTCCCTATCCCTTGGGACTCTAATACTAAGAAATCTCAAAAAAAACTTGACATTCATATTTTGGAGGAATGTCTCTATCTCTTAGTTTTTAAAAGTTTAATAACGTATTATTCTTATGAATTCATGGTTAAATAAGCTAACAATGTTAATGAGAATAATATAGACTACATCACATCATTTCTCAATGAAGATAACAACATGAAAATTATGTGGTTTAGTTGATCCTTGAAAAACAAAAAAACTATGCTTCATAGAATAAAGGCTTTGACTTTGAGTCTTTATTTTTTAAGTATTTAAGACGTGCAATTCATAACATCATGAAATTTATAGGGTTCTCGCCAATCCCTAAAAGAGAGAGAAAACGAGAAAAAAACAAAAACTAAGGGTTTAGTAGTGAATTTGGTTTATTCATAGCAGTCTTCCTCGAATATGCTATGGGGATTAATCCTTCATAAAAGTTAGTTTAGATGAGTCAATTCCTAGGCTTGGATAACATTTACGCTTCTAATATGAAGATAGATGGTCAATAGTAGGGTGTGCTCCTCCCTATCCCTTGGGACTCTAATACTAAGAAATCTCAAAAAAAAACTTGACATTCATATTTTGGAGGAATGTCTCTATCTCTTAGTTTTTAAAAGTTTAATAACGTATTATTCTTATGAATTCATGGTTAAATAAGCTAACAATGTTAATGAGAATAATATAGACTACATCACATCATTTCTCAATGAAGATAACAACATGAAAATTATGTGGTTTAGTTGATCCTTGAAAAACAAAAAACTATGCTTCATAGAATAAAGGCTTTGACTTTGAGTCTTTATTTTTTAAGTATTTAAGACGTGCAATTCATAACATCATGAAATTTATAGGGTTCTCGCCAATCCCTAAAAGAGAGAGAAAACGAGAAAAAAAACAAAAACTAAGGGTTTAGTAGTGAATTTGGTTTATTCATAGCGAGTCTTCCCTCGAATATGCTATGGGGATTAATCCTTCATAAAAGTTAGTTTAGATGGTCAATTCCTAGGCTTGGATAACATTTTACGCTTCTAATATGAAGATAGATGGTCAATAGTAGGGTGTGCTCCTCCCTATCCCTTGGGACTCTAATACTAAGAAATCTCAAAAAAAAACTTGACATTCATATTTTGGAGGAATGTCTCTATCTCTTAGTTTTTTAAAAGTTTAATAACGTATTATTCTTATGAATTCATGGTTAAATAAGCTAACAATGTTAATGAGAATAATATAGACTACATCACATCATTTCTCAATGAAGATAACAACATGAAAATTATGTGGTTTAGTTGATCCTTGAAAAACAAAAAAACTATGCTTCATAGAATAAAGGCTTTGACTTTGAGTCTTTATTTTTTAAGTATTTAAGACGTGCAATTCATAACATCATGAAATTTATAGGGTTCTCGCCAATCCCTAAAAAGAGAGAGAAAACGAGAAAAAAACAAAAACTATGGTTCATAGAATAAGGGCTTTGAGTTTGAATTTTTATTGTTTGTGTTCAAGAAGTGAAAATCATTAAATTTTTTTGCTTAAAATTGCTTTGTTTTCTATTTGATCGGACACTACTAGTTTTGCTTGAAAACTTATCAAGGGTAAGGGTTTAGTAGTGAATTTGGTTTATTCATAGCGAGTCTTTCCTCGAATATGCTATGGGGAATAATCCTTCATAAAAGTTAGTTTAGATGGTCAATTCCTAGGCTTGGATAACATTTACGCTTCTAATATGAAGATAGATGGTCAATAGTAGGGTGTGCTCCTCCCTATCCCTTGGGACTCTAATACTAAGAAATCTCAAAAAAAAACTTGACATTCATATTTTGGAGGAATGTCTCTATCTCTTAGTTTTTAAAAGTTTAATAACGTATTATTCTCATGAATTCATGGTTAAATAAGCTAACAATGTTAATGAGAATAATATAGACTACATCACATCATTTCTCAATGAAGATAACAACATGAAAATTATGTGGTTTAGTTGATCCTTGAAAAACAAAAAAACTATGCTTCGTAGAATAAAGGCTTTGACTTTGAGTCTTTATTTTTTAAGTATTTAAGACGTGCAATTCATAACATCATGAAATTTATATGGTTCTCGCTAATCCCTAAAAGAGAGAGAAAACGAGAAAAAAACAAAAAACTATGGTTCATAGAATAAGGGCTTTGAGTTTGAATTTTTATTGTTTGTGTTCAAGAAGTGAAAATCATTAAAAATTTTTTTGCTTAAAATTGCTTTGTTTTCTATTTGATCAAACACTACTAGTTTTGCTTGAAAACTTATCAAGGGTAAGGGTTTAGTAGTGAATTTGGTTTATTCATATGCAGTCTTCCTCGAATATGGTATGGGGATTAATCCTTCATAAAAGTTAGTTTAGATGGTCAATTCCTAGGCTTGGATAACATTTACGCTTCTAATATGAAGATAGATGGTCAATGAGTTGTCAAAGGCACAATATTTACTCGTAGTCTATATGTTCTCGTGTTTTGGAGGGTTTTCCGCCATATTTTTCTAGTCTAATTTGCCCGAAACTTGTAGGGATTTCTTGGAATGATAATTTTGAGTTGCAAACTCTCCACAAACCAAGTTCCCCAAGGGTTTTCAGAGTGTTGAATCCATATATCTTTCGTCAAAAAACCCATTTTAAACAACAAAAAATAAGTTTTGGCCAAAAAAAATTGTCGAATTCTCACCAAAAAAGTCTAAAATGTAGCATGTTTAGACAAGGCCTATTATTTATGCGAGAATTTCAATATGATTATTGCTCAAGAGAAAAAAGGAAAGTACAAAACCCAACTAAAATTCCCCGAGAATGGAAATGCATAGAATGCTCTCAAGGCAAGGGTAGGTATTTCCTTGCTCTATAAGATTAGAAGAAGAGGATTCTTGAATTATGTTTTACTTGCTCCAACTTCCTTGAAAATTTTGGAAGGGATTGAGGTTACAAATGAGGTCCTTCGATATTTAAAGTCATAAAGTCAAATTCAACTAAAACAAAAAAATTATAATGCGAGGGACGAATTAGGGCGCCAAGGTTTGATGAGCTTGTGCACCATTACTTACTATAAAGCTTTAGGTTCGAAGATATTTTTATCATTGTCATAGTTGATGGTAGAATCAAAGACTAGTAATCGTAAGCATAAAGGGTACGACCCATGTAATCTAGAAGTTCATTTGAAAGGTTCATCGTAAGGTAATGATATTTCCAATGAGAAAACCCTCATTTGTATTATTGCTTATGGGTGTGGATATGTATATAACACATAGAAAAAACACTTAACTAGCAAAGTACCACTAGCGGTTGTTATTAAGGCCAACATTAAGGAGTTGTGGGAACCATGTGGATAGCATGCTCTAAATACCTAAAGTTCAAGTAAAAGCATGGTATGCTTCCATTTTTAGCATAATCACACCAAAATGTTATTATTGCTTACAAACCATAGGTTTGTCAATATATCATCCTTCACTTTTTGCCCTGGGTTAAGGGATTTTTAGTTGATTAGGTTGCACAACATTATTGCCCCATGTGGGTTGAGTTTCTTAATGCCAACTTACAATTCCAACCTTTTCTTTGATGCAACTAAGTGCTAATTGGAGGTTTTATTTGCCATAAGCCACCCCTGCTCATTTAACCCTAAACCCCAACGTCTATCTAGGAGTCGACATATTTGAAAATATAAAGGAATTTGTCCTCATTTGGACAAGGTGTTAGAAGATTAAGCAATTGATGTGATACATTAATCCGCTAAAGCACATGTTTATGTTATTAGAGCTCAAAATACAAAGTTTGACATTGCTCACTTATGGTGATGTCAAACCCTTGAACCACTTATCTTAATCAAATTATTTAAGCTCTTATTGGATTTACTCTTCAAGTTAATAGTGACATTAAAGCAAGATGGGTTTAATTTGTCCATAATAACTCTTTAAACAATGAAGTCAATTAAAACCCATGGGTTGCATCCTACTAAAACATTGGCCTTTAGTGCGTTGAAGCTAGTAATCCCATGTCCTTGGCCACTAATAAGGAGGTGGTATGCCTCTGCCAAGGGCTCCTCTCCATGGGAGTGGTAGGATATGCTCTCTACCACCTTCTTGAATCCGCTAGGGGTCTAACATCAAGGAATCTCAAATAAAAGCTAACCATCATGCTTTGGAGGATTGACTCCATGCCTCATTCTCGAAAGGGTCGATGACTTATAATTCTTATAAACTCCCAATCAATTAAGGCGACAATGTAATACATGCCACCTTATATCATTTCTCAATGAAGATAACATCATGGAATGTATGGGATCTCATTGATCCTTAGAACCAAAAAACCATGGTTCATAGAATAAGGGCTTTGAATTCGAATCTTAATGTGTTACATATTCAAGGCGTGAAGATCATTGGTGTCTTCGCTTGAAACTACTTTGAATTACATTTGACCACGAGTTACTAATTTTTGTTCAAGCCATGTCAAGGGAAAAAAGTCTAATAGTGACTTCGGCCTCCTCATAGTGTGCTTAATCAATTGTGGTGTAGAGGACTAATCCCTCTTGTTAAAGGGTCAAATTATGGACCTCAACAACATTTATGTGCCCAATTTAGAGATATTTTGTTGGTGAACTAACTAAGACCCATTAACTATGTGACAATTTCAAGGTAATGGATGCCTAACAAGAAAAGAAGAGTATGTTCCCAAGCAAAGTTTCCCTTGGAAAATAAATATCTAGGATACATTTAAAGTGAAATTTGATACTTATAACCATCACAAGATTAAAATAAAATGATCATTATTGTGCGGAGAGGGGCTCTCCAACCCAATATAATAGAGATGTTGTAAAGTTTAACATTTTGACTAGGTCAAAATAAAAACAAAAATTAAAAGAAAATGGTTTTTTCCCAAGATATTCTTCCCTAATGTAATTTTTTTTTCCCATAGTATTTTTCTTTAATATAATCTATTTAAAAATTAATAATTAAACTAACTTAGATACATTTTAACTTGAGAAATTTCTATATACTTGACAAATCCAAAATTAAAATAAATTTAGAATAATTTGCTTATTCCAATATTCATTAAAAATAAACAGATAATTTAAACTAAATCACAATATTGAAACATAATAATTTTTTACAAGAATAATTTAAAAAAAAACAAAACAAAAAACAAACAAAGGACAACGACATGTGAAAGTTTTAAGTGAGCCCACTTTTCCAACCATCTTTTTACTTCTCAACTTAACAACTCAACTTAACAAGGTAAAACGTTAACGCATAAGAACGGCTTATGCATTCTCTTTAATAAAGAAATTAAATTAATTTTATCAAAAGGATATGGAATCTCTTACGTAGGCCAAGGAAAGATGAACTTTCGTCTATTTAGAGAGATGCCATGGTGTAAACATTTTTTTTCAAGGGTATAGGTATAACTAATCATTTAAGTGCACCAAATAATTAAAAACATAACTCGTTGATATTAAATAATTTGTTAATGTTAATGGATGTTTAGTTTGAATGGTAGGGATGGTGGTTTGTTATTTTATTTACTAAATTTAAGTTAAAGGAAATTTCGTCATTAAACTAAAAAAATAAATATTAAATATTGGTTGGAAGTTCAGATCAAAATAAATATCTCGTTGGAAGTTGAGATCGTTGGAAGTTGAGATCCTTGATAACGTCAAAATATTTTCATTAAAAATATTAAAAATATTAATATTAAATATATAATTAGATTTGTTAATTTATTAAATATATAAATTAATATTAACGAAAAATATTAAATTTATTAATATTAAATATATAATTAAGTTGGTTAATTCATCAAATATGTAAATTAACACTAATGGATTTCATCTATTTAGATCTTGACGTTGAATAACGGTACAATCGGTCTAAAATGTCAACGAGAAAAACCTCACACGCAGTATATTCTCTTTTTTAAAGGCATATTCTTATAAAATGAGAATATACTTTCACATAATTTGCGTGAAACAGTATAATTTTTTTTATATATTTGTAATAAGTAAATTTAATCGCATATTTCTTTGAGAAGAAACTTGTGACCATTTTTCTGAACATTTGAGGACAGAAATGTAATTTCTTTATTTATTTTTTAATTAATTAGATTTCAAGTGTGTTGGATTGATGGTAATGTTTTATTATTATTTAGATTGATATGTGTTTATTTCAAAATATATTTTCCACAATTTTAATTTATTTGAGAGTGTAAATTTTTGTGATTCATATTTAATTTAATTGGAATTTTTTCTAAAAATCACATAATTAATTGAGAAAGGACATGTGTCAAATTACTTAATGTAGTTTACTATCAAGGGAATGGTGATTAAACTAATCTAGATTCATCAATAGCAATCAGGTCAAAACTTTAACTAGAAAATAATGAAATCAAACATTAATAAATTAAAATATTATAAGATATAGTCAATATAGTTAGAAATAATAATAAATGAAATATTTATACTAAAATTAGTAAAATCATAACAAAAGAGAAAAATCAAAATTAATAAAAATAAATAAGAAATTAATTTAAAAGAATATTAAGAAATTATTATAAGATATAGTCAATCTAGTTGGAAATAATAATCAAAATTAAATTTTTTAAACTAAAATTAGTAAAAACAAAGAGATAAATCATAACTATTTAGCCACTAATAAAAAGGAATAAAAGTAAAGAATAAGCCTAGTCAAAAAATATAATATATAAAATTAATCAATGTTTTAAAGTTTTTTTTTTTTTTTTTTTAAACTAGAACAATAATACCAAGAAAGAATTTTAATATAAAAAGGTTAACAAAAAACAAAATTTTCGGAAAATTTCTGATTAAAAAAAAAAATTAATTATCTGTAATTATTAAGTGGAAGTTAGAGATTTTATCTCTATGGAATATGTCCAAGTATTCACAATATTATTCAAAAATCAAGGATTAAAAATTATTTATTTCAAATTAATCAATTAAAGAAATGTCATGTCAACACATGTTATATTGAACATGTGATTTTGATAAGTGGTGGTATTGGCCCATGGTATTGTAGCAAGAGCAATTTACAAGTTAAGAATACCCATGACATTGTAGCAAGAGCAATTTACAAGTTAAGAATTTCTATGATTTAGCAGGTGTGAATCTCAGTGGTTACGAATATAGTCACATGTTTTTTTAAAAATGTATATATGTTTAACTCATATATTAATTCTTTTTATAACTAACTTAAATCCATCTTAAATTTGGATATACCAAACATTGAAAGAGAAAATCTCTTGAGGTGCAAACCTCTTTTAGAGTAAAAAGAGATTTGATTCCTCTTGGTGCTTGGTAGATCCAGAGTAAAGATAGATCTAGGCTAGTTTAATTAGTTATTTTTATTAATGCTATTATGATATCAAAAGTTAAGTTGAGATAGATTTAGGTTGATTTAATTACTAGTTTTTATTAAAGCTATTATGATATGTGTGCATAAATTGCTCTCCATTTATGAAAACCCACCAATCGAATTCAAACACGGTACCAAGAAAATAGGGTATAAATTTTATAGAACTCATTTTGGGTAGGGATAGAGTAGAGATAAATAACTCTCAAAGCGGGAACCAAATCTTTATCTTTGGAAGAAGAAAAAGGAAGGAAAATTCATTGGAATTTTATTCCTTTAAATAGGTTACATTAGAGAAGAATACCATTGGTAAAACCATGGGTTGTTAAAACCCGAAGTTTCAAAACCAATAATGTTTACATGACACGAAAACATCTCTTCCATACTAGGTTAAAGTTATAATTTATTTAATTTTTAAGATTTAATTTTTAATCTGAGCAATGCTGGATGCATCATAGGGAAGGGTTGTGATGCAATTATTTATTTATTTATTTATTTATTTTTTATTTTTTTTGTGAATTTGCCTCAACCTACCCGAAGGAAACCAGGTTTGTTGGCCACCTTAACGCATTGAAAGCCATCCAAAATTGATATTGTTTCCTTCTTCTACTTGCCGCAATGGCCATTTTACTGTTTAAAACATTAACTAAGTACCAAATACAAACATAAATACTATCCGCAAAATTCATTAAACTTAAACTGGGCTACTACCCATCAGAAGAGTCTATTGGTGCAGGATCTTTTGTCGTGGAGCCAGGCATGTCCATTTGCTGCATCTGCCTTTCAATACGACCAATTCGAGTTATCGCTTGATACTGTGACACCTTGATATGCTGGAGTTGAATGTTGATATCCTGAAGAAGTTCCATCACTGATCATATGTTTCATTCTCTTTACCTGGATGAAGACTTTGCATTGCTTTGGCTAGAACACATTTCATTATCCAGTAAGCATGAACAGTTTGGTTAAACAACGAGAGGCGACCTCTGGTATTTCCCTGGATCAGTAATAAAATCCATTATTTCCTCCTCTACCTCACTATCTTCCTCATTACTATAACTTTCTTTTTCCCATACCTGAATTACATTTATGATTTGTGGAGGATTTCCAAGAAAGTAAGCTTTCAAGATATTCTCTATCATCTCTTGCTTTGTTTTTCTACCTCTCTTGCTATTCTCAGCTGTAGATTTTACAATCTTCTGCTTTCCCTTGTCTTGATTTTTAACCATACACTTCCTCGTTTGCCTCTTAACCATAGTTCTGTTCTGAATATTATGTTGAATTAAACCTGTAATGACTATCTATGATCCTGTATGACGGAAGGACAGAGGTATAAAAATTAATCTTTTGTTCTTCAGAACTAAATCTGCCTCTGGCTCGTGATTCACAGAATGATAGATATAATGTCGTTGACTGAGAGAATTGAAGAAGTGGTTTATACGAGTAGTTTGTTGGACATAGACACAAACCCAGAACTGACTCTCTATTTTACCTAGTAAAAGCCTAACTAAACAGGCTACACTCCCATTATGGCAAAGATAAAAGATAAAACCAGAATTGAGAACATGAAAATAGTCGTCACTATGACTGCCACAGATTTTCAAAATATGTCCCTGCCGATACCAAACAAGGCTGACATAATAACCAGAGAGACTGCTTTTAATATTCCCTACACATATATAGAATATGAAACATACAGATTTAAGGATTTTCCCCTGCCATAACCCAACAAGGCTAACAGATAGACAACAGAGGCTACCCCAATTATCCCTTCCATCTTTCAAATATACCATACAAAGGCGAAATCCAGCAGAAATGAACTGAACACCATGCATAGATAAATTGTAACAATTTTCAAACAAACTCAAATGCCCAGTGAAACTAAACTCGCATGCATGCATAAAGGGTGTAGATATTATAAAAGCAAACTTCACGACCTTATAGGGATTGCGAAAACAAGGCTGAATAGCCTCCTGCGGGATGAATTTACCATTCTTGACCTCCGAACGACAAATGACTAAACCATTCCCAAAACTTCAGAACCTCCACTATCGTGGCTCGTACAACGACTAATAGCTAAAAGCATAAAGTTGGAGTAAAGAAGAACATACCCCTAGACCCAAGCTTGAACCTCTGAACAATGGCTACACTAGTTCTAGCCCGTCGTCTCAAATCACTATTCTTGCCAGAGTGAAATGGTTTCTACAAAGCCCAAATATGCCTCTTTAGGCTTACCTTGTTCTGCATTTTCCAACGCCCTTTTGACACCACAGGCTGTCTTACTAAATGCTTAATCATCCAAATAAACGTCATGTACCTCCTCATGCGAGGTAGTGATAGTGTGCTTAAGTTATCACGCTTAAACATCAGCCCATTCATTGTGAATGTCCTACACCTACCCTATGGCACATGACAACAAGCACCCCGATCGGGGGGGTTGTGATGCTACCATTATAATTATTTTTGTCTTTTATATAATATAATTATGGTGGACTCATACTTAGTGTGGGACTTGTTTTTATCCTCTATTACTTTAATTTCAAGGAATATTCACATAATCCCAGACATATCATGTTAGTAAAGGTTTAAACCAATGACATCACAAGAAAGTCTTAATAATGCACTTTATCACAAACTAATTTAAACTTCCAAAAAGTATCAATACCAACCTATATTCATCTTAACTCCAGATCTACCAGGCTACGGGAAGGATCAAGTCTCTTTTCACTCTAAAAGAGGTTTGCACCACAAGAGATTTGATCCCTCTCGACACTTGGTAGATCTAGAGTTAAGATGGACATAGGCTAGTTTAATTAATGAGAAAAAAATTCGAATGAAACTATGTGGAGGATTTTATATCATGTCCAACATTTCAGGTGGAATCTCCACCCATCGTCAGGGACCTGAGAATTGAGCGATCACAAACAAGCGTTGTGAATTCCTTTATAAAAAGAAGTTTCAAAATTAGTTTTTAATTCTAAAACTTCCTTATATAAAATAATTCACAATGCTCATATGTGATCAATGAATTCTCAGGACCCTGACAATGGGTGGAGAGTCCATCCAAAACATTGAATGTGATATAAAATCCTCAAAATTTATCTCAATATGAATAACTACGGAAATAGACACTCTCTCGTGGTTTAATTATGAATTTTAATTTGTTATTCACTCATTTTTAATTTACTTATTTTTTTTTTTTTATGTAATTTGATGGAGTCAAGCACTTACGTCAACGTTGGAGGAACTACTTGTGAAAAGCTTTGCCCTGCAAGGATGCATCGTCTCAGTGCGATAGGCTCCAAGTATTTAGCGGCCTATTGCAAGCATATTTGACTCAATCAGCTCAAATTATATGGTGGCAGTTTGTTACTACTTACAATGTTTAAGAATGATTTCCTTCGATAGTTTGGGTACCCAACTCTTGTAATTTTTTACTAGATAAAATAGGCATGTGTGCATAGTGTTTGTCTTATATTTTCTCTAGTCTTTTTATATTGTTAGAGGCCATGGTTAAAACAAGGCAATGTAATCTTAAGATCTTGAACTTGTGGTACTGTATGGTTTCCCTTTGGGCTGACCTGTAGCATGAAGCCACTCTCTATATAATGATTTTTTGAAGAATTGAAACAATTGAACCTTCACAAAAAAAAAAATGATGGAGTCAAAATGTTTTATAAATAATTAAAATTTTTATTTATTTATTTTTTATTTAATTTTATGTGATTTAACCAAGACAAAATGTTTAACAAGACATTACAACATCTCTTACATATTGGGCTATAGAGCTCATCTCAACACAACAAATACATTAATACACATCACAATTTTTAAATTTGATATTAACAATTTTTTGGTTAATTAATAAAACTAGCATACAAAGCTCAACACTTTGTCTTCTTACTATCATGGCATGTCGCAAGGGAAACTTGACCGACAATAGTGGAGACATCTTACCAATTTTTTTCCCATCAAAATGATCAAAATTGAAGCTATTATCTGAGCTTCCCTACACCTAGACATATGTCTAGTTATATAGTCAAAATTGTTACATACAATCTATCAAGTGGATCTGGCCATCCATAGTTGTAGCTTATCTATGAAAATAAAAGAAATTTTCTTAATTAAAGACATAAAACATAATACTTATGCATCTATCATTCAGTTGGAGACATTTTCGGGGTTGGGTCTTGCGCTCTTGCGCATGTTGGAGATTGACACCCACATTAAAAATGTCCCTCAACATGGGCTAGACGGGCATCTAGGTTGATCAAATAAGAGAATTGGTGGAGTCAAACCCATTGGATTTCAATCAGGCAGGCTACAATCTCGTTGTAGTCCACATGTTTTTCTTCGAGGACCCATCCCATCAGACTTCTCACTTGCCAAGGAAGGGTTACCGAGTTAAAATATTGGGTCCCTCATCCTTTGGTGTGGCTACGGTTAGGTATCTAGCCAACGACTCGAGCTTGAATTTCATAATTTGAATATGCCTTATGATTAATCATCATCAAGGCTTCCAATTGTTGAATTTCTTCATGAATTTCAAGTGGAGTGACAAAGTGGTATATTTCAACAGTAGACTTGGCTTAAGACTAGGCTCTAGATCTGCTCGAAAAACCATGATCCCTAGACCCACTTCTTGAGTGCATTCTCTGCCTTAGCAAGACGCCCAGAGAAGGATAGAACCCAGTGCTGGTAAAATCCAGAAAGTGGTGAGAGCCAATTGACAAGCAAGAGGTTACCTAGAACAGGGAAAAATGTAGTGAGGAGAGTAGAGCCCAAACTAATCAAAGGGATTGTTGTGAAACAACTGCACAAAGGAAATCACTGGGAGAGAACTTAGAGAATGAAAGGGAGCGAGGGAGACCAAAACAACTAGAATCATACTAGGGAAATCTTCCTCAACAGAGACACCCTGCATACAAGACTCCAAATTCCAATGCATATAAATAACTAGACTACATTAGTTGAAGATGGTGTCCAAAATATTGTTTACCAAATTGTTGGAAGCGTGCTTGCTCCAGACATTGTTCGTTAACTTTTGATGCCAACCACACCACTGGAGAGCTCTCCATCTCGACACATTCTCCCTCGAGTCTGTAATAGAGCTTCAAGTCATCTTTCTTGCAGTGGAATGAGGGTTATGGGGGTCTAGGCCAAGAGGGTTTGTGCCTTCTGTCACAATATTATTGAAAGACCAAGCTCTACAGGGGGGAAATCCCACTTACAGCTTGGAGCAGACGCAAAGATGGCAAAAAAGGGTGGGTCAGTAACAAGTTGGGTAGGAAAACGTCGAGGGTGCGAAGATTGCCATATTATTTCTCTATGTTGTTGAGACTTGTAACATGTGTGATTGCATGGGTAAAATGGCCATGTCATCCCCCTCTTCAATGCCATGAGAGGTAGTGGGATGACAGGTCTTCCCTTCCCCCTCCGCCCTACCTTCACTGGCTTGTTTTCCACCTCATTGAAATAAATTTGATATTAACATTAAATAAAACACATAATATAAATAAAATATGTAAAAATACAACTTTAAATCCTTTTATATAAAACTTAAACTATTTAACTGTTCAAATAATCTACCAAATTAAACTTGTTTTATATATTATAAAAATATAATATAATAATATAGATTAATTAATGATTTATTGAAATTATTATTAATAATAAATATTCATAGATTGATAATACCTTCTTAGAAAGCAATACTTTCAAATTAATCAAGGTATAAATGAAGGGTTAATTTTATTTTATTTTTGTAAGCTTGGGAGGACTACATCTTCATCATATGCAATATATCACTCCGATCGAGACAGAGAATTGAACCAGTAACATCACATCAAGAAGAGCCTTAACACAACACCCAATCACCATCTATCCATCCAAAACCCCATATACAAATAAAAGATTAAATTTTCAATACAATTATCCACATCATTTAATATATTTTTATGTTGGAGAGCATCTATACTACTAATAGATCTTTCATAACGTTCTTATATAAACTAGATGCCCAACAAATTTGCCATATCAACAATGTTTGCCATATCATCTTATCATGACGTCTCCATAATTTCAAAGCCTCTTTAAATTATGCTTACAATTAATTTCTTATTATTATTTGAACTCATCTTTTTAGTATTACGCTTTCATCAATGGATTCAAAAAATTATTTGTTTACACCTATCGAGAAGAAAGAAAGAAAGAGAAAAAAAGTATTTTTAACGTCCACAAGGCTAAAAGTAAGCTCAACAACCAACCCGTCACGGTTAAATAATCTCCTCACTCTCTAGATTAATAAAATTTCTAGAGATCACTCATCAAATTATTAAGTTGATGCAAATGATTTGGTATTTTTCAAAATTACACTTTAATAGATCCTTTAACATGACATACTTAGTGATATACTAGTATTTACGTCTTTTCAAATAAAACTTTGTTAGTCATTTTCCAAATTTAAAATGATGATTATTGTTCACCCACTTTCAAGTAAAGCTTTTTCGTGATTCAAAATATATATTGAATTAGGTTATTTGTTTATTTAGTTGGCAAAATAGTTAAAGTAAATTAGCTAATTTGTTTTGACATTTCATAACATATTTGTAGGTTTCGTAGCTCTTTTTAGAAAACCATAATCATAAGCTCTAATTAGTATATGTGTTAGGGACTAAATTTGAATATTAGGCACAAATTTATTTTTTTATTTATTTCATTTATTTTTTATCTAAACAAACTAAATTAATAGTGAAATTTTTATAAAGTTTTGTATTTTATTTTAAGGATACGTTAAAGCTTTTTATTATAAAGAGAATATGGTTATAAGGCCAAGACCTTACATATTCATACGTTTCTATTTCATGAAAGAACTTACAGTTCTAATAAGTTTTTTTTATCCTATTGTGCTTTCAGTTTACTATATATCTACACTGGTGTCTCTTAATTAATCTCCAAAATACACTTAAATACAAAATGTATATGCAGTTCATATTCTTGCAAAAGACACTAAAAGTCTACTTGGATGACCCAACTTCAGAGATGTTCTTGGCTAGAGCATTTGCTTTCCCTTTCTCTTGTTGTGTCTAATCAGGCACACCTTCACAGTCCGTGCTCCTAGAGTATTTGATGCCCTCATCTGCATCCTTTTCTCCATTGTTCCCGTTCAATTCCAACTTCTTCATCCTCAAATCTAGAGTTGTCACCTCTGCTTCTAGAATTGCTTGGAGTTTCTCATGTTTTCATTCCAGTGTTTCACATTTTTGGTCTAGTGAAGCCAATTGTGCTTGCTTCTCCTATTATTCCATCTTGATTCGCCTATTCAGTAGAGTAAGAATTACTCCATGGTTTTAGTTAAGTGGTCCAGCTGACAGTTTATTTTTTCTTGCTCCCAAACCTAAAATGACTTCATATCTCCCTCCATCCTGTTGCTTGTCCCTATCTTTGTTAACACAACTATTGCTCCTTGTAGTCCACTAGCATCTCCTCAACTATGCCATTGTGATTGAAAACTACCCCTAAAATATCCATCTTGGAGATTTGTTTCTCCTCGACCAAGGTGGCCATTTAATGGCAATCAAGATCATGATTGCCGCATTCATGAAGCCATCCACACATTCCTCCTTGACTGTTGCCCTGATGTCCTCCCAATTCGGCTCCATTAAAACTTCATCGAGTGTAAAAACTATCTTTGTCATGATACTAAGGTTGACACCAAGCAAGCCCTCTTCCAAATCTTCACAAGCATGGTTGATCATCCAAATGTTCGACATGTTGATGCTTTGTACTTGCAACAAACGAGTGGATGAGCAGAGGGATTTTCAAAGTATTAGTATCGATTGTTGCGGGCCACCATCCTGGAGGTTCTAAGATTGATGCCAAAAAACTTTTAAAATTCCAACCAATATTCTGACGAACTCTCTAATCGTGGATCACCTATTTATGATCCATAAGCCCTACTATATTAATGAAGTCCAATGTCATGGTAATGAGTTGTATTTTGATATACCTTCCTCAGATTCCAATATGCCTTGGTTCAAACTTACACCTTTATTAGCTAATGTATTTTCTTTGACATTCAAATGTCTTTTAACATGGTAAAATTATATTGTTTCAAAGCTCCTCAATTGATTTGTGATTCTTTACAATATAGGAGAGATGTGGGAGTTGAATTTTCCTTGAAGCTTGTTCACATGTTGAATAACAATCATGGAGTCCTTGAAGATCATAAATTTGGGAATTTTTATTGCGGTCATTATTTCTAACCCCTGCCACAAAGCCAGATATTTAGCTTGTTTATTGGTGGAATACCCAAAACCCAAGGCTTATTGTATCTCCCTTTGGTTGTTGGGGTGAAAGATAACCCCTCCCACTCCTGCCACCCCAAACATTTTTTGTAAAGGTTTTTGGAAATTCATATAGATTCAATTTTTATTTTTAGAAATGAAAAATTTTAAATAATTATTTGCAATTAAGAGACTACTTATTAAATAGTTTTTTGTGTTAAGAAATAGATCATAAGACATGACACAAAAACTGGGTGGAAAAGGATTCAAACCATCATCTTCACTATATCCATTCGAATGATACAAATTTATGGTGCATGGTTGAGACCACCTCATAAACTAGATTTATTCTCACACCCACAACTTGTTAAGAGATAAGGCTAGGAGGATGCAAATTAGGATCTAATACACACTTAGGATTAAAAATATATTTTATAATGTAAAATGCACAACGGTGGTGTGGGACTTTATGATTATACAAGGAGACATAGGATGACAATCCACTTCTTAATCATAAGTCCTCAATTATACTACCAAGGTAAAAAGAATTAGTGTATAAATTATTATAATATCCACATCCTTAATCGAAAACTCTTGAGTTCAGCCTCGATGAAGGTCTGCATGAAAAAACACCAAATCTAGATGCTAAAAACTCATAGGATTTGGAAAATCTTATTGTGTAAACACGTGAGCAAGAATGCTTGTAATTTTTCATTAACGTGAACTTCAGTATCTAATGAGAGTGAATAATGATAAGTGAATCAATTGCAAATATGACACATCCTTGAAATGTTTGACAACCCAATCAAATACCAGACAATAACATATAGAGACCTAGTTGTCCTCTACTAGGTCAAATGATCATTCAGGTGAAATGGCCACAAAACAATTTTAAAAAAATGACACACAAATGATGTCAATCAACATCCAAAATTTGAATATTGTGTATGATCCAACTGCAAGGTATTAAATCATAATTTTGTTGAATAACCATGGAGCAGTAAACTAAATGTCTAGTTAAAACTGCTCAAATTTCGAATAAGTCATGTCGAGGAAAACTCAATGCGCCAATGTGTATTGTTCATAAATGAGACAAGTGGAAAAAAATCAAAGCCCCAAATTAAAAATTTATCTCGAGTGATGAAATATTTGCAACACTCTTGTTGTTGTCATTGTCACCCATTTGACATTTTGTTCGTTTAATATTGCAATATAGAGACTATTGTCTCCCATTTGACTCTTTTTTTTTTGGTTGAAACTTGGAATATGAAAATCATTAGTAATATTCCCTTCTTTTTCAACTGAAAGGTGAGACATCATGTGTTTCCTATGGGTTGCCCTTAGTCAAGTCATCATCATATCTAGTAGTTTTGGTTGACTACAAAACATTTTCATTTCATTTGGTGGTTTATATTTACCACTAACCATTTACATTCATTAGTGTAGACCCCCACTTAGGTTATAAGAGAGTACCACTACAGAATCATTGACTTGATTTTCAATTCAATAAGACATTTAAAAGTGGGCCCCAATCATGCCCAAATATTTGCTTGCAATAATTGTTTGAAATTCTTTTGCTTTTGTGATTTCTCGATGCAAATGTGTCTTTACTCGTGTTTCAACTCGATGACAAGACATATACAACTTCTTGACTTATTGATTCCATCACCAAGATTTTAATTTTTTTTTGGTAGTCGGTCAAAATTTGTATTACTTTTAACAAAAAATATAGTGAGTCTAACCCATAACTATCGGTCTACCACTAGGGAAACCATACTAGTAGCACATGTATGTTTCCTTGGGCCATAAAAATACTCTAAAACTTATAACACAACTATGCAAAATAATTAGTCTAATAAATTATGTAGAATTGCTATAATTATTAGACCAATTAATATCTTGGATAACATGATTACTATTCATCCAAAAGATAATAGAAACTAAAATACCAAACATTCAAATGGTGGGGGAGTCCACCTATATGAGATCGGGATTAGCTATGTCCTTGGAGCTAGAGAACCCCATATCATCCAATTTTTTCTATGATAAAGAGACATTGATGCTAAGTTTTTTAAGGTGGAGTTGCAAGTCATAAATACTAAGAAGGATATCTTGCTAGGTTTCAACCTTTCCACTAAAACCATTCCCGTTGTAGTATTGATTGTCCAATTATGTCAATGGTTTGGAGGTATCGAATTTTCCTTGTGCAAGTATTCCATGTATCGAGGATACATTGTCCTACCTCCTCCGAGTCCACTTCAACGTCAAAGATGAAGAGGCACTCCACTTGAGCTTCCTATTAGGAGGGACTGCACCTTGGAATGATGGATGAGAGAAGAGGACTTAGGACAAAGGATTATGGGGGTTAGAGTTGAAGGCAAACGAGAAGACGAGAGGAGAGAAGAGCCACTCATAGTGATATAAAATTGGAGGTTAGTGAAAAACAAGATCAAAGGAGTAAAAAAAAGCACAAGGGAATAGCTTAAGAGCCTAGAGGAGAGTGGAAGATAGAGGAAGGTCGAGGAGACTAAAATCGCCAAGATTTTCCTCATAGAGACTAAGATAAAATAAAAGACAATAACTAAAAGTAACAAAGAGATCCAATACAAAAATGAGAGAAATGACACCTTTGAATGGGAAATCTCACTAAAGAATAACTAATAATAATGCCATCATATGCATCCTTTGTAGTTACCACCATAGGTGACAGTTTGCACAAAGGAACCAAGGAGAAAGTATGCATAGGAGCGGGAAGAAACATCAATGGATTCAACACGAACCATCTTTAGAATGAGGCAACCCAAATTACTCAGTGCATATACTTGGTCATCATCAGAATGCTAGGTGTGAATGCCATTTACGCACTTGAGGAGGCCAATGGTGGGTATTAAACATGGTCACAAGGGTTGTTAGAGGAGGATACCCACTTTGGGATGGGCCAACCATATTGAAGTGTTCATTTATGAACTTTCTTCTTTTTTGACATTTGGCTAAAAGATAACTTGCCTTCCCATAAAAAGGAAAGGATTGAATCAAAACATGATTATCCATATAACCAACTCAATGGGAATTTATGCATTTTTTAGGAATTTTTGTACCAACAATATTTTTAGAGACCATAAGAAAATCAATACTTGCAAGCTAAATTGTTTTAGAGTAGTGAAGAATACGAATTTGATGTCTTTTTCCTTCCTAAGACATACCAATTCTTGTTGAATCTTAATTCTTCCCAAGGATCAACAATGTTTTTGGAAACATCTTTCATTACTATTTGTTTTCTTTCAGACATTCATGAATATTTACTTTTGTAACCTCAAATGAAAAAGATTCAAGGTCACAAGCACTTAGACTACTTTTGGTACCACTTTGTTCTTTCACATCTTGTGATTCATAGACAATTATTTTACTTCGTTGAATAACATGTTGAGGAGGAGTGATCTCATAGAAAGCATTATTCTAAATGAACACTAGCTCAAGATTCTTGGTTAGTTCTTGCTTTTTTTAGAGTTCTTAACTTGTCATTTAAGAGTTGGAATTGCATTTTTAGCAAGTTAACTTTTTTTGAGTGACTCACAAATTGGTAAGGAAATTTTCCAATATATATATATATATATATATATATATATATATATTACTTTTCATTTAATTTTATTACTATTCTAATATTATTAATCATATTTAATATTCATACAAATATTATTATTCATTTAATATGACAATTAATAGTCATATTAATATTATTAACTAGCACAACCACATTAACAAATGTGGTTGATGTATGTTGATAGGCATATATCAACCACATTCATAAATCCTAATACATATAAACCCTAATATTATAAATTCGATGTATTAAACTCTAATATAAAACCTTAATATTAAAAATATTAAAAACCTGATATATTAAAACTTTGTATTATAAACCCAATGCTATAAACCTTGATATTAAAACCAAATGTTATAAACCCTAATATGGTAGAGTTGAAGCCACAAAGAACAACTAACTTTCGAATTTTTATAAACCCTAATATTATGTTTATTATATTGGATGTATAAATGTGAAGTAGGTGAAGGCATTAATACTTATCCTAAACATTTGTTGAGTTCATTTATTTTTGGTTATTGTTAATATGTTTTTAATAAACTCATTTATGGTCTCCTCTTGTCAATGGCATTTTCAATTTTATTATGAGTCTGACTTACATTCATTTGGATTTAGCACAATCTTTTCCTTATAAAAATAGATTAAACTAACAATTATCCCTAAAGGTGTAAAGGTACACCAAAGGAATAGAAGGATCTAGAAGATCGTCTAATACATTCTCTACACTCTACAAAAGAAGAAAAAGAAATTATTTTAACGTCTATGAGGCTAAAGATAGCCTATGGGATAGGAAATCTCAGATGAATCTCTTATTGATGAGTTAATATTATGAATACCAAATGCATAGTTCGTTGATGAGTTAATAGTATGAATAAAAAATGCATAGTCTGTTGATGGGTTAGTAGTATGAATGACAAATACATAGTTTGCACTAATTATCTCTTGAACCAAAACAACCATAAAAAGGTCACTATGATCTTTTTTTGCCTTTTGTGTACTAAAATACGCTCTTTCATTCCACCTCGAAGCCCAAACCATTTTAATCGCCATCCAAGCTTGTAGCCATCACTCTTCAACCTCCTCACGAGGCCACAACATATTTTCTCTTTGCATCTCATCTTTAAATTCACTCACCAATTGGGAGGGTTCATTCATTTGAAGAACAATTTCTCTAATTTTGTCGAGTTTGCTCAAGTCTCATTTGGCTACAAGTTTGTCCATAGCTTCTATTTGTTCAGCAACACCCTCGTTCGTATCTTCTGATAAAACCTTCTCAAACACACCAAATGGTAAGTCAAGACACAGGAACTTGCACCCATGAAGGAACTTTCCCTCTCAAATAAGCAATATTGCGAGATTTAGCTGCAACCAGTTCATCAAAAAATTCATCAACTGAGATTGCATATTTTCCATTGATTTTTTTTCTTTCTTTAATGCTATTATGTGAGATACTCCATGGCCTTGCAATAATTTTTCTGAGTCATCCAAAACTTCATTAACCTTGATTTCATTATAGACTAGGTCTGATGAAGTAGGGTGTATCAATAATTTTCATCATCATCCAACATAGTGTAACTAGCCCCCTCGACCAATCCAGCAATATAGTCGTCTTCTCCATCTGTTTCACTCAACCTCGCTTAGGGTGATTCTCCAGGGGAATCGACCTCATCCAAACCCCATTTGTAGAGAATACGACCATGGTAAAATTTAGAATTCTTCGAGAGAGGTGTGGTATTTTCATTGAGAAAATCTGTTAGGTCCCTATAATACCACTGTAGCCCCCATATTGTTATTATTGTGCCCCATAAAAGCTCACTATTGTTATTGTTGTGCCCTTACATTATTATTGTTAGGTCAACTAGGATTATATTATGACCCCATGGAATCCTATATATAGAAAGGAGGTTTTGTCATTTGTATCATTTAAGAATGGTTCATTTATGTAATTTAAAGGAGGTTTCCCCCTTGAAGAGGCTGAATTACAAGTCGTTGATCTCAATTTTCTTCTATTTTGTGAGTTGGTTTCATAACATTTGGTATCAGAGCTTTGGATTCTAGGGTTTCATTGCTTCAAATAGGTCATCGTGGAATTTTCGCTATAATTTTTTTTTCTATGAAGGTTCATAAGCTAAAAAAAACCATTTGCGAAGAAATCGTGAGGAACTTCGTGTAAAAATTTCAGATCTTGGTTTGCAATATTTTCAGAGATATGATTTGTGGAAGTTAGGGTTTTTGCAGGCTCTTGAATTTCATCTCAAAGAGGTGACCTTGGGAAAATCGTCATAAATCTCTCTCTGAGCATCGGATTGGAATTATGTAAAAAGTGGCCGAAAGTACACAGACTGTAGTTTCCCGTGTATCAATTTAAGAACCAAAGGAGGAAACAATGACACGTGGCACACCATACAAGTTCACTCTACTGAACCAGTCCATAATTAGGTCATTGTGGGGGATTGGGCATAACTATGTCTTGGAGAATCCAAATCAGGTCAGAATTGTGGCATTGGAAAGAAGACTCATATGGCTACTACATGAAAAAAGATAAAATCTTGGTGATCGGAAATCACAAAGATATATATCAGTTTCAATATCGAGCTCCTCAAAAGCAAGAAAAAAGTGTGTATTTTTTTATTATTTTTTATTTAGATTAGATAGGTCTTGTTTGAAAAATTAGTTTGAAGTGATTCCAAGGGCATATTGAAGCATTTCTACCAGTATTGGGTTCTATAATTCCTCCCAAAAAGAATTATACACCCATTAAGCCATCAGAAAACTCTACTATGACGCATGAAGAGGAAGAATTGCAGTATGATATCAAAATTATGGTACCAAGTGCAACAAATTTCGATCTCACAAAGAGCAACCAAAGATGACATAGATGGTTTAAAAGAAGACATGGAGACAGGATAGATGGTTTGAAGGATGACATGAAAGCTAATATGGATGATCCAGTAGTGGAAGATCAAATCGATCATCAACAACAAGTTCTCCAACTCTTAAAGGATAACCTAACTTTGGTGCAAAATCGAATGAAACAATAGGAAGATCAACATTGCAGTGAAAGAAGTTTTAATGTAGGTGGCTGGGTATTTTTACGACTACAACCATACAAACCAATATCCCTCAAGCAAGCTAAGAAGTATTACAAATTATCGCTAAAGTACTATGGTTCTTGCAAGGTGCTGCAAAAGACTGGTACTATGGAATACAAATTGGAGCTGCTTGCATCTTCCCGAGTGCACCCAATTTTCCATGTTTCATGGCTAAAGAAGGTTATAGGTGGAAAGCTCCCAGTTCAAAAAATATTTCCAGAACTTGACGAAGAAGGAAAATTCATATTGGAACCTGAAGCAGTGATGGAAACAAGAACTCGACAACTACGAAATTGATCAATTTCAGAGTATCTCATCAAGTGGAAGAACTTACCCGTTGAAGAATCAGCATGGGAGGATGATAATTTTATACATAAGCATCCAAAAATAATCAAACGTTGAGGACAACACTTGTTTGAAGGAGAGGGGCATGTTAGGTCCCTATAATACTACTGTAGTCCCCATATTGTTGCTATTGTGCCCCATAAAAGCCCACTATTGTTATTGTTGTGCCCTTACATTATTATTGTTAGGTCGGTTAGGATTATATTGTGACCCCATGGACTCCTACATATAGAAAGGAGGTTTTGTCATTTGTATCATATAAGAATTGTTCATTTATGTAATGTAAAGGAGGTTTCCCCCTCGAAGAGGCTAATTTCTAAGTCGGTGATCTCTCTTTTCCTCTATTTTGTGAGTTGGTTTCATAAAAAAATTAGACAACAACCAGAAATCACCGTCAACCAAGTTCAGCGACATAACATAATCCCCTTCTTCACACACCATTAACTGTCAGCATTCGCCAACAACGTCGTTGTTTTCGCACTTCACACGCTATTAAACTATCGGGATTTTCCAACTGCATTGTTGTTCGCGCACTCGCTTTCACACGTCAGTTTTTTATTTGAAGAATGAGGATGAAAATAGAAAGATGATATTCGTTGGGATGAATAGTGTTTGCCCAACCAACTTCATAGATGGAACACCTTTGGTGTAATTATTGAATTTCAATTTTCTCTTCTTTTATTGATAGAAAAATATTTAAGTTTCATTTTACTTATTGCTGATTTATTTGAATTTACACTTGGAATATGATATCAAGGATCTTTCAAACCCATAAATAAATAATTATAAGAATACAAAATCTCTAATGACAATATTGCAAACATTAATTTGATTCCAAAACTTGTCCCTATTAGAGAAACTAGCTTTGAAATAATTGAGACTAAGTGTTCTACCAGTTTCAAAGGATTTAGCGTTAAAAAATAAATGAACATTATAAAAAGAAAAATACAAATTGCTCCCAAATAAATTATATTTAAAAAACCAAAACAAAAACTACAAGTTGCTTGAATCAATTTCATAACTTTACAGGCTTAATACATTTGATGTGGGATTGAGAACTTGTGAAGATACTAACTTTCATAACTTTACAGACTTGATACATTTGATGTGGGATTGAGAACTTGTGAATGTAATCCAAAACAAAATGATATCGCATTATGCGTTTCTCTAGACATTCTCCTTTCTCCATATTGCAATCATCGTGGAATCACTTAATGGAGATTGAGTGAGTAGCTTCTTTAGGATTGCTCACACTTTGGATAATTGCAATAAAGATTGTCATAAAAACCTTAGAATTGAATCACAATCATTGATGTTCTTCTCAGACGAAGCATATTCTGACTGCTATTGATGTTCTTTTCGGACAAAGCATATTCTTAGAATAAGCATATTATGTTAAAATCTAATCTCAATTATTGATTTAAAATAAAATAAAATTATGCAAGCTTATTATTTGAGTTGAAATAGATACTCACATTATTAATATTAATCATATTCATACCAAAATCAATAATATTAATCCTAATTTTCTATATATATAATAATCCTAATTATTTATATAATTATTATTTTTTATATTTTTATATATTAATTATTATTATTACTACTTTATTTTATTAAAATAAACATTTGAACAACTTTTTATTTATCTTTGTTGTTATTATTATTTATTATACATATAATTGTATCCTTAGTTGGTTTTTAATATTATATTTTATTATTCCATTCATCTTTATATATTATTATATTAATATTAATAATAATTTTACTTATCCGTTGTTCGCTGTTGGTTATTTAGTGTTATATTTTATTATTCCATTCATCTTTATACATTTATATTAATATTTATGTTTGTTATTTAGAGTTATATTCTATTGTTCCATTCATCTTTATATATTATTATATTATTTGGGTTAGTTATTTAAAATTATATTTTATTATTCCATTCATCTTTATATATTATTATATTAATATTTTTTTAACATTTATTTTTAATTAATATTTATATTTCTTTCTTCAATATTTATATGGTTGATGTTGATCTGGTTCACATCCCCTGACTCTATTTCTGATCACAAAATCCTTGTCTCTAAGAAATTCTATTTTTATTTCATTGATTTGTTTTTATTATGCAATTTGTTTAGTTGTTCGATTGCATTTGTGACTTTCGTCAATTAGTGTGCTTTTCTAGTAGGGGTTTTGGGGATTTACTGGTTATTTAATGTGCTTTTTTTAGTTGGGTTTGGGGATTTATAGGTCTATTGGATTTATTTTCATGGGGTTTTATTTAGTTTTGTAGTTTTTATTTTTAATCAGAAATATTTTGGAAAATTATATAATTAATTGAGAAGTTTATGTTTTTTGAATTATTGAGTGTAGTTCATTATGAATATATATACTGTATAGATATGCAATAATAAATTTTTAAAAAATATTAAAAATTCTATTTCTTACCTAATATAACTAACTAAACAATATTTTAATATTAGATTTAAGACTTTTGTGATCTATAATTTAGATAAATGTATTTATGATTAATCACATCATGAGATTTGGTCTATCATCTTTTCACCTTATCCATAGGATGAACCACATTAGATGGTTCTAAACGTCGACCAAATCCTAATGATCTGATTAATCAGAAAGACATTTATCTAAAATATTTTAATAAATAAAATAATAATAAAAGATAAATCATAAACCATAAATTTATTAATGATTCAATTTTTTATCTTTTCTAACAAACCAAGTTAGAAACAATATTTTAATAATAAAATTAATAAATAATGCATAATAAAAAATAATAGAAAATCAAAGAAACTAATGTATAAAATGCTTATAAATTGTAATAAGATAATAAGAAAATATTAACTAATATAACTAACAACAAAATAGAACTAATATTTTAATTAACATAATAATAATAATAATAAATATAAAATACAAAATTTTAAAATTATAAATAATTATAACTATATTTTTTTCTAACAAACTAATACAAATAGAAACAATGATTTAATAAAATAAAATCCAAAATTAATAAAAATAGAATAACATCTAATAATAAATATAATTAAAAACTATATAATATTATATAAAAATATTCGAATGATAAAGAGAAAAAATGCCTTTCATAAACTAAAACAAAGGGGTTAACAAAAAATAACCAAAATAATTAATAATGAGAACTAGGGGCAATGCAAGCAAACAATGATAACTTAATACGGAAAAATAAAACTAAAATTATCAAATTGAATTTAAAGACCCACCTGCAAAATAATAACTAGAATATATAAAAACCAACACAAAAGCCCATAAAAAAAAAAAAAGGAAAAGGAAAAAGGAGAATAAAAGTCGAGGGACGGGGAAAGGAACCCAACTAAGAGAATAGGGTCGGAACCCATGAAGTGCTAATTTTCCAATTGTCATCCCTATTCACATTATTAGATCTTTTCTCAATTTCCACCGCTTCCCTAAATTTACGGTGATGAAAATGCTCAACCCTAGCAATGACCTTAGACTCCTCCAAACAAATGTGGTGCTTAGTCTTCCCAGCATGCTCAACAAGAGTGGAGGATCGAGTCCTAGAATTCCGAATATCAACAGTGTGTTCTTGAATTGTCTTATTTATAGAGCGGCTAGTTTCACCAATGTATGGAATCCCACAGGAACATGGGATAATATAGACACCTTTCATGCTCTTGGGGTCCAACGAATCCTTAACCAATTTTAAGGAACTGCGAATGGTGTCTAAAGGTCTAAAAGTAGAAGAGATCAAATGATTTATTAAAATCCGAACAGTCTTGTTAGTAGTACCGTGTATAAAAGGTGATTGAACACTACCAACTAATTCACCACGATCTTTCTTTGGCTTAAGATCTCTACTAGCATTTAAAAAAGCCTTAAGACCTTTATGCTTACTATAACCATTCAACTTAAAAATTCCAAGGAGCTGGGATTTTTCCTCCTCCAAGTGGTCATCATCAGAATCCCTAAGAGCTCTCATGGCTAATGTGTTGAGAACACCAACCTTTTGAGCTGGAAAATGATGAGAACCAGCATGCAAATACTATTTCGTGTGGGTCTTTTTTTGAAAGACTTGGTGGGAGAATGAGCCATCATCCTTTCTAGAAATTAGAACATCAAGAAAAGGAAGACAACCATCAATCTCAGTTTCCATAATGAACCTAATAGAGGGAGACTGATCATTTAGGTGCCTATGAAAACTTTCTAACCCTTGATGACCATGAAGCCAGTTCTACAAACCACTTCCACATCTTAGGTTGATTCAAAATCTTCCATAAAAAGGTTGGCAACAACCGGCGAAAGCGGAGAGCATAGAACTCACCGTCAAGACTAAAGAAAGTCAAAGTAAGACAAATCTCAACTAATTTAGCACTGTCTAGATCAGTGATATGATTTATCACTTTAACTGCCTCTTTGATAGAGATGTTGGTATAAAACGAGACAACATTGAAACTAACCATAATGTCATTAGGATTAGACTTTACATTCTTCAATTCCTCGATAAAAGAGGAGGAATATTTCACAAAAGAATCAGAACGACTGACAATAGGTTTAATTTTACGAGCCATAAAATTTGCTAAGAGATACGTGGGCCCACCAATTGTGTTAACAATCGGTTTGAGGAGAACACCTTCTTTATGAATCTTAGGAAGACCATAAATTATAGGAGTGACAAGGTTTCTTTCAATAAACTTATGACTAATTGAACCCACAATGCTACCTAGACTTTATAGCGGAAGCCACAATCTTAGAAACTTTATTAAGGGGTTTGTAGAAAGCTTCTTATAACTGCCACTGTTACAAAAATGGTTTTGCATCTTCATTTTATAATCTTCCTTATCCAAGATTACAACAGCCACACCTTTATCAACTTTTTGGGCTCAGGTGTTTGAATCGACAGGAAATGTTGCTCGTTGGGGAAATATATTGCTATAATTTCCAACATTAAAATATCAATCCAGGGCTCATAATCTTCGAGGCACAAGCACACGGAACGCGAGATCAAAACATCTAACCTAAACTAGAGTGAGAAAACACTACAAGAAAAAAGGACATTGCTGAGGGGCGAAAAATGTCAGCATAAGCTCATTGGTGAGGGTCAAAAGAGCATTCGTCACCAAAAGTGGCGTCGCTGAAAGTATAGGTGTTGTGGTGACATTCAAGGTTCGTCACCAATAATGATTTATAATGACAGATAGTGACCGTCACCATTTCATATGAGTAATGGTGACGGACAATAGCCTCCGTCACCAAAAAACTAAATGTCACCAAAAGTGACGTCGCCGAAATTATGTGTTGTGGTGACATTCAAGGTCCATCATGAATATTGATTATAATTACGGGTAGTGACCGTCACCATTTCATATGAACAACAACAATTTTTGTGATGGACCTTTAATGGCCGTCACTATTGGTGCATATATATGGTGATGTTCGTTGACCGTCACCATTTCATATTTGGTGAGGGTCAAAAAATTCCATGATAAGTTCATTGGTGACATCAAGGTCCATCACGAATAATGATTATAATGACAAACAATGACCTTCACCATTTCATATCAACAACAACGATTTATGGTGATGGACCTTTCATGGTCGTCACTATTGATGCGTATATATGGTGGCATTCGTTGACCATCACCATTTCATATTTTGGTGAGGGTCGAAAAATGTCACTATAAGCTCATTGGTGATGGTAAAAAGAGCATATGTCACCAAAATATGATTGTCGCCATTCCCTATGAATATTAGGGCACGATGGAATCGAACCACCAACCTCCTACTTGTAAAGTAGCTGCTCTTCCATTGAGCTAGTACCCTTTAAAGAATTAGACTTTTAAAAATTATATCTTAAAAATTAGTCTCGACAATATTTTATAAAACAAGATAAACATCTGTGTTTCTATTTCCATGGTTAATAAGGAATGTTTATTAACCATTCTTACTTAACAGAATCCAAAGAGACAACACAACATTATCATACACAAAATTCCCTACCGATATATAATCATAACTTGGCTAAGAAGTCTAAAAGATGTTATTAATTAATAAACTTTGTATTTGGAAATCTTGTTTCTTCAAATTGAAAAAATACTATGTTGTATAACACTTCTGTCTATTTATCTAGGCAATTATATCATAGCATATGTCACATAGTAGTAATTATGGTACATAAAGTAAAAAGAAAAATTTGCTCAAGAAAATATATTTAGAAAAGCTCTTTGAAAACTATATGTTTGTCATCAAAGATTTAATTAGTTTAACAAAAAACTAGTTGGAGTTTGAAAAATTAATATCATTCATAGGAAAAGAACAAGACAATGGCTAGACTCGCTATTCATACAAACATTAAAGCTAGTCACTATTTCCATTGCAGATAACTCAGATTTGGGTAGTGGTCTAACATTTAGAGCTGATTAGCGAGGAAGACTCATCAATACCATCAATGTGGGGTGTGATAAAGATCTTTGGACCTTGTTCGTGTACAGGGAATTGAGGATGTCCTTGAATTGAGGATTCCAGCGAAAATGTGCACTCATAAGTTATCTCAGTTTTGAAATATTATAGAATTTGTGTTGGGTTGCACAACCATCAATGTGGGGTGTGACAAAGAACTCTGGACCTTGTTTGTGCATAGGAAATTGAGGATGTCCTTGAATTGAGGATTCCAACACTATGTTTTCATGTAGAGACAAAAGTTATGAGGATGAGTTTCTTCCTATGACAAAGGCTCAACCTTATCCTACAACACTTGAATTAAATTTGAGGCAGCAAAGCTAGTATTGTATGCTCCCAGATAGTTGCAAGGGAAGCATTTCAGTTTTGGAGAGATATTCATGGGCTAGAAGTCTTCATGATGGCCATTTGCAAAAATGTGCACTCAGAAGTTATCTCAATTTTGAAGTATGATGGAATTTGTGTTGGATTTCACACCCATGAATGTGGGGCGTGAAAAATATCTCTAGACCCTTTTCATGCACAGGGAATTGAGGATGTCCTTGAATTGAGGATTCCATCACTATGTTTTCATGCAAAGAAAAAATTTATAAGGATGAGTTTATTCCTATGAAAAAGACTCGTCCTTATCCTACAACACTTGAATTAAATTTGAGGCAAAAAAACTAGAACTATATGCTACTAGATAGTTTCAAGGGAAGCATTTTAGTTTTGCAAAGATATTCATGGGCTGGAAGTCTTTATGATGGCCATTTGAAAAAATGTGCACTCAGAAGTTATCTTAGCTTTGAAGTATGATGGAATTTGTGTTGGGTTGCACACCCATCAATGTGGGGTGTGAGAAAGATATTTGGACCCTATTCCTGCATAGGGAATTGAGGATTTCCTTGAATAAAGACATCGATCTCAGATATGAACAGTGGACCTGCAAAATATCGACTGTGAGGATGAAGGCATGGAGGAAAATGTCACTATGCAATAGTATTTCTGGATTGTGTATATAATAAATGCACTGAGGACAATGCATAAATAAGGGGGGAAGGATGTAACATCCCCTATTCAACCCCTATGTTGTATTCACCATGTACATGTGATATTATTAGGTTGGTGAGCTGGGACATAATTAATTAGGCTGGTGAGTTGGGAGTTGCTTCTAGGACAATATGCCCACGTGCATGTGTATTTAAGTGTTTGGGCTGATGTGCGTATGTTATTTGTATGCTATGAGACTAGAAAGCTTGATATGGTAAATAAGTTTACTTTATGCATATTAATAAATACATAATGGCTATAAGCGAACCTAGACAAAAGAGTATGTGGGGCTGATGACTCCACGACTAGTAAAGGTGTCTTAATGAAAAATTAATGCTATAATATTATATTATAATATTAAATAAAGGAGAGATATGTTTATAAAAGGGGGGAGTTGGTAACCTAGTCAGGCAGGCAAGTGGATTATGCAGTGATTCATGGTTATGGAAACCAGTCGGTGAACCCTGTACTTGGGTTCTAGACGAACTGGGGATTATTGTTTTTGAGTCATGTGCTCGAAATATGGAATCGACAATAATTCTAGCAATCGGTTGGTGAACCATGGAAGGTGGGCATTGCAGAGGGATTGGCCATCTCGGAGAAGGGTGTGCCACTTGGCTTTTGGACAAAATGACGAACTAAATTGGTTATGGCCTAGAGGGTGTCTGGAGCCCTAGAGAATCACAGTTGTTGGGTTGGCACCTTCGTTGTTATGGTAGCCTGCAGCCTCAATGTAATGAATGACCACAACTGAAAACACTACTTGCTACAACATCATTAGAAAAACTAAGCTCTAGGAATTTTCCAAAGGATAAACCCCATGCAGCATCAGACATGCAAGGTGGATAAACCCCATGCAGCATCAGACATGCAAGGTGGTGTTTATCAGGTTGCTTCTAGAACTCCATCTTTTCGTGCACATTTTAAGCACCTATGCCACATCCATATTTTTCCTTCACGTTCACCAAGTAATGTCAAAAATAAAGGTAACTATATTACCAATATCATGAAGTTTCCCTAACGGTGTGTCTAGCAAAGAACATGTGCTTTTGAGGGTTCATTACAGAAACGACAACGAGAATTCTACATGTTTTTGGAATTTTGTTACATCAAAAATTTCCAATTATTATTGTGTAAATGTAAAGTCTACAAGATAGCAAGAGAAAACTACGTAAGAATAAATAGACATGAATAAAAAAAATTCTTGAAAACTATAGAAGAAGAAAAAAACATGAAGAAAAAGTCTACCTGGTCAAATAAATCATCCCAGAGGTACCTTCCTAGTGGCTTTCCAAAACTGCCATAATACTTGATGTGAAAGAGTTGTGAATGCCCACAGACTATCCCCTTCAACACATAGTGACTCGATAAAAAAACCAATATACTTTGATGATTAGAACGAAAAGGTGGAAAGTCTTATTTAGAGAAAACTTGTTGCTAATTTTTGTACCCTAAAAGTTACTTATCCAGAAAAACCTTGGACTTTATTTCCTTTTCTGCTACTCCTTGTTTCTCCCATGCCACCTTCCCAGATAGCTTCTTTGTTTTTACTTGATAATTAAGATTAAACTTGGATGAAATAGAAACAGTGAAACCATTTTCCAGATCTGAATATTTTGATTCATTATCTTGAAGTTCCAAATATGACGTGACTACCCCATAAGAACTTGGACCCACATGAGATATAATTTCATTTGAATATGCCTTTATTGAAGCTGAAATTATAGATAAATCACCCGAAGGAGTAGTTGGAAACGAAGGTCTATGTTTATATGGATATGTATTCCACTGTACCCCTGTAACTTGAGCACATGTATCTCCTATTAAATATTTCTTAAAAACAATTTACGTTTGAAAAAGACTAGTTCCATCAGGGCTAGTTTTACTAGTAACATGTGACATAGGTGGCCCCATCCCTCCACTAGTAAGAGGCGGCCTGGACTCTCATTTATTGTTATCATTTAGAGGGTCATCTACTAATGCAAAGATTGTTGACATTGTCTTATACATTTTCAGGTTTTTCATTTCTCCCAATTAGTTTTGTTCTGGAATAGGAACAACAGAGCTGGGTATCATAGAAATAGATCTATAAAAACTTAATTGTTTGTCTAGAAATGAAAAAAATATTGGCAATTTCAAGGGAAGTTCAGGCAAGGTGGCACCCTTATCTACAAGGAAACAAGACTCAAGGGCTAGATGGTAAGTTGCAAACGCTGCATATTGAACAACATGTTTAACTTTTTTCAACTGATCATGACTTGCACCCATAAGAAGAACTAGTGAACACAAACAAAAAAAGTCCCATAAATTTTGACTTCAAGAAAAGCGCATATAACATAAGATCAATATGTCACCTGGTTTGGAGATAATCAACCACATGAGATACTTTAAGAACGCAATTTTGAGAACATATTTACTTGGAAATATTGCAGAGAGAATATTAGATTGATTTCCAGGTTCCAACCTCCATTTGTGACTTATATTATCATAGCATACATAATAGAAGTTTCATTTCTACTAGACAGATTAGACTTTCAAAGCATATTAAGCATAAATATAATAATTGTTTTAATGACAATGAAATATTTAAAATACACAATGAATCCTAGATAGTTTACCACCTTTGGAATCACCATCCTAGGATGGAAAACAGGTTTCTAGTTTGTATTAGAAATGCAGATTTATTGATTCACATAAGACTTTATAGGATAGAGCACTGATCAGCAAGAGAAAAATTTTATGCATAAAATCAAAAATAAATTTGTAAAATACCTTGCTGATTTTGGAGGGAACATATAGAGTGTGTCCACATGGCCTCCCCACACCAACTGGCATTTGAGGAGGGCTGCTGCCCCTATTCATTAAATTCCCCCCCTGCCCCAGCTCTCTACAAAAGTATTTGAAACCCCAAATCATCTCATTTTTCAGTTTCCTACTTTGAAAAGCAGATTTGAACAACATAAATGAGAACAGCTTAGGGTGGACATGTTTGGTAGACCAATACTGAAAAATAACTTCGGCAAGAAGATTTGAAGGGTGGGACTCAGAACAGAGTTTTTGATAGCACAACAACACTCAAAAATCTTATTTGTTCTATTTCTTACTCTCCTATATACTTATGATGGAATCTCATTCATTGTCTTGGGGAAGGTATGATCATAGAAATCATGGTGGAAGAAGTGGTGAAGGGAGAGGAAATGGTGAAAAAAATAACATAAATTTCCCATTGATTCCCCTCCAAGGAAGTGTGTCAAAGAAAGATAGAGAAAAAGGAAAAAAATAAGGTGGAAGCTACTTATGGAATTGCATTAAGTGCAAGGAAATTTTGGATTCATACCTAAGGGGTAAAGCCTTTTTGCTTTGGATTCCTAATAATGGGGTTGAGTTTTGTAATCTATCACCCCAAAGATTGAGGCCCAATATCAAAATAAGCATGACAACGCATTAGCCGGGGAAGAAAGGAGGGGCAAAAAGCATGTTATCACAGGTTAAAGAAAGGGGCAGCAAGTTCCCTCAACAGTTGAGGAAGCCCAGAAGAGATTAAACTCCAGACTCTTGGAAATAATGTTTGATTGTGGTAGGAGGGAAGAAACAGATAGGTGATTTCCCCCTGCCATACATGCATGTGGTATTCCCTTATAGAGTATTATGTCTCTATATTTGCAAGTCATGTTTAAAATGATGAATGAAGCACCCACGGGTTACAAGAGACAAAATTTCAAAAGTAAGCACCACCATTCTACAAAACGAGAAGTTGTTGTGGACTAATACAACAAACCAATCATCAATAAATTTGACAGTGTGACACCTTCAAGCCCATACTTCTTGAGAGCAATAAATGCTTCGAATGAGGAGAAGAGCATTGAATGCATGGCTAAGACTTACAAAAGTAATTGAGATTTCAAATCATAGCTACAATATATGAATATGGATACTAATGCTATACAAAAAAAATGTTCACCTAAAGAAATACCACATTACGGGCTCATCCATTCAGTGAAGAGAAACAAACTTGCGTCAACCAAGGCAGACGATCCTATTTACAATCAATCAAATCTTCACCTGATATCTTGATATAGACACAAGGCTTCAAAGTAGCCTTTAGACTCGACTGCAAGCTTCTTGCTTGAAGGTCCATTTTCCAAATCTGGTTGCACAAAACTTAATAATAGTCTGAAAATGTTACAGATATCCATGCATAAGCAATTAAAAATATTTTCTTACAACATAACCTTTAAACCAAAATAACCATCATAAATAAGAAAATGCAGATAGTTAAAGTATTGGCATACCAAAGCTTCTGCTTTGTTCGATTCAGATTTCAATTACTCTGTAATTTTCTATTTCTTTTGCTCTGCAATGCCATAACATGTAAGTGAGCAAATTGATTTTGAATATACTATCAAACAATTCAAAACAATGTCGATGAAAAATATTCCCAAAGACTCAACTAGGTGAACTAGTTTGGCCTTTCATTGCTAAAAATATGTATTATAAGTTTAATAATGTTTGAATCTACACTACCAACCTTTATATACAATAATATTCGATCCATGACTGCAGCTGTTGGACAAGATCAGTTCAAATTCAAATAATATTCAAAATTAAGTTTATGGATACGTAAGCTAGACAATGATGTCAAAGTGAGATTTTTACATAATGAGGACATGAAAAAATAATCTGATATTATGTAAGTTATGCAACCTTATGAGAACAATCACAACCAAATTGAACAAGTAGGAAAAAAAATCAATTTCATAAAAAATTTCCCCAATTTTTCCAGCAAAAAAAGGCCACAAATATTCTAGTTGCTTACAAAGACTGATGTGAAAGAATTAGCAAAACAAATTATTTGACATCTCTTATGAAAACTCAAACTTCAAGCAGTTGCATAAGTTGTTGCATGAAAATTATATAATAAACTTTTGGTCCCATATTTCCATTAGAAGTATTTATAATCATTTTATTATACAATATTGTGGAATATTTATAACATTATTGGCCCTATATCTTCCATAAACAACTAACTGTCGTGTATTTTGTGGCATCACTGAAAATGACATAAAATAAGCCTATAATAACTAATAGTAAAAAGGTCTGCAAGCTCCTTGTTTGTGAGTGAAAATAGCACCAAATCAATTTCAGAATAGAAAAAATCCTTATTAGGGCCATTTTGGATAGGATATTTGATTAAGCTTGTTATGAATGGATTCTTACCCATAACACAAATTTACTATTGGGTAAGACATTCCATAACCAAGGTGGGGGATGGCAACAAAATCTACACCGAACCCCATGTAGAGAATAATCATCACAAAGAAGGTGAATAAATTGACAAAGATATGGCATTTGCAACTTTCCAAATAAACGTTGCCACACTGTGGGGAGATGAACTTGGAGAAAAGGACCAGGAGGCTCTACTCCAATATTTGTTGTCAACTAATATTTTCACCATCCTCACTACAGGAGAGAATACAGGGTACTTGGTGTTCACTTTATAGAGGAGGTGATGCACACAACAGAAGAGACAAAAGAAAGGGATCATGGACCCTTGAAGAGTTCGAAAACAAGGAAAAACAAAAGGGGAATAAAAAACCTAAAGTGCGTTAAACAAAGAGAGAGATGCAACTAGAGATAGAGGAGAGATTGGTGGTGAAAAAATGATGAAATACTCAAAGAGAGCATTTATGGGGAAGTTCAACAGCAGACAAATGGCAATGAAAGCACTCCAAGGATGGGTCTCAACTCTCGACCACCAAGGGAAAAAGGCCTTGGATACACACCCAAGCTCCATCTAAGATCAAGAGGTTTTCCAACATTCCCTTTTAAAATCAAAAAAGACAAAGACAAAATTCACAAGGGAGGACCTTTGATCATGTTTCTTGTTTGCATATAAGAGATTGGAAGCCTAGTTTTGACCTTGTGTAAGAACAAATCTTCAAGCTGGTAATATAGATAAAACTCCCACACCTGCTTGAATATTGGAGTCTGGAGATACCGAAGAGAATTGGAAACAAGTTAGAGACCTTCCTCAAAATTGACAAGACATTAGTAACGGGAAAAACCACAGTAGCCAAGATATACGTAGAGGTCAATTTAAATGAGAGGCTCCTAGAGGGAATTACGTTAAATTCGGGCTCCAAAAAGGATCCCACTAGTAGATGCTAGACTACATCAACTTCCCAAGGTTGATGTTGCATATACATGGCCCCACGCGCTGGTCATAAGGAAAAGGGAGGAGGAATATGCTAGAAAGGAAAAGAAAGAGCCAAGTAAGTGATACAACCCCTTTATATATTTTTAATATCCCTTCATATATCCTAGCCCTAGTAAAATGGTCCTAGATCTTGATGTTGAAAGGGACAAATAAAAGGCCCAATGCAAGCCTCAAGCTACAATGTTGGTTGTATAAAGGATCTGTTGACGCGAAAATATGTCCGGCCAATAGTAAGGGATCTCCCTGGTGTAAAGTCCCAATTAGACTCTAAACCGTTTGTGATAGGGATCCCGTTCGGGGTGTGGGTCCCGCTACCGCTGAATACTCCTTTTCTTGGACATGAACGAGCTCTGCAGACCTGTGAATGCTTGTCTATCCAGATAGTACAATGCAATGGTTTATGAGTCTCAACGAACATAAAACACTATGAATAGCAAGATGAATTTAAAAATCATGCAGCCAAGGAAGTACTGTTAGTAGCACATCATCAGGGTCATGCTTGTAAAAAGCTGTCCGAACCATAGAAGAAACAATTCTTTATGGTTAGAGCGCCCTTCACTTCCTTAAGCGGTTTCCAAAGATGAGATAAATGTTAGTAACAGCGTTGCTTAACATTTCCTATATAAACAACTTAACATCATTAATAACATTTAGTGAGCTTAATGTATAAATGATATAAGCGGAAAACACAGATGATTTAATCAGCAAGATATTAGATACATAAGACAAAATATTCACAATGTTAACACATTAACTCCCATCAGATCCAAGAGTGGAATAAAAACAAGTGCTTGTATTCATTCATAAAGAGTGCATTCAATGCTATACAATTATCTTCTCCTTTGGAGTCCTCGAAAAAAGATCCATTTACAATTCCTGAAGGGGTATTTATAGGACAAAATTGACCCTTTTGTATCACTGAATTTTCGTCTTCCTAACCGTTGGGATGCTTTGCGACCTGATAGAATTTGCGACTTGCGACTTGGGCTCTAACTGCGACCTGCAACCTGGACTCTAACTGCGACCTGTGACCCCTTAGTTGTTGCTACATGCTACCTTTGTTACTTGTTGTGATATGTAACTCGGTCATAGGAGTAGTTAGGTGATTGCAAGGTCAGGAACATCTATCTACTGCTCTTTGACACAACTCTGCTTGGCCTGATAATCCGCAGCTACTAGGGAAACTAGAGGTGTATCCTCCCTCAACCTGTGAAGACACTTGAGAGCATTTGGAATCAAAGTTTCCCTCTTGATTGTGATCTGATTTGACAAGGAGGCCAGTTTAGTATAGATTCAGACCGGTGATATGATGAATTGAATAATTTTTTCTCTTGATGCCGGCAGGTCCCGAGAGGAGGCCACTTGCCTCATGGGCTATAGGAATGCCTGTATATCTTTGGAGACCTGCTCCCATGTTTTCTCTTCCCCCAGTGTACCCAGAGATGGAATGTGGTATACTTCGGCCATTGAGTCAATGTCGCTAATCAGATGTTCATACGCGGACATTACTTTCTCAAGATCCTTGATGAGTTTTTCCTTGGATTATACTTTCATCCGGATTTGAACCTTGTCATTCTGGGTGGCAATCCAATCCTTTCTAGGCAACATGGCCGGAGATTGCAGATGCCTATTAGACCAGTCCAACATCTTGTCTAAGGCAGTAGAAGCTTCCCTTAGCTGTGTGTTTCTTCTCTTAGTTTATGCCTGTGATTTCAGCAGTGGCGCTACAGTTTTCTTGATTGTAAACAATTATTCATACACCTATTTCATGGTGACCTCCAAAGTAACCATCTCCCCCTATACAATGAGTGATGTTTCATTAGTAGGAGCATCCATGGTCTGAAGTTGACGAACCTCTTCTTGAAGCGCCCTCTTTTCTTGTTCTGATTTAGCCGTCTTGAGTTCGGAGGCCTGTAATTTATTCTGTAGGGATAGAATATCTCTGCTCATCCTGCTCACTTTCTCCTCGGTGGCTACCGCAAAAGAAGTGCCGGATGATGCAATCATGACCAAATTGGTCCTAGTGTCCAAGACTATATCCTTCTCTGAAGTGACTGTGAGGGGTGCCGCAGGGTCTCGTGCTAAACACCTTCTCTTTTCTTTCCTGATCTTGTGTGCGAATTGATCATAGGTAAGTCTAGTAAGATCAAGCACTCCTTCATCTAAATCCTCGGAGGTACCCACTTCTGAGAGGAAAAAATGCACATTGGGAGCTGGAGCTGTTTGAGGTACCTCGATGTGTGGCAATTCGGTTTGTTTCTCTGTCTCGAGAGGTGGCATTTCCTTGGAGGAATCTTCTTGTGACTTACTACTTTCTTCCTCTTTCCTCTTTTGTTCTATTTCAGCCCTATATTGTTCTTCTTGCAATTGGCACTCTGCTTCCGCCTTGTCCTGCTCTTATTTTAGTCTGCGCTCGGCTTCTGCTCTGTCCTGCTCTAATTTTAGCCGGTGTTTAGCTTCTGCTTTGTCCTGCTCTATTTTCAGCCGGCGTTCAACTTCTACCCTTTCTTCCTCTTCCTTCTTCCTGCGGTTTTCTTCTGCCTGCTTCTTCCTTTGCTCTTCTTTCAGTTGCTTCTTTCATTTGTCCTCTTCTTCCTTTGCCTTCTCCTCGACCTCTTGTTTAGCTTTCGCCTCCTCTTCTCTTGCCCTCTCTTCGGCCTCTTGTTTAGCCTTGGCTTCCTTTTCTCTTTGTTGGGCGGAAGGGTTAAGGCCTGCACCAGTCCTAGGCTTCTTAGCTTTGGAGGATGAGGCTCCTTCCAGTGTATGAACCCTTTCTTCCAAAATCTGGTTAACCTACTCATCCTGATCACTTGATTCAGCCAGGGCAGCCTCCCTATCCTTGTTGTACCAATTATTTATTCTATCTTCGGCCGGGCAGTCAGTATGTTGGTAACTCCATTTGAATTTGGCCCACTTGTAGTGTGCGAGGATAATTATCTCAGGATCATATGTCCGGTGTGCTAAGGGAGGCAGACAGAATTCCTTGATCTATTTGGCTTCTGCTTCTACTTCCCTAAAATCCTTTACCATGTAGGCGCCGATGGTGAGTGACAGGGTGGGCCATGGCTTATTTTTACCCTTAGTGAGGACTTTGGAGAAACTGCCTGACATATGATAACAAGTTTCTCGGAGGAGAAGCTTGTCTGTTACAAAATGGGGCAATGCATGCGGGGCCTTGAGCAACCCGAAAACTCGAATGAAGGTACTATCAGTGTCTGGAAACTAGTGGGCCACTTGAGTTACCATCTCCATGGATCGCTCGGACATGCATGGGGGGACTTTTCTGAACAATTTTACATAGAGGAAGGGGATGAAGTGACACACAATTGACTCCATGTCTCACTTATACCTGGAATCCCAAAACACCATTAGATCTTTGTGAATTGGACTTCCATTCTCTAGGTCCCAGTTATGTGACCACCCCTCAAAGTGGCACCTGGCGCATACTGCATCTAGGAGATAAGATGCCATGTAGAATTTTGACACATACCCTTCATCAAGTGCCAGTGTTGCAGATATGTTTGACTTGAGGGTTGCTATTATCATGTTGGCCCAGTTGAAACGGGTACCATACATAGTGACAACGTACATTAGATAGACCCAAGATTCGTTGAAGAAGGTGGCATCTAGGTGGCCATACATCCTACATAGCATTGCGGCTACGAATTTGTAGACCTTCCTGAGACCTGTCGTCTGATATTCCTGATCCTTCTTGAGCCGGAACTTTTCCGAGTCTTCCCACCATCCTTTTAAAGTTTCTAATATAGGAACTGTATGAGTAGTGGCCCATTCATCGGTGAAGGTCTACTCTCGGGTGGGAAGCGCATAATATATTTCTGCATCTTGCCCCTTTAAGTTTGTAAAGGACTTCCCGGCATGGTCCCGGATGACCCAGATCTTGGGGTCAACCCTCTGTAGGATCCATTCAATCAACTCGGAGCATGGGAATATTGGCGGATGGGTTCCCATGTAGTGCAACTTGGATCTCTTCACCTGAATGTATGCCTGTTGGTCTGGAAGATCTTCGAGAAATTCAGGCTTGGTAAATTCTTTATACACCTGGTACCATCTCATACTGTTCCCTTTGCCAAATGTGCATGCGGTCTCTACATAATTAGGGGGAAATGGGTGAGGTAATTCCTCCTCTGAGATTTTGTTTCTCTTGGGAACTGCTGGAGGCCCCATGTCACTTGAGGCTGATGAAATGGATACACACTCTAGCTCGGCTTCAATGTCCCCTGGCATGTTCATAAAACAATCCCACGATAAGACAGATGCCATTATTTATAGCTATGTAGGCTTTTCCTACCTCTGCTTAATCATTTCCAAGGAAGGGGGGTAACCTGCGAACTGGCGACCTTGAGACTTGGTCGCCTGGTCGCTAGGTCGCGTTGGCTTAAAACTCGACAGAAGGGAAATTTAGCGACCTAGCGACTTGTGACTAGGTCGTGAGGTCGCAGGGTTGCAAGGTCGCGATGGGTGATATCTTTGCGGAAGTGCAACCTAGCGACTTAGCGACTGGTGACTGGGTTGCAAGGTCGCTGGGTTGTGTCACTCTAAGTTTTTCATGATATACGACCTAGCATTTTTGCGACTTAGCGACTGAGGTTGCAAGGTTGTAGGGTTGCTCTAGGGCTTTGCTAACGCGTAGCGGAAAAAAGGTCTTAGAAAACACACATGGTGTCCACAAGATCGCCGTACAAGGTTGTAGGAGTCTTCATAGGTGAGTTAGGCAAGGTCCTAGGGAGGGGGGAAGGGGCAGGCAAGCTTAACACAAGATCTGAATGACCTGAAGAGAAACTGAAGGAGGGGAGGTTTGCAGAGGGATTTCCAATGGGTTTGGTCAAGATCACAACAGGGTTAAAATAGGCTAGGGTAAGGGGAAAAATATTAGCAATTACCCTAGAAAATAAATAGCAGGAGGATTAGGCACTTACCCGAGAAAATCACACTCCAGCTGGCTTATCAGAGGAGTTTTATTTCTCTGTCGTGTAGTTCAAATGCGACCTATGCAACCCTTCTATATATAAAAGGGGTCGCACGTGTGGGCAACTAATGAGGGTCGCAAGGTCGCAAGGTCACAAATGAGCTGAGTTAATGAGATGTGTGACCTTGCGACTCTGCGACCTTGCGACCTAAGGGGTTGCGGGGTCGTAGGGTCGCGAGGTCGCTGATGTTTGATTTCGGATTGATGTGAAACCCAACGACTTGGCGACCTGAAGGGTCACAAGGTCGCTGAGTCACAACTTAGGAGAGTAAACCATATTTTTGACCTAGCGACCTGAGGTTTTGAAAAGGTGAATTTAGGCCTAACTTATTTTTTTCACAAGTATTAGGGGCTCAAAAATTTAAGGAGGGAACACTAGAAAATTTGGCGCAATTTCCAACGGCCAAATCGTCGCTATTCCGACACATAGTCGTCGCAAGAGCGACAGTTCGAGAACGGGAAAAATGTGGTTTGTCATGCAGTCGCACTTCCGACGCATTTACAAAGTGTCGCAATACCGACACTTTTTCCGTCGCTTCCAAACACGCGTCGCTCTTTCGACGTTTCCCAAACTGACGTTTGTAAAGTGTCACCATTCCGACGAAATTTGGTCTGACGTTTTTAACGTCGCTCTTCCGACGTTTGTAAAGTGTCGCCATTTCGACGAAATTTCGTTCGACGTTTTCAACGTCACTCTTCCAACGTCTTTATACTGTTGCTCTTCCGACGTGTCTAAACTGTCGCAATTCCGACGCCGTACAAAAGTGTCAGAAGACCGGCGTATTGCAAAAGTGTCACAAGACCGACGCTTTCCAAAAGCGTCGCAATATCGACGCCAGGGAGAACTGTCACAATTCCGATGAAATGTGGTCCGAAATTTTGAATGTCACCCTTTCGACGTCTTTGTGCTGTCGCTCTTCCGACGTTTCTAGCATTGTCGCAATATCGACGGACATCACAAGACCGACGAAAATGGAAATCGTTCAAAACGTCAGAAGAGCGACGCTTACAAGGCGTCGGTATACCGACGGCTGTTTCAATTTAAAAAAAAAAATGAAACTTTAAAATAAGACAGTAAATCTCCAATATTTGTTATCACAATAAGAAATCAATGATCAGTGATCATGTCAAATTTTCCTCGTAGTGTGACAGGTCTAATAAATTTTATTGTAAAGGTTGCTGGCCAGTGACAGCTGCAGTATTGAAGGAAATGCATTAAAGAAAATTAATGAGGCTGCGAACTCCAAGCCAACTGGCAACAACCCTGATAATTTTCCTTACCAACTTCCAAGTTGTGACTCGGGCTTCAGACTCCAGAGCTAAGAATTTTCTTTTCATCGTGTTGGAGAAGAGAACTGCAACCTGTAGCAAAAGAGCAATTCCTCAGTCTCACTGCTCAGGACTCAGAGTCATTCCTTGCTAACACGGTATGTGGAAATTTTGATAAGATAACTTTCTTCACCCTTGTTTTTACTAAATTTATTCTTTTGAAAAGGGCCTGGTTCCATTTCAGAAAATTTCAACTTTCGACTTCTAGAATTTGTACATATGATTTTTGGACCGAGGTTTTGTTATTAATGAGGAGATAGTGTCTTGGTTCTATTTGTATAAAATAATTGCCTCTTTTTTTTCTTCATGTTCAGGGTTTTTGATTTTATCAAACCCTATCTCTCTTTTAAGCATGCCTGCAAATTAATATATTCCAGGAATGTACACAATTCCAGGCTTCATGTACAACATATTGTATCAACTATATTTTAACAAGTGAGCTACATGCCCATATAATGTTACAGATTACAAGGCTTCATTTGGAGAATAAATGATAAGCTTGGCAGCATTAAATCCAAGTAATTCCCCTCATCCCTTAAAAGACACCTCTAAATATAACTAGAAATTTCAAATAGTTAGTAAAGGAAAAGTACAAAGATATAACAAATATGTGTTGAGCCAAAAACCTGTGCATTCACAACAAAACTGGGATGGATAAAACTTAAAAACAATTATGGACTTTGACAAAAAATCATCTTATGCATACAAAATGAAAGAAGCATTGGCATACTACTATGTTTACAAATTTAAGGACAGGCAGAGTGAGTCTCCGGGCAACACAGTTTCATGTGGAGACTCTAGATCCTTGTACCCACAATATCTAGTGACTTAAGAAATGATTGCCAAAACAATGCCTTTGCTATGCATGTAAGAACACCACATGTATAATGAGGGAGATGTAATATTGTCTGAGAAGTAGATTTATATAGAGTGGTCCAAGATTGTGTATTTATGGAAGATACAACTGATTTTGGCATGAAACATGTATCCAAGATTTAAATGTGGCCTTATTTCAGAGCCCATTGATGATTTACTATGAAACCTAAACTTTCAAAACAAACACATTGAAATCACAGGATCTCCATCACGAATATCATAAATATTAACTGTATTTTGGGCACTGGCAGTAGATACCATAAGAGGCCCACATGGCATGTACCACCAATGTTGATTCTCTGGCACAACATTTGCAAAGCCAAAATTTCTCCCTGAGACATCCCTCTCTGCCAAAACTGGAGAGATGGTACTGGACATTGAAGTGAAGGCCTCTGATTCAGTATGGAATGCCATAATTTCTTTATTATAAAAGTCCCATGAACAGAAACCTGAGTCCAATGTACAACCTGCAGATGCTACCACAACATATTTACCAAAGCGACCATTTGAACCAGCTGCTCTGATCAACCAGCAATCACCCCACATGTTTGGGGTAAGCCCATATGGAGCTTTATATTCAACCTTCTCCTGGAGATTGGAAAAAAACAATACTGAGTATTACTCATACATCAACTGCCCTTTATGTTAAGGGAAAATTTAAAGAGTGCATAAATATTCTTGAAATCCCAATCATCGTTTCTAGAAAATTTCAACAGTCTTTGAAATGAACTACATCCTATTTAAACTACATCAAATATTTAGGCAAATCATTTTTTTAAATAGAAATTGGTGAATTTTATTTCAAATATAGAAATTTAAACCATAAGAATAATCTAACCCCTAGGCTTTTCCCTATTTCTAATAGAAAATCCCAAAATGTATAAATTATAACACCCATAAACCCCAAAATTAAGTACAATAATTAAAACCTCCACACCTCTAAATTTTCTATATCGTGAAAAGAGCAGCATCCATCATCATGGAAAGCAAAACCGATTCTCCTTCTGATACAAACCAGCCTGCAGTAGATGTCTTATGGCTGAGTTGATTCAATCGATCACAGGAAACCTCTTCAGTTTCTTCAATATTGCCAAAATGCTCTAGCTTGTTTTCCTGATCATCATCAAAGTCCATATTTTCATCACATTGAATTAGTTGGGGTTCATTATGATCAGGTCCAGTGCCTATTGCAGAGCTCCGGACATCCAATCCAATATTGGAACTACCATACCCATTCCCATTAGAGATTGTAAATCCTGCTTCTGGCTTTAATTAGATAAGTTCAAGAACACTAGAATTGGATTCAGTTGATTTAGACTTGGTATAGTTGTCCTCTAATTTGTATTCCGATACAACAGTATACTTGTGCTTCAACGCAGACAGAAATTATGCAGCAATGGGATCTTCATCTATGGGGCTTATGGATCTACCCTCAAAAGCATCCCGAATATCTGATTCATTTTCATTCAACTGATCATGCAAATCCACCCTCGTCTTCAGCACAACAAGGTGAACTGAAGGCCGGTTTTTCAGCAATTTATGGTGGGGGTAAAGCCTGTCTTCCAGATCTTGACTATTTAAGTGTTTAATTGGTTTTTTCAGAGACCTGACCATAGAATCAAATGAATCCTGCGAATCTTGCGAAATAATAAACAATAATAAGGCCATTATTTATTGGTTTGAAATAATAAACAACATGCAACAAACCCGCATAATTAGTAAATTATTTAAAGACAATGTTGGCAATATGTTTCCTGTATCCTATTATATGATTGTCCTTGATGGCAAGCTCTGTATTTAATGGAGAATCGATATAAATAAGGACGAGTTAATTCATGTGTGAACATATGTATGCATCCCGATGAAGGATAATTGACATCCGTAAGAAACCCTGTGCTCTGTATGTTGATCGAGGAACCGATGTTAATACGGTTGACAGTGTATCCAAAATGGTAGACAGTGGAGTTATATATATTCGTTAAATATATGATGGAAGGGTCTACGCTATTAGTAAGGAGCTGACTGGCTTTCATGGAGAAAGGAACGAGGAGCGAGAGCAAACCAGTTATAACGCGAAAGAACTAAAACAGAGTATTTGGCATTGAACTTTCGGTGGAACACGGACTAACCCTTTGGAATCATGAACGGAACCTGGAAGGAAAGAGGTGGAACATAACAAATGGAAGCGCGACGAAACCCTGCATGGAAGAGCGGAACCGTGACCAAGTAAACAGTAAAGGTGGTTTGTGGTTTCTATTGCACCACCTTCGACGGGCAAGCAATTTTCAAGAGGTTGGGAGCGATTCCATAGAACGCGTGACACACGTCCTTGTACGACTCCACAAAACCGCTTGTCACTGCGCGCCATCGCGCGTTATTGCTCGACCCAGGATGCCCAACGATATTGATAAGCACCATTGATCTGGGAAGGGGTCATCGGACGATGTTCATTTGCTATAGATGCGCGAAAGTTACCCAAGGTACGGCGTGCCATCGTGCGTTATCATCCGTGCATCATCAACGAACGATATCTGTCGGATCATCTGATGCCGAGCGACGTGTTCTCCGCCGTCGGATGGAAACGATCGTAAGCGATGGGCCCCAGTTTTTTAAATTATATTGATTGGGCCATCGATTATGTATGTGGGGCCGGAACCAAAGGTCTATTTAAAGCCTTTTGATAAAAGCGCTGGTTATTACTATAAAGTTCTATTATATATTTAATTGCCAAAGGTTGTGAATAATATTTATTTATCAAATTCCACGAATTTGATAATTAAAAGAAAGAAAACCATCAGCGGCACGTTATTGGTACTTTACCTTGGCTATAGTATTATTTGGCAGAGATAGATATTACCTTTGGGACAATTCGAGCATGGAAGAACAAAGATCGAGATTTCAATTTGGATTGGTTCGACTTTTAATAATACCATTAGCAATTGAATGGTTTTGACCCATGGTTTCAATAAAGGCGAAAACTATATAAGGTGATGAGAATCATATTACGAGGTGTGCATGCAGAGGCATTGTAAATACAAATCTCTTTATGAGATCTGCATGATCGAACTCTGTTGTCTGATAACGCTGAATCCATGATGCACCTATGGAGTTGATCGAGGAAATGAAAAATCTCTAGGAAGATCAGCAAAGAAATAATAAAGATCTGATGCAAGTCTGATGAAGAAATTGAAGAAATTCGGTGGATCTGAGGGTTGAAGTCTTATGCATAGAAGTGGAAGCTTTCTGCCAGTTCAAGCTGGTGTTAAATCAGGGGGTCGAAGCTCCCTTCCAGGAGAGGCTGGAGAACGAGAGAAGGTTGAAGCCTTCTGCAGGTTTTGCCCTGCGTGCTGGTATGAGTCTGCGCCAGCACAAAATTGTAAGATGTTTTCTTTATAATAAATGTTGAAGAATAAGACGACAACAGCGGTGGTTTTCTCCCAAATTGGGTTTCCACCTTAAATACTGGTGTTCATATGTGTTCCTTTTGTGTAATGGCTTATTCTGTTATTTATTTTCACATGTTTACTAAAAGAATGATGCAATAATATAAGTAAAGAATTAACAGCATAATAAGATCTCTGGTGAAAAGTTTTCAGTCAACCCTAAATACTGATTCACCCCTCCTCTCTTTATTTTTCCCAACAGACAATAATTCCTACATATTAAAATATAAAGTTATAACATACCAGCTCATACTCGAACATAACATCTGTATCAATATTCTTCTGTATCTTCTTGATCTTCATCCAACTGATCGACATCTATATCAACATCTGATTCAGAAACGATGTTGAAATGATCGACCATGTCATCATCATCATCAATTATGTCATTTTCAATAATATCCTCATCGACATCATCATCAATAATTGTTGCCTCATCTTGTATGCCTGGTTCATCTTCTAATATATCTTCTTCGTTTGTCAATGCATCTTCCAGCTCATCTGCCACTGCATCATCTTCTTCTTGATCAATATCATCTTCTTCCTCTACAATATACTCTACTGGCCTTCCTCTTGGATCATATCTAATAGCAAATGACCATTCGTTCTCACCTGGAACCTCTGAGTAAAAGACTTGTTCGCATTGGCTTGGAAAAACATAGCGATCTTTCCCTGCTTCAAACTGCGATGTTTTAACCATTGGAAATCCATTGTCATGTTGAATAAGTGTTCTATCATCATCACGTACATTCATTCGTAGCCTATACCATTTGACGCCGAACAAAAATATTTTGAAGGAATTAAAGTCACACTCAACTATATCATCTAAGAACCCATAATATCTATTTTCAGATTCTCGAGGATGTCTGTCACTCCTGGAGGAAACATTAGTGACCTGGAATACTGCAGTTATCCCACTATCAGAAGTTTTCCTGTTATCATCCATTTGTTTAACGCGAAATTGACGACCATTGCACCACATAACCTTGTGGTGTTTCAACTGCAATATGCCAAACATGAAAAAGATGCATTCTCAATTAATAATTAAACATATAATTTACACAACATGAAAATTAACTGAAAAATCAAACTTCTCGTCACATTATAAATATAGTATAAAATAAGTAATGAATAAAATAGGTGAATTAATTGCTTACCTTTCTATCTTTCAAACCATATGCTAAATCTATTTCCCTGTCCGTAACGTTCCCATCTCCACTACGATACGCTTCTCTAATCAATTCAGACAATAGTTGCCATGATAACCTACCATCATTACGTGCTTTACATGTTTCAATCCATTCACTCATCCACTCAAGATTTTTTGCAATGTATAAAAGTAGTGCCTCATAATCTCGAGCACCTGAATAAAAAAACAATAATTCACCAATATTAATAAATATTACTTATAACCATGGTAAATTATATTAATTAATAAACTATGAAAGAATAAGATCTAAATGAATATAATGATAATATACATGATGTAAAAAAATGAAACATTATATGTATTATACATAATAAATCTTTTACCTCTCACTTTCTTCATTCTACCTTTTCCCAACAGGTGCTCCTCTTCAAATTTTTTGATGGAGTTCACATCCCAAATGCAATCCACCGGCTTCATGACTGGCGCAGCTAATTTAGGAAGATAATGACTAATATACACCATGGATTCATATACCACATATCCCTCCACCATAGAACCCTCAGGTCGTGCTCTTTGTTTAACCAAAGCCTTCAAGGATTTCAGGTGCCTCTCGACCATCCACATTGACCTTGTGTGTACTAGTCCACACATTTCAATCTCCTCAACTTGGTGTATCAAGTAGTGTTCTTGTGCATTGAAAAATGTTGGAGGTAGATACTTTTGCATTTCACACATTAGCTGAGGAATTTCTCTCTTCCAATACTTTATTTCATCTTGATGGATTTCTTTCAATGACAACCATCTGCAAATCATTACGCAAGGTTATTTCAATGAAACATAATCTATATTTCATTACAAGTAAATTAATATATCATTTCATCAAGTACGAAAATAAATTGTAGAAATTAGATTTTGCGTATAAATCAAAACTACTTACCTCATGTATTTACTAAGACCATATATAACTTGTTTGACATTGTTGTCGAAGTCGTTTGGGAGAGATACAGATAGAACATACTATAACAATAAAAAATGAATCGTTATTGGTTTCCAAATTAAACAGAAAAAGGGAAAATTTAAAATATGTATTCAAGCAATAACATACAAAAACGTATACCAAAAAAATTACCTTAATAAAGGTATGCCAATCATGTGTTTTCACCCCACTAAAGTCACCTTTCTTCGTTAAGATATTATTTATGTTTGAAGCAAAACCTGTTGGAAATTTAATTCTTCTAACGACCTCTTTTACATCATTGCTTTGTTGTTATGTTAATAACCATGGAATTTTATTATAATTTCGACCTCCATTGTTATTTGATCCGTCGATCACACTTTTCATTGCATGATTTGATTTCTCAATGTCAGCACAAATTTTGTCAATTTTATCTCTATCATGTGCACCATCTATGGTTCGCCATAACATTTCTGTCACATTCTTCCCGACATGCATTGTATCAAACAAATGAGATATTTTTAGGTCCTCATAGTAGGGCAACCTCGCGAATTGTGAAGGATAACATTTCATTCCAGGAAGTACAATATTAGTACCTTCACGGCGACGATGACCTTGATATCAAAGAATAAAATAAATCAGAACAATATTAATTATAAAATACAATAAAATAAATTCATTAGTTAAAACAAAAATTCCAAACATTACATAAACAAATAATATATATATATACACACACAAATTACGTACCAGCTGCTCGATGATTATTAATTCTGTTATATTCCAACATCCACAACTGAGGTGTCATTCTTCGTGGTTTTAATCTAGTTTATTCTTTATCATTGAAAAGATGTTTTTTAGTTGTACGATACTTATGGTTCCTAGGGAGGAAGTGCCTAAACTCATCAAACACCATCTTTTTTAAGTCTGGCGAATGACGATACTTCATCTTAGGGCCACAAACTAGACATGCAAATCTACCCTTTGTTTGAAGACCTGCAATAGATGGATCAATAACAATTAATATACTATGAGATCATTTTTAAAACATGCAATATGGTATATCTAATTTATCTAACTATGTATTATATTAAAGCGCAATGAAATATTACATACCACAAACATGTGTTAGCCCTGGGGCATCATGAATTGTCCATACAAGCATTCCACGACATTGAAATCTCTTCTACTTGATTGGTTTAGTGATGTCATACATAGTGATGCCATGCCATAACTGTATTAGCTCATCGATAAGAGGCTCAATATATACATTCATATCTTTGACCTGGTACTTACCTAATTGTTCAAAATTACGGTACATAATAATTACTCCCATGATATATGTATATATAAGTAAGTAAATGAATAAAATATATATTTATGCAAACAACGAGAGAAATGAAAATGTTACATTCAAAGAAATAATGTATCAAATACCTGGAATAATCATAGTCAACATTATGTGCTCCCTCTTTATTGACATCCAAGGAGGAATGTTATTGTTGATAACGAAAATAGGCCACACCGAGTAAGTAGATCTAAGCTCTCCGAATGGATTAACACCATCGGCTGCCAATGAAAGCCTGACATGTCGAGGTTCATTTTTAAAATCTACATATTTTTCCTCGATTTCTCTAAATACAGAACCATCTGCAGGCATTCGAAGAACACCATCTCCACTTCTATTCTTTGCATGGAAATCCATAAACTGTGCTATGCTGTTACACCTGAACATTCGCTGCAAACGTGGAATTATGGGAATATGACGAAGAACCTTTTGAGGCACCTTTTTGGTTAGTTGATTTGTTCGATATCTACTGGTACCACATTTTGGACATTATGTTTTCAACGCATGTTCTCCGTAATATATAATGCAATCTTTAGGACATGCATCTATAGTGTTATATTCCATTCCAAAGTGTTTCATAATAGCACGTAGATCTCGATATGTTAGAGGTAAAGTATTTGGCAATGGTAACAAATATTCACCCAACAATCTACAACAAAAACAAAAAGTAGTGTCTTGTAAAGATTATTAATCATATATATATATATATATATATATATATATATAGATATCATAGTTATTAAAACCAGAACCAGTGACCGGACCAGTGGAGCTAATGAACTGGGTTTCGAACCAGAACCGGTCTAACTGGTAGCGGTCAGATCTCAATGAACCGGTTTTAAAAAAAATACATTAAATAATTATTTTTTAATAAAATGATAAAAACTATTTTTAAGATTTGCAACCATGATTCCAAGAAAATAGAGACAAAATATGAAAAGTTTGCTCATTTATATACCATGCAAAGGTGAATATATCAAAATGGCACTATCATCGAAAAATACATAAGCAAACTTGTTGAAATAATGTATCAGGTTTCTCTTATATTATTCACTGTGTTTTATTGCTGAGTTAATATTATAATATACAATCTGTCCCTGCTCAGATCTGTTGTCAATTCATTTTATCAGCCTTAAAGACAATTCTGGGTTCAGTATATATATATATATATCAAACCAACATTTTGAAGATCTTGTATTCTTCATTATCTATGTTTGCTTGCCAATAAATTTCTAGAAAAAAATCTACAACACTTAGAGGTATTGAATTGGTTTATGAAACCCACTATTAGTGCTATTTGTAACAATTTGAGAGAGTATTACAACTTCAGCAGCCTTCTCACAATGTGTTTGACAAAATTTATCACTGAAAAGATTCATTAAAACCCAGAAAACTCAGTAGCCAGTTTAGTGCATTTCCAAGCGGGAATTTTCTAGTGGTCAATTTATTATTGCCAGTCACATTTTCATTAGGTTGTATGTTGTTGTCCCTTGAGTGGCGTTAGACCATTTGCATCAGTCTTGATGCCATGATAAAATTGCTTGTATGCTGTGTGAAAGGTTTTGTATTTATGCTGCTGCTATGTGTGAGCAGAGAGAGAGGGTCTGACAGTTCCTAGCTGAGTGTGAAATAAGGTTGCTGCTGATTGTTTTGAGAAAAAAAATTGTCATCAAGTACACTTGATGAGTTGCATGCTGCCAGGGATTTTATGCTAGCCAGCCTTGTATTTATCAGTCATCATGTGTATTGTTGCTACTATAAGGTGTTGAGTATGAGTTATTAGACAAGTTTGTTGCTAGTATAATAGAGGAATTTGCAGCTCATGGAGGAGACACTGAGGAATTTGCAACTCATGGAGGAGCACCTAACCGGCCGGTTAAGTACGGAACTGGCCGATTTATGCATAAACCGGCCGGTTCCTTACTTAACCGGCCGGTTAGGTCCGGTTAACCGGCCAAAACAGGTGAGAATAGGCTATTGACCGGGTTGCAAGGCCGGTTCCAACTGGCAGCCGTCCTGACCGGCCGGTTTTGATAACTATGATATATATATATATATATATATATATATATATAACTTATTATTTTACACATTTATTACAACTAAAAAAAGGGAAAATAATCAACATTTACATATATGTGATCATATATACATATTGCATACCTTAGGAGTTGTGTCATACATCTGTTCGACAAATTATTCATAACCTTTAAGTTCACCAGCAACAATAGCAGAGTGCTGGTGAACTTAAAGGTTATGAATAATTTGTCGAACAGATATATGACACAACTCCTAAGGTATGCAATATGTATATATGATCAGATATATGTAAATGTTGATTATTTTCCCTTTTTTTAGTTGTAATAAATGTGTAAAATAATAACTTATATATAAGTTATTATTTTACACATCTATTACAACTTAAAAAAGGGAAAATAATCAACATTTACATATATGTGATCATATATACATATTGCATACCTTAGGAGTTGTGTCATACATCTGTTCGACAAATTATTTATAACCTTTAAGTTCACCAGCAACAATGTAGCAGAGAGAAGAGTTGCATTTGAGTGTTCAAAAAGTCGTTCACTTGACCTTTCAATCAGAGGTACATCTAAATACAGTCACTACTATCTCCACCGTCATCATCTGACTCACCATACAAGTCTTGGAGCATTTGATTTGTCCCATCATTAATGTGAACTGTCTCATTACTGTCATCATGATCTACCTCCATGGGATCATTAAAATTACCTTCATCATTCGCTTCATGTTCTTCACCTTGTACAACATCCTTTCCAATACTAATATTTGCTGCAATATTCTCTTGTACTGGTGCAACATCATCTAATCTACTACTATTTTGCTGTGGAAGCTGGTTGATCATCTGCAAAAAGTTGGGGGGCAACTGTGCCTTTATGAAAATTACAAACATTAATAATTAAACATTAGTCCACATATAAAAAATATTAAAATAATATAAAATTTTACAATATAATCAAAATGAAGATAGATAATTAATTACCATGGGACGATAGTCATTCAATCCACCATCAATGTGCCCATATTTCCTACAATGCACTGTTGCTGTTGCTATTAAAACTCTAACATTATTTCTCATACAACATTTTTTACAAGGGCAATAAACTCTGCCATCACCCCTTTCACTCTTTTGAATTTTTTTTCCAGCTCTAATGTTTTCTTCCATTGATGCAAATTATCCTATAAAGAAAACAATAAATCTCTCTCAATGGTGTAGAAAACCCAAGACTTGTTGAACTCAATGGGAGCTCAATATATAAGCAAAAAGAAAATAAAAGTGGGCATTTTACAAATTGTGAGTTTTTTACAAAATGTGGGCTTTTTACAAAATTGTGGGCTTTTTACAAATTGTGGGCTTTTTTTATTCTTAATGCATTTTCTGTAGAATACTAAATAGATTTGTCCAAAATTTCAGATGCAAACTATAGTCTCTACTAAGTTTGGAAAAATTGGAGGTTTATAAAAGATAAAATGCGAACAGAATTGTACCACTATGATAAGAAGCTGTCAGAAGCATTCCTTCTGCTTCACAAACGTGGAACTACCTTAAGAATGCTTATGGTTGATATAAATATTAGAGCATGGCAGTTAAATGTAGTAGTTATGCTAAAATACTGAATAACAGCTTGAGAATGCCCTTCAGATACTGTACAAATGCACCAAATTAAGGCTATACCATTACTAAAGATAAATGGCCAAAAATAGTCAATTTTGATATTATGAAGTTATGTATTTCTCGGTAGAAAACTGGGGATAGGATGGAAAATATGAGAGAACTAAGTTCCAAGGACTAAAAAACCAAGGCCAACATAGTTCTGCCTTGAATCAGAGACAAAACAAAGCTGCCCAAAAAAGTGTTTGAGAGCACCCATTGAAGCTCCTATATATGGCAGAGTCAACATTTTCCTATTGAACAAGTTTGTATAGTCAAAGCCACAGCAAGATCAGATAGCCACGATCCTAAATGAGAACCAGAGCCAAAGCTAAGACAGATCCACGTTTAGTAGAACAAGACAACCATAGAAAAGGATTTGACCACAGAACTAGATCATGAGAGATAGCAAGATTCTTGCTTCCACTGTGGAAATGTAGAAACTGTACAAGGGCTTTGCTTCCAGGAGATTTCATTGTGACAGTAATTGCTATGGTGTTTTAAGCGCTCATTAGTAGACTCTTAAAGCCATTCTAGAATTCTTTTAACCTGGAGAGGGTTTTCTGTGGTTATAAATCCACATGTTCAAATTCCATAGTGAATTGGTTGTGTTTGATATTATGTTTTTACTGTCCGCAGTTGAATTTTCGCACAGAAAATTATCAGTCTAAAGCGGAGAAATTTTGTGATGTTTCTTTTGCTTCTTATTGTGAAGTATTTCGCTCAGAATTCTACTCGTTGTAACAGAGGTCTTGGGCATAGAACATGGGACTTGGGTTTTTTGGAATCAAACTTCAAGTTAAGATGCTCATCTGAAGAATGGCACAGTGAGCCTTAGCATGGAGTTGGGAGTACCAATTTGAAGTGCAGGTAGGGCATTGTACAATAGACTAGTTAGATTTATGGACCCTAATACAAAAGTTTCTTCTTCTTTCAAAACGTGTTTCTCCTTTTCTGTAACCAATGTGGGTCCTGTTCTTGTTTCAATTGGGGATGGATGAGCATTTTTTATTTCTCCAAATGATCACACTCTGGGTAGCCCTGGAGGCTATTAGGGGGTGATGAGTCCAATAGGTCTCAATGAACTATTGCCCTCGCCGGGAATACTATTGCAGTGGAATTTGATACTATTTTGAATGTTGAATTCCACGATCCTAATGGAAACCAGTACCTTCAGCTCCAGTACATGTTCACAAAAGAGGGTGCCATAGTCATTCATGCGTGCAGAGAGGGTGAATTGCAGACATTGCAACAGGAGGTGTTGTTGTTGTTGCATTGGCCACTAGATTGTTTGTTTGGTTCTGTTACAAGCACAGAGTATTGAAAAGAACAGAAAAATTTAGTTCAGATATTATGAAATTGCCTCAGAAATTCACCTACAAAGAGCTCAGCAATGCTACAAAAGACTTTTTTTGAATGTGATTGATAATCGATAATTGCAAGAAAGGGTAATCCCCTTGTGAAACCCAAATTTCTGAGCATTTTCTAAAACCTGATGACAGAGTCATTGTAATGAACAAGCACCTAGGTCCATATTACGTCCAAATCTACCAAGCACTAAGATCTATAAAAAAAAAATCCACAGTATCTACAAACTAAGAAGAAGAGGCAGAAAATGTATTCTGCTTACCTGTTCGAATAGTGGTTGGGGTTTACCATGGCAAAAATTTGACAGAGCCCATGTAGCATTTTGTATCATTGAAATTCTGGCAGTATCATTCAACTGGGCAAGCACCTGCCTCGGAGCTCCATGACTGAGGGCAGATCCCTAAATGATGCAGAGTCTCCAGCAATATTTCCCAAAGCCCAAACAACCTTACACGAACACCAGTTGAACTCAAAGTTGGGTAGTAGTTTTTAAAATCAAATTCCAAAATTACAGATGTATAAAGATAGTTGGGAAGAATAATTTTATGCCTCTAAAATGAACGTGCTACCTGTTCTCGAACATTATCATTCCCAGAGGTAAGAAGTTCCACAAATATAGGCAGTGCCCCGTAATCAATCACAACCTTTTTATTCTCAGAGGCTCCAAAAAAACCCAAATAAGGTCAACCCTACTACAGGAGGAAGGGCCTGCAGTAAGAACTTACCATTTTGCAAGAACTGAGGGCGAATGCTGTTCTGCAAGAGCTGAGGGCGAATGCTGAGGGCGAATGCTGTTCTGCAAGAGCTGAGGGCAAATGCGCGCGTGATATCAGACGTTAATGTAGTTTTTAAAAAAATCATTTTTATGTAGCGCGCATTTGAATTTTAGCATTTCAAATCATTTTTATTTACATTTGATTTTTGCATTTCTAATACAAGTGACAAACAAATTTCTACAAGAGGTTGAAATTTTTACTATATAGCCATGAAAAACTAATTAAAATGGCTTAAAATGCAAGTGGAACTTCAAAATAAACGTAATTGAAGGTTCTCTCCACTAAATTTTTGCAAAAGTGCTTACATTATTTAAGTTATCTAGGATATTTTTTTGTATTACACAATCAAAATTAAATAATGAAATAGTTGGGTAGTCATATTGTTTCAAATTAGGACACAATTTTCAAATGGTGATGAAGTTTCATGTGATGATTAACTGACAATATTCTCCTTTCCTATCCTTGAAAAACTATACAAGGTTCCATGTTGCCACATGAAACCCTAACTCATGTAGCAGCATAGGACCAGTCCTCCATTTTTCCCGTCATAAGGCATTTTGCACATATTTGACGACTAGAATTTGCAGATTCCCGTTTTCCATGAGGTGCTAGGAAGGATAGAAAACTTAATTTTGACATTTGAAATTTTTTCAAAAACGTTCTTACGCCCTTTAATTTCCACTTACCAATAATTTTGCGACACTAGTCCTCTTTGAAATTGCAAGGCTGTACTAAAAAAGTAAGGAAAGTTATTTTTTTGGCTCACTCAATGATCCAAGTGGATATTGGTGGCCACTCGCCTATTCCACTTGGGGCCCCACCATTTTCTCTTTCAGTTTTTCAGTTTCGGCACAACTTACTATTTTTAGCAGTTTTTCGGGTCCTCAACTTCCGGAGCCGTTTTGAGGCCCTAAACAACGTTTTTTGGGCATCGCGCCTCCAGCTAATATCATTCTGTATCATTCTGTTCCAAAATTATATTCATGGCGAAAGTTGTATTCCTCGGATAGATCTTTCTAATGATGTATCATGTGCGTCAAACAGAGATAGTATGCCAAAGTTACGTCCCTGGGAAGTTGAAACACCAATTTACCCAAACGGGGCCCATAGTTTTTGCGCTTCATCTCCTAGGGTTAGGTTTTTGGATTTTTAGGGTTCTCCATTGTTTCCCAATAATAAATAGGCCCTCGAGCCTCATTTTAACTCAGTTCAGAGGCCTGTAGCCGCCACATCTCTCCTCAGAAATAGCTACCAGTGCCCTAGCTAGTTTTATTTCTATTCTGTCTATAAGCAAATTTCAGTTCTTTGATATTAATAAAATGAAGTGTTATTTCCGCTGGATCTTTGTATTTATGGTTATGTGTTTATTTTTTTGTGTTCCTGCATAAATCCGGATCAGTGGTATCTGAGCGGTCTGCTTTTTCTCGATCCTTTTTTGCATGTCCCCAATGAGGTCGGGGTATAAGGAGTTAGGGCTCGATTTGGTGGAACCTTTGCAAGATCAGCCTCGCAAACCCCGACGGACGCCCACGGGGGATGAAAAGAAAGATGAGGGAGCAGGAGATCCTATCAAAATATTGCTCAAGGAGGCCCTCGAAAAACAAAGGAACGCGATGATGGATAACTTTGCCCAGATCCTTCAATGACTACCCACCGGTGGCGCATCTGCATCTAGCAGCCACTTTGGAGGTGCAACTCCTTTTAAGGTACAAGTAAATTTTGACATTCCCATATTTGAGGGTCAAATAGATGCAGATGCCATAGATAGATGGTTGAATCTATTAGAAGGATATTTCTCGATTCATGAATATTCCGATAGGGAGAATATTATTTTTGCACTCCTCAAAGCTGCCCCCCATGTCAAGGACTGGTGGGAAACCCACTGTGAGAAAAAGGATGAGACAGAACCCTCTCTATTCTCGGTCGTACCCACTTGGAATTCTTTTCGAGACGTCGTCAAGGAACAATACTATCCCGTGGGGAGCTACGAGGACAAGTACATACAATGGACCACGCTGTAGCAACAAAGGGATCAAGATGTGCATGAGCTGACGAATTTGTTCCATACCCTGTGCACCAAGTTGGGTATCAAAGATTCAGAGAAACATCTGGTGCTAAAGTATCGCAGTTTTCTACACAGATACATTCAAGAGGTAATGGAGTTCCTCGACATCTTCTTGCTTGGTACGGCATATCGGTATGCTACGAAGATTGACAAAAAATTCAAACAGAAGAAGCGAGACTTTGGATCTGCGAATCAAAATCAAGGGAAAGGTGCTCCCAAACCGTAGAAAAAAGGATAGAGCCAAGGCACGGTGACTCAAGACAAATTGTCGAATCCACAAGCAAAGAACAACATCGCAAAGCCAAAGAAGGACACGGGAAAGTGGTGTGAGTTCCATAAGATCTCCACTCACAACACAAGTGAGTGTCGGGTGAAGCAGTCACTGGTGGCCGAGATGCGGGCTTCTGAGTCAGATGCATGCTCCGACTCTGAATCAGAACCTGACAAGGGGAATGACAAAGGGAAACAGATTATTGATGCCGAGCCCAATGCCACTATTGCCACTACAAAGATCCAGAAGGAGGAACCAGAAGATCCGGAGGAGGAGGAACATCTCTTCCACTCCCAGATGTGGGTAAAGGGCTCCCCGGTACAGTTCATTGTTGACAATGGGAGCCAAAAGAACCTCATTTCGGCAGATGCTGTGAAGTGGTTGGGCTTGCTGACCATAGCTCACCCACATCCATACACCATCGGGTGGCTTCACCAAGGACTAGATCTCCACGTCAGCCAGCAGTGCCGCCTTCCCTATAGCATCAAGCCCTTCACGGATGAGGTATTATGCGACGTTGCTCCAATTGATGTTTCTGATGTATTATTAGGACAACCATACTTGTGGAAGCGTCATGCGGTGTATGAGTCTCGGCCTCGTGCTGTTATTGTTACTTTGGGAAATAAGTTGTACAGGATACTAGAGGTACCACCTCCTGCTACTATCTCTTTGGTTACTGCAAAACAATGCAGTAAGCTCATTTCCCAAACCAGGAAATTTGTTTTCATGATGATACGCCCCTAGGGAAAGAAGAAGACTATGGCCACGACCTCCAGACAAGGCTCCTCTGCATGACAACAAAAAATGGATAAGGTTGTGGAGGACTACGGGGACATTTTCACCTCACCCACAGGGGTTCCTCTACACTGTCAGGTCAAGCACCCGATTGATCTGACCCTAGGTGCACTGCTACCCAACGGACCGATCTATCGGCGCTCTGTTCTGGAGAACGATGAAATCAAGAGGCAAATTCAGGAGCTGTTGCAGAAGGGTCACAACCGACCAAGTTCATCGCCCTGTGGGAGCTCGATAATTTATTATTGTGAAATCATAGTTCTAAATTATCTCTTATTCTGTGAGCAATGTAATCTATTAATCTAAAACAAATTAGTTGTATGGAAATTGTTATGGTGCATATATGATGTGTATTACAGTTTATCTTATAATTTTGTTGAAGTAGCATACAACAATTTACATAGTGATATGAGAACCACTCTCTAGAGTATACATCAATTTTGTACACATGGCTTTTCAGTTGATTTTTAAGATATATCATTGGTGATGCTCACATGATTATATAATGAACCATTAAGTTGAACTATGAAATTATTCCTCACAACACACACATATTGATGAATTAATAATTTTTCTCATATAATTTTTTTAATCTATTTTGAAAAAAAATAAAATAAAATTATATATAATTATTTCTAAGAAGAAAAAGAGAGAGTTCCTTACCATATCTTCGTAAAACATATAATAGCAACATTTGGAGGCAATTGCAACACGTTTTCTAAGTGTCGGTATTGCGACACTTTTCTCTAAATGTCGGTATAGCGACGGATTCCCAAGATCAATGGCCCAAAGTGAACCCGATAACTTACCTTTTCCCCGCACCTTTCCTTTTGATCGTGGCCGTTCGCTCATTGAATCCAAATCCAATGACGCTAATACATTTTCGTGCTCATAAATTAATCGTTTGATGTTTTGGCAAATCCGCGCGAAATGGGTGGTTTTTCCAAACCACCCGCGCTTACGTGTCGCCACCACGTTGTATCGTGTTCAAAAAGCTAGTTTCTGCTTACCACCATTTACCCTCGTGAATACCACTGGCGGTATTCCCTAAACCTCACCCGTTTAACTCGAGTTTAATGTCATTTAACTATGGTTATACCATCGTTTAATACATTAAAATTATATTTTTCATTCAAATTTTCACCTTTTCGCTTTAAACCTGTAAAAACATTGTAGAACCGTTTTTCCTCAAAATCACGTCGTTTGAACCCTGAGAAACTTTGCAGAGCCATTTTCAACCTACTAGTACCATTTTTCGACGCCCATTGCCCTGAATTTCCATTACAAAGTACTACATTGTCCTCTGCGAAGCCATTTTCAAAAAATTGAAGACTGAGCACCTCTGCAACGTCTTCAACCGAATTCTGCTGGTTCTCCAGGTAATTTTCTTCGAAGTTGCCCTCTGAGATTTCAAAATTCCTGTCGATTTCAAATAATTACCAAAGTTACTGCAAAAGAGTGTCCATTTTTTAGGGGAAACTTTGTCAAAATTTCCCTGGAATCCCTAATTCCCCTTTGTCGCAGTTTTTTCCATACCCTGGTTCGTTTTACTGTTGAAATCGATTTTAAATACACGTTCTAAGCTTTAAATTCCTTGCATTTCCTAAAAAACCTGCTTAGAAACCCCATTTTCAGTAGAAATTCGCCAAGAAACCCATGTTTCTCGTAAAGGAACTTAGCAAACCGTTTAAGCTTGCTTCGTTCATTATTAAAAATGACCAAGAAACAGGTAACCCCCAAGAATGGAGGCCCAAAATCTCAAAAGAAGTCTTCTGCAAAGATTCCTCAGCCTATGTCCTTCAAAATCGACAAACCAACTCCTGTACTCACGGCTGATTCTACAGAAGTGGTCAGACCAGTCCAGCCTCCAGAGAACAACCCTTTAGTTGATCTGGACTGTAGAATACTAGACCCTAATGTAGAATTTAACCTGCTTGATATCTATAATTGGTGCTATGGCAAATCAGTGGAAAAGGGTGACAAAGATATTCCAATTTGGGAATCCAATATGCCTAGATATATTGTCCCTCTCACTCATTCTGTTCCTGACTTTATCAGACTATGCCAAGCCTATTATATGCTAGAACAAAGATGTATTGTAAACAAAGAAAAAGAAACCCTGTTTTACATCACTGAAGAGTCGATAAATTCCATGCTGCAAATGAATCATGACCCCAATTCTGCTTCCCTATCAATAGAAGATTTAACGCAACTATATGTTGACTTGGATTTCAATGCTAGATTCAAAATATACCAGATTTTTTGTCCAAATCAAGTTGATATTCCTAAGTTAAATCCTCCTTTCGACACTGTTGATTTCCCAGATGAAACTAAACAAATTGTCTCAATGCTCTCCTTCATACTAGGATACGCCAGTGATGAATTCACCGATGTGGCTATCCTAGGTTTTCTGTCAACTCTAAGCCCTGGTCAATAACCATCCATTTAGTTCATTTTTGCTAGATTTATTGCTGAAAGTATGCATTATCAGTTATCCATATTATCAGAAGAAGGATTTTTCAGATACTCCTCTTATCGACTCCACCTCTTCCTATATTATCAAACAGATAAGTTTCCAATTGAATGTAAGAAAGTGGATGCAGAAGGAAAAGTTCTATCAGTAGTATTTTGGTCATCTATTCTAAGGAAATGGAACAAAGAGTATAGTTTTACAGATTTCAATGACTCATTTATAGCCCCTGCTATGTATCTCTTGGAAAAAGAGGAGATCCCTAGGATCAATGATGAGACAAGAAGAATTCTGCAGTTATCAGAGAGCTACAAAACTGGAGATTGGTATTTATATAAAAATCATAGAGAAATTAGAGTGTATGGCTCATCCCTGGCCCCATATAAGTTACCCAGATTTGTTACTACAAGAATATTTGCTTTAGAATATCTGAGACAACTATTGAATGTAGATGAAATCCACTTCATAGCTTTCAAGAAAAAGACCCAATTTAAGCTGAGAAATCAAATTGGGACATTCATTGTGAATAACAGAGAAGCTGCCAATGAGATAAATGTCAAACTTAAAGAGTATAAGTTCCCATGTATTTTTACATGGAAGTATGACCCACAAGGTATTTTGAGTGCAGCAAGGGTAAAATGTAAGTTGCCTGTTTACTTGCATGATCCTAAGCCCCATATTGAAAGATATGTAAATAAAATTGAATGGGAGCCAAACACCCTATCTGATGATGATTCACAGGCAGTATAGGTAATACAGGTAGACAGTGGCAAAGGCAAACAGATTGAACAGACAGTACATGTGGCTTCTACAAGCAAAGATACTGATAATGTACATAAAAGAGATAGAGAAGGAGATAGTTTCATAGTTGAGACTATTGAGGACTATTGAGGAGGTAAATCCCCTCTACGGACAGAGGCGATCCCTACTAGCCCAGTAGGGGTCTAGCAACAATCATAAAATGTTACAGCGCAAGTTCCTAGTTACGAATGAAAAGACCAAAGATGGAGGCCTACCTGGAGTCCAATGCTACGATCCGTAGAAGAGAGCGTTCCTATTCCTCAGCCTCGGCAGATCACGATCCTCCACGATCACCGTGGATAGACACCTGCAAATGCAAGAAACAACACAGATACAAGCATAAAATCCAGCATACGCAACTAAATATCAGTCAGAAAGGATATAACTCATATTAACATAAGTGGAAACAGAGTAGAACTATAACCGTAATCATTCATTAAATAACAATCGAAAGAGAGTACAACCAATGTTTTGACGTCGCGGTATCCTTCGGATGGGTCCCTAGTCATTCACGTCTCGCAAAGCTCACCAGGGAAAGGGCAAACCTCTCCTGAGTCTCTCGACGATAGTCTCCTTACTTGAGTCGGCCTTAAGGGAAGAAAGAGGGCTCTTGCAGCATAAAGGCTCTTGGGAATTCGGGAGATTCAAAGCTTAGGCACTTCAAGACTAGCTTGCAATGGAATTGAGCAGGCTTTTATAGATGGGGAAGGAGGGAGTTGGGATCCCTATTATTGTGGGATTGGCCCTATCATGAAGGAAGGTTACATGAGAGGTGGCAAACCACTTCCCTTCCATGGAACTCCCGTAGCCAAACCTCTCAACTCAAGATAGGCAATGGTTTCTGAGTTGGTTGAAACACAACTTCCGCCACCTTTATTTAAAAAACACTCCCTAAATTGGCTGGCGCGACTGCGACTCTGGGACAGAGCGCCAGTTGGCGCAGCCTCTTTGTAGGATTTTACCCATTGGCGCGAGTGATGAACTGGCTACCCGCGCCAATGCAAAAGGAGCTATTTTTATAGTTTTTTGCAAGGAGATGTCTTTAGGGCAATTGAAGCTCATGCTTAAGGGAATGCATTGATGATAATTTCAAGGCATGACCATGCTCACAGGTCACAAAATGGGTCCTCCATTGTGCAGGACGGGGAATGGTAGGGACGGTGACAAATTACTGTGTAACAGATGCCCCCTAAAGTATGAGGCCCGAGAGAGAGAGGGGTGAAATGCTTTACGAGAACATGTTCAACTGAAGCCCCGCCGTCGGAAAACCTGCGCAGAAAAATACAACTGATATCTCAAGTACATGATGTATATGCGGTATGGGCGCAGCCATCTGAAACAGAGTACACTATAATCCGGATCCAGGGTATGGGCGCAGCCATCCAGCAAGGATCAAATAAATAGACTCAGGTATGGTCGCAGCCATCCAATCAGTGAGTCATGTACATAATGATAATAATCCACAATCGCAGCCTGGATTACAACAGACACAATCCAGGGTCTTGCGCTCCATCTCGACCCAACAGAGTACAAGTTCAAGCATGTGAATATGTGAGCTGAAGTCGAACATGCAAGAACATCGTCCGATTACCAGCCAATGATGAAAGCTGTTAACAGACGCGAGAGAAACCACCAATAATGACAATGGTCCTCAAGGTACTACAGGTACAATCTACGGCGTGCGAATAAATGAGTTGACGTCGAACACCCGCAGAATCATTCGATCGGAGGCCAATGATGTAAACCTCACGTCGAATGCGACGAACCTGCCATTGAGGCATGCAGGCTCCAAGGTACCATAAAGGAGTCTCTAGACCAACTTCCTGGATAATGAGCTGAACTTGACAGGAAGTGACCTTGATCGAAGGTGGGCCATAATGTTTCCCACATCATCGACACGAGACAGAGGAACATGATGTTTTGTTGTGAATCAGGATTGTATGAGAATCAGAGGAAGGTTGATATTTGCAGAGGCCAACTTCTCTTGAACATATAACGGCACAAATAGTGGTTTTGGTAGCATATTTGACATCAACGGATCAGAGGTCATGGTGACAAGGAAATGAGCAGAGGAGAGGTCAAAAAGGATCACCCAAACCCATGGAGGCAAGTGAAAAAACGAGATGAGATGTCCCCAACCTGACACGAATGCAGACAAGTGCCATGTTCAAGAGCGACATACTGCCGATGACAATGATGACGGTTCCATTTTTCCCCACCATTTCTGGTGAGTACCCCAATTATTTTTGGTAACAAGCTTGAAGGGGATAGCATATGCTTGTAATATAAGTCCGCCCATCGGGCGAATCCATACTAGTGCATTTAATGAGTCCTAGGAAGGAGAAACTCGGAGAACGTCATTTCGACTAGATACGATGTCATCAAAGTTTAATGAGTCTGACAAAGGGGGAACTCGGCGTCTTTTCATGTTTAGAGAGTTTGAAAAGACAGCGGAAAAGAAAACTCCTAAAATCCCTTTTTGTAAATAGTCCCTCAGATCCGAAAAGGTAGAAAACAATATCCGAGAAAACCTCCTAGTCACGATAGGCTAGGGTATTCCTTTTTCATAATCAATCTATCCCAGCCCGAAAAAGGGGTAAACGTATACTGGGTAGATGCCGATTCGTGTCCATTTTAACGAGATTGAAACGACAAGGCCTCAGCAATCTTTTCATGTTTAGAGAGTCAGAAAAGAGCTGAAAGATGACTCCAAAGTGCCTTTTTCGTTTATTTACTGAGTCCGAAAAAGTATAAAATATAACTCATTACCACCGTTAAAGTCGCAAAAAACCTGCTGCTGCACATACCAAGCAAGCGTAAAATCAATTTTCGACATAACTTATTAAAATATTTGATAAAAATAACTCTTTAAACCTACTTTATGTTGAAAAAGTTATAAATATGCCAAAAATGGTAAAAAAAAATTACATTTGCTATTTACCTTGGTAAAAAGCAACCGTGGTCCATTTTGGAGTGCAAACTTCTGACGGCGATTGCAACAGATCCGGTTGACCATTCAAATTCTCGTCTGCCACAGGTAAGAGGCGCTTCCTTGTGCTTCATTTCAATCCATTTTTTAATTGTTTTCCCCTCATGTGTCAGGCTCTGTGGCCATTTTTTGAATTTTAGGGCCGCGCTCATTGGCGCGGGTATCGGGCACGGACCCGCGCCATTGGGCTCTTTTATAAAAAGGGCTCGCGCCACGTGGCGCGACTGTTCACAAAACAGCCGCGCCAGTGGCCGAACCTAAAATTTCGCCTAAAAATCCGCAATTTTAATCATTTAAAATGAAATTTGAAGCCTAGCAGAGATCTAATTGAGGGTTTATGACCATGTGCATGCAGGAAATCGAGCAAAATGGTGATTGAATGGAAAGAACGAGAGCATGGAGAAGAGGATGAACAGGCCATAGTAAGTGAGGCTTGTATGAATGCCCTCAGGAACTGTGGGCTAAAGAATTTCTTCCTTACACCCTGTCTACGAGCTCAGCCCGAGCTCCTCCAGTATCTGATCAGTATTTAGGATGAAAATGAACAAGTGTTCAAGCTGCGAGACCAGGTATTGGAACTGGAGGTCTCTGATGTGTATTTCATAACCGGTCTGTCTCGCAGAGGTTCGGTACCCATCCTGACTGGGAACAGACCATCTGGCGAGAAGATGGAAGAAGTGATGGCACGAGTGTGCCGAGGAGCACAAATGGGATCAGGGAGCAAAAAGGTGGATATCCACACTATCCCCGATCTGGCATTGAGAGTTGTCCTACATACCATCACGCGGGCTGCAGGGTCACAGGCACCGCACGAGGCCACAAAGGTCCAACTCCTGCTGGCCTCAGAATGCATGAGTCCCGTATTGTTTGATTGGGCAACAACAGTAACAATGAACATGAAAAGGCAGGTCACTAAGTGCAAGAAAGCCAAACTGAAATAGTTCGGCTATGGTTCCATCCTGGTATCGTTCATTCTGGAATGGTTACCAATCTTCCAAGGCCAAGGGGCCATAGTGGTTGAGCCGATTCCATGAGAGCCGAGAATGGCTCGCTGGGCAACACTAATGCCCAGATCTGGAGGCGGCCAACAGATGTCCTAGAGGCCGGAGTTCTTTAGGTGGTTACGGCACCAGCTGATTGTAGTGGAGGACTGGCCCTATGCAGGAACTGAATTTACCGGAGACCCAGATCTCCCACTGCCAGAAGGAGATGACTAGGACGAGGAGTTGGGTAAGACCTCATGTTTTTTTATTTTTATGTTTTATGTTTTTTTTTTGTTAATACACATTCTTCCTAACACATTTTATATATGTATGCAGATGTGGGCCCTGAGAGACCAGCCGGAATGTCTCCAATCTTGCGAAGGACTCAACTCACCCCTGATCCTCAGGGAGAGGGCACAGGAGGAGAGGAGTTGGTCCAGAATCTTGAGGGCATTGCCCGAGGGATCCCGGACTATGCTCGGCTGGCGGACGTACCGATGGCGTACCAGCGTCATACGGTGGGAGTTCCAAGTCGGATCCACCGAATCCTGAGACGCTTAGTGCGTGCAGTCACATGCTATCATGAGCACCATGCAGATTAGCTCTTAGGGCTTGGACCACATATATTTTTTGAGAGACATATCGTCTCCAGATGTATTTAAGACGATTATGTATATTTTGATTTAGTGATGCACATTGTGCAAACATTCGACACACACACACACACACACACACACACACACATATATATATATATAGATATATATAGATATATATACATATGGCTATTTCTAGATGGATCTTTTATATGTGATGATGTTTTTTATATGTCATGCAAATGTCTGATACAATTGTAATCTAATGTATTAATTGCATAACAAACGACCCAATGAAAAAGTTCACACAATGTATCTAATCACATATTTTATTTTTACGCAAGCTTAAAAGCACACACATGAAAACTATGCTTGGAATTGAATTTTATTTTTAAACAAGCTTAAAAGCACACATGTCACTAGATATGCAAACTATGCTTGGAAACAGGGAACGCGGGCATGCCCCCCAGCATGGTGTCTCAATTCGAGGTACATGCCCCCCAAGCTTCAGTCCATTGAAAAGTGGAGTGAAGGTTCAAAACAAAAATCGAATTGAACATGCACGTGTTTCATTATTTTGACGAGGTTGACACACAAAAAGAACTATCCTCATAGAGCTTGTTCCATTGTTTTAGGAGCTTGACACAAGTGGAGGAACTATGCTCCAACTGGCTTGTTTCATTTTTTAAGGAGCTTGACACAAGAAAATGAACTGTGCTCCGAGAACCTGGTTTCATCTTTTAAGGAGCTTGACACAGGAAGACGAACTATGCTCCGAAAGACTTGATTTAATTTTTTAAGGAGCTTGACGCAAGGAAACGAACTATGCTCCGACCGGCTTGTTTCATTATGACGAACAAGAAGTCATGATTCCCAAGAGTTCCGCACCAGGTGGGAGAACAACATCTTGGAAATCAGGACCCAATGCCCCCAGCACACTGTGCACAACAACATCGTCACTGAGTATAGGCACGGGGTAGGTGGCCACATATTTGACCTGTAGTGGGGCAGATACAATGGGTGGATAGAAACTAGGAGGGGGTGATGGCGGGCCAGATGCCACATTAGGACCAAAGAACGACATCTGATCAATGGTCACGATCCGTCCTTCATGTGGAAAGCATATCACGCGAAAGAGGGAGGAGACAAGTGCTCCCATGGCATAGGTGTAATCGCGCCCCAAAAGCAGATTGAAATCCAAGGGGCCTGGAACAACCATCACGTCCATATGGACGGTTTTACCTCCCAAAGTAACAGGTAACCTTGGAAGGATCCCCAACGATTGACTCGTTCTTCTATTGAATGTCAACAGATTCTGCGTAACGGGTGCAAGCGGCGGTGAACCGAAAGCTTGCCAGGTAGTTGAGGACAGAATACTAACAGAGGCACCTTTGTCTATAATGGTGTTGGGTACAACCAGACCAAGAGCCTGAACTGTGATCTCGAAAGGCACATAAGACGGAAGGCGAAATCCTGTAAATCGATTCCAATCAAAAGAAGTGACCAAACTACTCGGAGGGGCTACCATCGAAATGTGAAGGTCTTCCCCTGATGTTACGGAAGAATAAGCACTCTTCGTAACCTCCATCTCGAAGGTGGGAGGGATATCCTCTGGGACCTCTACCACGGGAGGTGGAGGAGCAACTTCTGAAGGTGAAGAGACAGGAGAATCTTTCTCCAAGTCCGAAGAATCTGAAGAAACCAGAAGCACATGAGGGTTATGAGATCCATTCTCCACGGAAAAGACCTGGTGCACCGTAGACGGGGCCAGCTCAACTGATCCCACGACCAATGGTTGGTCGGGAATGGATTCCTTAATTTGAATTTCCAGGGAAGTGGGATTGACCAAGGATGACTCTTGGCTAATCATGGCATCGGTAGGTGGAAGACTCAAAGAAAGCTGTTTATAACCAGCCGGAAGGCATGGTGTAGAAACAGTTGAGTCGTCCAAGACTCACTTGGCTTCATCCATATAAGGACAAAGGTGAATGGCATGGTGCCCTTCACACAACTTACAGGGATTGGTGATCTTACCCTGTTTTTTGGGAGCCTTATCAGTACCAATTGGGGGTGTGCCCTCAACCTGACTCTCGGAAGTCAAAGGTAATGGCGGAGGGCTGTTGGACCATGCTGCAAGCACCTCGGGAATGCCAGGGCAATCTCAAAGCAGATGGTCTCCCGTGCACAACATGCAAGGGAACTTGACTTTCCGTGGAGTTTCCGTGGAGGGTTGGAGGGCCGATCAAGAGGAGATTTCTCAGAGGCATTAGCTGTACATTTAGCCTCTTGCTTATCAGACTTATTCTTCTTTATCTTCTTCTTCTTCTTCTTCTTAGCCACTTGGTTACTTGAATCTAGACTTTCACCAGGCGAAGTAGAAGATGAGAATGCAGAAATAGGCGAAGAAGGGGAGAGGTCCACCTTGGAATCAACATGATGTTGTTCCGGCGGAGGAACTTATTGAACAGTAGTGGAGACATTCGGGACTACAGAGGTTGAGAACAACCAAACAGGCAACCCAACAGTTAACCCAGGAAGGGACAACGTTGCCATGTACGGAGCACCAACATTCCCAAAAGGAGGAAACTGACCAGGATTCCCTTCTGAGGGGATTCCTTGGTTGGTAAACTCTGAAAAAGTAGCCATCGAAACTCAAGACCACACACGAGCTGAAAAAGAACCAAGGCACACAATCAAACGACCAACAAGCAAAATCTATCAGGGCGTGTAATCGTGGGTGATTAATTTTTTACCACATTGGAAAAATAGGAAACTTCATTGTTTCATGTTTTAAGAGTCGAGAAACGATAAAAGATGACTCTATCTCTTTCATATTTGACACAAGCGTGAAAGGACAAGAGCTTGATGGTCTTTTCAAGTTTAGGGAGTCAAAAAAGACCAAATGACTGCTCAGGAATACTAGGCACAAAGGGTGTACCAAATAACTGTGAACTGCAATATACACCTTGGTTTTAATAATGAAGAAGAAAAAAAAAAATCAACCAAGGACTTTCCATACATGCAGGCAATCTCCCCAAATGCTGTGTTCGGTGTATCACGGGTATAGGGTGGCAGACTCGGCTTCCTATGGATAAAGGATTGAAACCTATAGGGGTATCCCTTTATATACTCGACGGTACGGGGAGCACAAGTCCGTACTAGCACTGTCTAAAGCCAACAGGCGAATGACAACTACTAGGTTTAAAGACGCCGGAACACGTCTCTAGCCTAGACCTCTAAATATGTTCCGTTAGATTCCAATGCTGCCTTAGTGTAAATTGATATATTTTACAGTTGATCTTCAATTACGTTTAAGTTTTCAGGCCTTAACGAATGTGTTGTTTCAAAATCTTCTAAATGCAAAGCTACATGCCACAGTACACCATTTCGTTCAATGAAAAACTAGCTACAGAAGAGTTGAGAGTTTTTTACACAAACAAAACGATCGGAAGACAATAATGATATCTCTAATGCAACTAATGAAATTGAAAACTTTTCATCCAAATCACTAATCACTAGTAAAATCGAAAAATTCCAATTTGCATTAATCAACTAAAAGCAAAAGAGATTTTTTTTTTTAATTTTCAATGCTCGATAGCTAAATGCACTAAACACACTGAAAATCAGGGAAGCAACTTGAGAAACGACATTGAAAGAGCAAAACGAACAAATTTCACTCAATGACACAAACAATCAGATCTCAAATCGACCAAAGTCTCTCAAACCAAGAAAAAGACTCAAAGGCTCTAATGGACCGTGTAATCTTGGCCCAAAGCGAGACCAAACGAAATTTGAATGAAGAATGAGAAAATCACCCAAAAATCGCAACAAAACAATGAACAACTACTAAGAGAATGCGGAGGAGCAATCAGAGAGTCGACTGGACAAACAAAACACCGAAACTCCCAAGGAGGGCTCGATACACAAAGCCACTAGATGCCCTAGGGCTCAAAACGTGAAATCGATAGATAAAAGAAAACAACCAAAGGACGAAGGCAAATTCCTGGTCAAACAGGACTCCAACACACTCAGGTAGTCGAAAGATCAAGAAGAAAAACACTGACCAGGCCTAGAGAGCTTAAAACTGAGCAAACTCAAATACCCTACAGGAGTGGCGCGACTGTAAGGCTGCAACTGGCGCCAACAGGCAATTGGCGCGGGTACTACAAAAGCAACATGCGCCAATTGGCGTGACTGTCGAGCTAAAAAGCGCGCCAGTCAAGTTTCCCAGCCAAAAAATAAAAAATAACTATCCAGAAGCTTATCAATGTAAACTAAGTAATCCAAGAAGCAAAAAACAGCAAATAACCTGGCCCAGAAGGCTAATCAAGCAAGGAAAATCATAAACCAATCAAAAAGAGACAATCCAAACGAGACAGTGAAAACCAGACGATCCCCAGCGGAGTTTCCAATTTGTTGAGGAGGTAAATCCCCTCTGCGGACAGAGGCGATCCCTACTAGCCCAACAGGGGTCTAGCAACAATCATAAAATTTTACAGCGCAAGTTCCTAGTTACAAATGAAAAGACCAAAGATGGAGGCCTACCTAGAGTCCAATGCTACGATCCGTAGAAGAGAGCGTTCCCGTTCCTCAGCCTCGACAGATCACGATCCTCCACGATCTCCGTGGATAGACACCTGCACATGCAAGAAACAACACAGATACAAGCATAAAATCCAGCATACACAACTAAATATCAGTCAGAAAGGATATAACTCATATTAACATAAGTGGAAACAGAGTAGAACCATAACCGTAATCATTCATTAAATAACAATCGAAAGAGAGTACAACCAATGTTCTGACCTCGCGGTCTCCTTCAGATGGGTCCCCAGTCGTTCACGTCTCGCAAAGCTCGCCAGGGAAAGGGCAAACCTCTCCTGAGTCTCTCGACGATAGTCTCCTTACTTGAGTTGGCCTTAAGGGAAGAAAGAGGGCTCTTGCAGCATAAAGGCTCTTGGGAATTCGGGAGATTCAAAGCTTAGGCACTTCAAGACTAGCTTGCAATGGAATTGAGCAGGCTTTTATAGATGGGGAAGGAGGGAGTTGGGATCCCTATTATTGTGGGATTGGCCCTATCATGAAGGGAGGTTCCATGAGAGGTGGAAAACCACTTCCCTTCCATGGAACTACTCCCGTAGCCAAACCTCCCAACTCAAGATAGGCAATGGTTTCTGAGTTGGTTGAAACACAACTTCTGCCACCTTTATTTAAAAAACACTCCCTAAATTGGCTGGCGCGACTGTGACTCTGGGACAGAGCGCCAGTTGGTGCGGCCTCTTTGTAGGATTTTACCCATTGGAGTGAGTGATGAACTGGTTGCCCGCGCCAATGCAAAAGGAGCTGTTTTTATAGTTTTTTGCAAGGAGATGTCTTTAGGGCAATTGAAGCTCATGCTTAGGGGAATGCATTGATGATAATTTCAAGGCATGACCATGCTCACAGGTCACAAAATGGGTCCTCTATTGTGCGGGATGGGGAATGGTAGGGACGGTGACAAATTACTGTGTAACAAGGACATAAAATTCATAACTCCTTATAGTAAAAGAAGCAAGTCAACAGAAGAAGAAAAGGATAAGGCTGTAAATATTGATATAAATGATGAAGCAACAAGAATAGTCACTCAAACATTAAAAGAGCTTCAAAATGTAAAAAATGGAACACAACAAAAAGATACAGTCATGAAGGAAAACCAGGCTACTGTCGATTTGCCTCCTTCTTCTCAGGAAACTGACAATACAGAGTCAGAGATTTAGATCAGATTCAGACAGATTAAAGAGAAGAATGAAGAGCTCAAGAATCAAGCTCATTCTAGATTTCTTAAGGAAAAGCCTGGAAACAAAGACAGGATTCTTTCAGCATTTTATTATTCATCCAATAAATTGGTAATTTCATTCTTGAAGCCTACAGTGGCTGAGCCAAAATCAGTGGCAGATTATTCCAAAACAGATCTTGAACTGGGTGCAGATGTCATTCATGAATTAGATCAAATTGAATTTCATAGGAGCAATACTGAAATGCTATATTCCAAAATTGTCAGTAAAACTATGAAATCAATTAGGCTTGAGAAAACAGTGCTCAACCTCCAAAATGAAATGAGGTTGGACAAAGCCTCACTGTATGCTAATAATTTAAGAATAAAAGCACTAGAAGATATAGTGATTGAAGCAGGGGGTGACCCAGCCAACATTGAAGGGGCAAAAGTCTTAATTAAACAGAAAAATGAGGATATAGCTGCTCTTAGAAAATAGTTGAAGTTGCCTCAGAGTGAAAACTCTCAAGAAAAAGAAATTCTACAGCAAAAAACAGAGAATGATGATTTAAATCAGCTTGTACATCAAATGACAGGTCAGATAAAAACAATGGAAAGTAAAATAGAAGCTCTAATGAAAGAGAATGAAGAACTAAGAAAAGCACAACCAATGGTCATTCCTACAGTGATCCCCACTGTAAACACTGCTATACCATCTACTTTGGCAGAACACTTGGCACCGAACGGAGTACTACCAACTACAGTGCCAATTACTTCTCTAATCTCTGCCTCTTCTTCTTCATCCTCACAGAGGACCACACCACAAGACCAAGATAAAGAGATTCTTAGTTTGAGAGGCACTATTAAAAATTTAGAAAAATCCAAAAATGATGCCTTGACTACTTCTAGAGGACATGAGCAAAGGGCTGATCGACTACAAGAATAGGTAAAGATTCTGCAAGCACAATTAAATCTTACAGATCAAGTGGCCTTTATAAAAAGTCATTTATGGACCAAAATTATTGATGGCATTCATTCTCAATGGCCTTCAATTCGGATAATTTATGAATAGAGGGAGTTACTTCAAGTTGCTAGTGCAGAGATTGACAAGACTAAGAGGGAAATTGACAAAAAACCAGCCCAAGCAATCCAACTCATAGCTTTTTAAAACAGTAAAACCAGGGAAGAGTTGGAAGAATTGAAAATTGTTGATAGAACAAAAACCATTCTTCAAATCAAAAAGGTCCTGAACAAAAGAAACATAATGAGTAATCTAGAGGACCGGTGTAAAGACATGAATTTATCCATCTCAAGATTTTTAGCCAAATACAAAACATTGTCAGAAGCAGGTTTGCCTGATATTCACGCATTGAATGACAAGTTAATGCCTCATAAATATTATGATCTAAAAATCAGAAATCAGGCAAAAGAGCAAGCCAGACAACAACTGCCTCAAGGATCACCAACAGGCAGAATACTTCTTCAATATTTTGAAAATCTGTTCTTTTTAGATAATGAGATCAGGCATATGTTCACTATAAAGCCTAACTTTTCCAAGTATACAGAGGTAGATGAAAGTTACAGAAAATTGAAGACTATGAAGATCCCCTCTGCAGAAAAGTGGCAAGAATTCACAGATCTACTGTGAATTTAATGGATAAAAAACAGGAAATTCACTTGGAAATTCATTTTTTACTGTTACCTCAAATGGTAAAAATACAGGGTTAAAGTGCACAACAACAATCAGTTCAAATTAGAATAATCAGTTCTATTTTTGCTTGTAAAAGGGTAATAGCTTGCAAACTGTTTTGCAGTTGTCCCTCTTTTTAAGTTTTCTTTCCTATTTTTGATTAAAACATTATCTCAATTCCTGAGATATTTTGTAAACATTTTTTTGTATAAATACTTCACAATTCGAAGTATTCAGTGTGAATAAAATTTCTCAAGACAACTATAGTTCGTGCTCTCTACTTGGCATTTTAATGTTTTCTACTTTGTTCGTGCTCTCTATTTGGCCATTGGCCTGTGGGTGATATGGAGTTGTAATCTTGTGCTGAATGTGGTAGTTTTGCAATGTTTCAGCTAATTTATTACCTACAAATTGTGGTCCTCCATCTGTGATTATGTCCCTTGGGATACCATAGCGCACAAAGATTTGGAAAAGAAACTGTACTACAGAGTCCTCTGTAGCTTTTGAAACTGCCTCTGCTTCGACCCACTTAGTGACATATTCGGTTGCAACTAGGATGTATGTTTTTTGCTTTGAGGGAGGACTAATAGGGCCAACAAAATCAAGTGCCCAACGTTCAAATGGTTCAATCACTAGTTGAGGGTTTAAAGGCATTTCATCAGACTGCCCAGGGCGTCCTGCCCTTTGGCAACTATCACAGGCCTGCACGAATTTTTTGGCATCCTTAAAGATGGTAGGCCAGTAATAGCCTATTCGTAAAACCTTATGGGCAGTTATACGGTTCCCAGTTAGATCCCCTTCTTCAATATTCTTATCTGTAGCTTAAGGATTCTTAAGTGCCCTTTTGCTCAGATTCCATCCACTCCATCAAATCAATCCTATACATAGCCTTAGAAGGTCACCTATCTTGCCCTTAGCACATTTGCATCTCTAAGCCTTATTTCTTAGTTATGCTTGCCTAGAGAGTTGACTCCATTTCCCAATATTCTGGTATATCCTTCTGGTTTACCTTGAAATCTCTTTATTCCCACCAATATTTTAAAATCAAACCCAAATACACAGTCATAGCTAGCCTAATATCTGTTACTAAAACAAAGCTAAATCATACAGAGAGATCCCTCTCTAGAGTTCAAGAAGGCTAGATCTTGAATTCCCAAAGCGGTTCTTGGTTACCCCTGGTGTTCTTAACTACAAAAATCCCTATCCCACAACCTGAGAATTACTAGGGTGATAACAAGCCTTGGGGGTATTATGATCCTTGGAGGAAACTCCCACAGCTAGAAGAGTTGACAGAGAAAATTGGATCGAGTACAAAGGTGTGGCAGGTGGGTTTTACCCTGTACCAATTGTTATGGTGCATATATGATGTGTATTACAATTTATCTTATAATTTTGTTGAAGTAGCATACAACAATTTACATAGTGATATGAGAACCACTATCTAGAGTATACATCGATTTTGTACACATGGCTTTTCAGTTGCTTTTTAAGATATATCATTGGTGATGCTCACATGATTATATAATGAACCATTAAGTTGAACTATGAAATTATTCCTCACAACACACACACACATATTGATGAATTAATAATTTTTCTCATATAATTTTTTTAATCTATTTTGAAAAAAAAAATTATATATAATTATTTCTAAGAAGAACAAGAGAGAATTCCTTACCATATCTTCGTAAAACATATAATAGCAAGAAAATTAATGTATTGAAATTTCATTTCCAAACATATTCATGGAGTAAAATGAAGATTAAAAGGAGATATTCATGGATTTACCTATAACATCACCTCATAATTAAGAATGTAAATGTACAATATTGATGATACATAGGTTAGGAGAAAATTAATCTATTGAAATTTCATTTCCAAATATATTCATGGAGTAAAATGAGGATTAAAAAGAGATATTTATGAATTTACTTATAACATCACCTCATAAAAGCGTAAATGTCCAATATTGATAAAATTTATTTATATATGATAAATAATAAACCTTTATCTCACATGTAGCATATAATCTTATAAACAAACAATTGCACCGAGGGTGCAATCCTCAAAACTTTTAAACTGTCTAATGTATATGTACCTATTTAAAGTATTCAGGGCCAACATTACAAATGCCCAAAGTGAAATATTTGCGCATATGTTATATATGAGCCAATGGTTTAAATAACTATCGGGCGGTGAAACAAAACTTATAACAAAATATTAATAAAACTATATCATACGTCCGGACTTCAAAAAAAATAAACCCGATTTCAATCACAAATTTGCGTTCCAAAATAGCCTGCTAATGTCACCCTAATTTGTGACGCAAAAAATTCATAGAATACGCCATATAAAAATTCAGGTCCGTTTTTTGGCTTTTCGTACAGAGGAAAACTGTGACGCGAAAATCAAATTAATTCCGCCCTATAATGTTTCGGGTCCGGAATTCCACAATGCAGACGGGCCAAAAAATAACGCGATCGAATTGCCTGCTTCCACGTGGATGGCTGATTTGGTCTATGGTCTGTGGGACCATGTTCTTCTGAATTAAAATCTCCCGCGTTTACTATTAGATTGCTCTGTTTCCAAAACAATACAGCGCTTTGTTTTCAACTGTGCAGGGACTGTGATTTCAAAACCAAAATTGACTGTTCATCAGTTTTAGAAAGCGACTGTTTAACAGAGCCATTCAAATAGATTTAGAAAGCGGACAGAGGACAGGGTAGTTGAAATTAATATTTCAACATCCCTCATTCACTGAGAATACCCTCCTTGGTGCCTTCTTCATCGGACTACGATGTGTTCATCAACAGTCGTGAACTCGATGTCTGTTTCTTCGCCAGGCATCTTCACAACAGTCTTGTTTCCAGAGGATTGCGAGTCTTTCTCAACAGCATAGAATTGCAGGATGGACAATCCATACCTTCACAAATCAAAGACGCAATTAAAGGAGCCTCTCTCATTATTACTATTTTCTCTCCAAATTATGCGCAATCGCAAAGGTGCCTCCATTAACTACTCCTCGCACTGCTCTGTAAACCGACCATTTTTGCAAAGGCCATATAACTGTCGTTTATTGCATATAAGTTTCGTTATACCGACGGCGGCCAGAGCATCGCTATTGCGACGGATCCCTCTAAACTTTGTCATTGTGACACTTAGAAATTGTGTCGCAAACAAAACGTCGCTATTGCGACGGATGCCTCCAAATGTCGCAATTGCAACACTTAGACATTGTGTTACAATTGTGACGTTTGGAAGCATCTGTCGTAATAGCGACGCCTTGGAGAATAGGGTCGCCATTGCGACGTCTTCCTTCAAACGTCACAACTGCGACACTTTGTCTAAGTGTCAGTATTACGACACATTTCTCTAAACGTCGGTATAGCGACAGTTTCGGGCGGGATTGAAAAAATTTGGGGAAATTTCCGACATTTGGTCAAAAGCGTCGGAAGCAAGTGTTGGAATTTCCGCCAAATGTAGTAGTGTGTGCCCAGCACAACATAAAGTGTGTGGGGCTAGTCGTGGAAAGAATATAACACATACCCAGCAATATATATATTTGAAAAAAAAATAGCCGATGCACCTAAAAAAAGTCACGCACCAGTACCTATGCATACGTTTTTATCGTGCATCGCTCTCAGTGCACATGGAAATTGTTTACGTACCAAAAAAGTTAAAATTTATTTTTTCTGCAGTGCGTTGACAAAACTATCTACCCTGGTCACACACCAGTATCGGTGCATACATTTTTATCATGCACTGCTCTCGGTGCACATGGAAATTGTTTACGCACCACAAAAGTTAAAAGTTATTTTTTCTGCGGTGCATTTACAAAACTATTTTCCCTGGGGCAGATAGTTAGGTCAACGCACCGTCCAACAATAATACATGGTCAACGGTGCGGTCCTATAAATGACCGCACTATTAACCATGTACTGTTGTTGCGCAGGTGGTGTGCTGACCAAAATATCCGCCCTGAGGCAGATCCTTTGGTCAACACACTGCCCAACAACATTACATGGTCAATGGTACGGTCCTGTAAATGACCGCATCGTTGCCTATGTAATGTTGTGAGGCGGGCAGTGTGCTGACGTAACTATCCGCCCTAGGGCAGATAGTTTGGTCAATGCATTGCCCTCCCAACACTAGTACATAGTCAACAGTGTGGTCGTTTAAACGACCACACCGCCATGTTAGTTTTAAAACTAATCACATTGCACATTTTTTTGGTATCGCATCAGAAGCTGATGCGGTTTTTGTTAGCGCCATTCGTGGTGTGGCCTGTAAATTTATAGGAAACACCGCGAATGGTGTGAGTCAAACTGCTCGAGTGTACTGCACAATTTTTTTTTTAAGGTTAATTTTAAGGTTTTTTAAAAGTCTAATCTACAAACAAATTTAGTTATTGAGAAACAAGTAAAATACCTATACATTTGCGCATCGAGGAGGCATATTTTCTGAGGAATTGAAGAAATAAAATTTTCCCACTGTTTTCAAAAATTCGAACTCCACAAGGTGGGCAATGGATGACAGTAGTGCGTGCAATGGGAGCACCGATGGTAGGATGCCTCACAAAAGGAAAATTCACACCAATTCTTGAGAGGTCTGGACCACTGAAGAAGTAAAAATGAAGTTTTTACGGTCGGTAAGTTTTTTATTTAACCCTGTTTCGGTGTGCGTGTTTTTGAGATGCACCGGGTGGTATTATCGATGGCGCACCACACGTCGTTACGGTGCGCTGGATTACTGCAACATGCTGGACCTATTTATACTTAGAGCACCAATGTGTTATAGTACTTATATGCACCGGACGAGCTTGTACAGAGAGCACGGTGTATCAGTGTGTCAATTTTTAGTATGCACCAATGCGGTTTAGGATGAGAAATGCACTAGACAAAAAACATCCACAAAAACCTCCACCCACCAACCTCCTCTATAGATATCTGCTAGAAATAGATATCTGGGCTATTTTTTTAAGGGGTTCCTCAAAAACATTCGCTAGAGGGTCTTTTCCTCGTAGTGTTTTATTCAATTTTAAAAGATGTCTTGTAAACAAAAAATAAGTTTTATTCAATTTTATTTCTTTTAACGCCATTTACAAGAGCTTAGTCATAATATGATATAAGTACAATCTTACTATGATGCAATTCACTTTGATACTTAAAATGAACTAAAATATTTCATGTATCAATTTAATATTGAGCATGAGAAGAATTATAAATATTCTTTATATTGGCTTGTAGAAAGTGTCTTTTAGTACAATCAACATGTATGTTATTACAATTCAAATTTAAAAATAAATTATTTGAATTCTAAAGTCATCCATACCATAACAAAATATATGAATTTTTTTGTGACCCACCCATATACCATTGCATGGTCAACCTGTTTAAGTATTTAATCAATTTCTTATCTCAAGGTTCAATTCAAAAATACAAATAGGATTGAAATAAGTTTTATTCATTTTTTAAAGATAACATGTAAACAACAAATAAGTTTTAATCAATATTACTATTTTTAGATTATCTACAAGAACTTAATAATAACATGATATAATTCAATCATATTGGAATTTCATATAGGTAAAAAAGGATATATGATAACATTTCTATACTTTTATATAATGTTATCAACATTCTTAAATTTACTTAGCTATCCAAGTATTTCAATCAATTCTTTATGATTGAAATAAGTTTTATTCAATTTTAAAAGATGTGGAGATGTAAAAGTTACAAATAAGTTTTATTAGATTTTATTTCATTTGAGGTTATTTACAAAAGCTTAGTCATAACATGATGTGTGTGTGTGTGTGTGTGTTGCACTTTTTACAATCCAGTGTGAAGTATGGAAAATAAGAATAATAAGAATGTAGTTAATTACAAATATTTTACAGTTTCAAGAAGCAAACATTTCAATTAAGTGAACATTTTATTTGAGATGAAAATTCAAGTATTTTATTTATGTTTGGATTATTGCATCATAGAAATCAATGCACGTCGCCAATAATTTGTTTGTGCTTACACCAAAAGCAATGCACAATGTTAACTTTAAACTAATGTACACCATACATTTAGTTAAATCAAATATAATTTGTTTGTGTTTACACTAAAATCAATGCACAATGTTAATCTAATTACCTTTAAATTAATGTACACCATACATTTATTTAAATAAAATTACAAATCACCGTCTTCACTTAAATAAATTCATCTAATGCAAACAATCAAATAGGAATAACAATCAACATCTAAACTAAAATCAATGCATCTAATGGAAGCAATCAAACAAGATTAGAAATTATCATCTCTCATGAAATCAATGCATCTAATGCAAGTAATAAAATATAATTATAAATCAACATCTCCATAGAAATCAATGCATCTTGTGTAAGAAATCAAATAGGATTAGAAATAAACATCTACATTGAAATCAATTCATCTGGTGCAAGCGATGTTTTCCGCTTTCTTTCCTTGTCTATCTAAATCTAAACCTCCCTCCATCTCTCCTTCTTTGTCTCTCTATCTCACCCCCCGAAAGATACACACTCTTCCTCTTAATATCTATCTATCTCTCTCTCCCTCCCTCTCTCTATCTCTCTCCTTTCCTCTCTCCCCCTTCCATCTATATATTTATCTCCCTATGTCTCTCCTTCTTCATATCTCTATGTCACCCCCACAAACATACACATTGTCTCTCTCTCTCTCTCTCTCTCTATGTTTCCCCTTCTATCTCTCTTCACTCCTACTCTCTCTCTCTCTCTCTCTCTCCCTATGTCTCCCCTTCTATCTCTCTTCACTCCTACTCTCTCTCTTTCTCTCTCTCTCTCTCTCTCTTCTTAGCTACCTCTCTATCCTCCTCCAACTCCATATCTCTCTATCCCTCCCTCTCAATTAATCTTTCTCTTCCTTCATATCTCCCCCTTTCTCTCCCACATCCCTATATCTCCCTCTCTCTCTCTCTCTCTCTCTCTCTCTCTCTCTCTCTCTCTCTCTCTCTCTCTCTCAGTCCTCCAACTCTATCACTATCTCCCTCCATCTCTCATTCCCTCTCCCCATTCTCTCCATATATCCTTCTTTGTCTTTCCATCTCTCTCCCAAACATACACACTCTCTCTCCAGTCTCCCTTGTCACACCCTCTCTATCTCCACCTTTCTCTCTCTATACGTCTTTCCTCTTCCCTCCATATGTTTTCCTCTGACTCCATCTCTCTCTCCACCTTTCTCTCTTTATATGTCTTGCTTCTTCCCTCATATCTTTTCCTCTGACTTTGTCTCCCTCCCCCTCTCTTTCTCCTCCACTCTATCCTCCTCTCCCTCTCTCTCTCTCTCTCTCTATTACCCTTCTTGCCCCCCCCCAACCCCCCTCTCACATCTCCTCTCTTTCTTCACTCCCCCTCTTCTCTCTCCCTCACTTTATCTCCATCTCTTCCTCCTGATTCCATATATGTCTCCACCTCTATCACTCTAGGTCTTTTTTCTTCCCTCCATATATATATTGGAGCATATCAATATATATTATAATAAATAAAAAATAAAAATTAATATTATATTGATCAAAAATTAATAATATTAATAATATTAAAATTAAAATATATTAATAATAAATATCTAACATTAATAATATCAATATTAGATTTACTTAGGTTTTTACATGACATGATAACAAAATTATAATAAAATTTGAATTTTAATGTGGTGAAAACTTTTGTAGAAGGTAAATTTATGATACATTCAAAGTCAAGGTATATGATAAGGCATATTTTGAGCACTTACAAATAGACATACTTACACATTTCCCCAATACTAGGTTGTAGAATGCACCTCTCGAAGAAATAACAAAATAATTTTCTAATGTTGTTCATAACCTAGATCCTCATAAATTCTCATGTGAATTTTACCGAATAATTTTCAATATACACAATATGGATCACAAAAGCCTCAATTTAGAGAAACCTAGATCTAGTTGAATTTTTATTTTTAGTAAAATAATATCATATCAACTTGGTTAAATTATTGATGGATTAAATTTTAGATCTTTCTTGACTTTAAAACCTAAATTATGGGATTATGGGATTCACATAAGGATTTAAAAAATTTATTTTTACAGAGGCTCGATCAAGCCCTTGGTCAACCACGTAAATGGCTCGATCGAGGTTTTAGGAATTCCTCGATTGAGCTATTTTAATTTAAAATTTAAGCACTTGATCGATCATTTTAAGTGCTTGATTGAACTTTTGAGGTCCTAAAAACCACAATTTTAGCACCCCTTTTGTAGATTCCTCTACAACACCATTTTGTACCCTAGTAGACTTAGGAAAAAAATTTCCCTTCGGTGGAAAATCTAATCATGTTGAATTCATGAAGAAATCCTCTATTCAATGGTTTATGAGTTTGGCATTTTTGAATTCATATGATATTTTTCATATAATTTCTTTTAAACATAACACTTGACATTTTTTGGACAGTTTTAAAGAGGGTAAATAAAAAATAAATAAAATAAAATATACACAATAAAAAATATTCAAGAAATATCACTATCTTTGTTTATGTGTCCTCTTCAAAAGGGTACTCTTGGTTTTTCAATTTATTTAAATAGTTGAAAAAAAATGTACGTGAACATATGTGTATGTAAAACACAATTGAAATATTACTTTGCCAACTTCAAGAAATAATAAGAAATATAAGTTTTCATTAAAACTACTTTTTAAATATGAAAAACTTAGTTTTCTTTTTGTAGATCATGCTTATATATATATATATTGAAAATTACATATTTTACACTAAGTTATGCTACACTAATTTTGAGGGTTTCAATTCAATAAAACAATACAATTTTAAAATTTCATCCCTACATTTGACCCAAAACTATAACCCATCTTCATGCATTCACCCCCTACTACATATGAGAGGTTTTGTAGGAACTGGTGGTTCTCATTGTCAAATTAGCTTGCTTTGACCACAATAGCAACAATTTTACAGGGTCATCTACTGACGCGAGAGAAAATTTCAAAGCATTGACAATCAACTATGCTAATTTGGAAAATATGCACTTAAATTTTATTTCTTCATTTATCCGGTGAGTTTTATTCATTCCATATATGCGCTATGACTCCAAATATGTTTAATCTGTTATATATTTTAATACTTGAAATCACTTGAATCTGCATTATTTCCATTTTTGAATCTGTTATTTATTTTAATACTTGAAATCACTTGAGATATACAAGTACGAGGCTCATGACTCAACCATTGTAGTCCTTTGAATTCAAATAAGCTACAACTTGTGGGGCAGTAGTGCTTGCTTGATTTTCCACAAGATTTTAAGTAAGCAATGTGCTTTTACTTTCAAGAAGTATGCCTTTAAATTTAATAATTATTCTTTTATTTTCAAGATGATTAGTTTCTTTTAGTTGTTTGAGTTATTAGATTAGTTAACTTTCATGCTTTCTTGATTTTTCGAATTAGAATTTTAGAGTTTTTTAATTTTCTTGCTAATTATCTTAAGCAACTTAACTCTAATCCTTTGGAAAAATAATCAATTTCCATTTCTTAATAATGAAAACATCTATAAGTGTAATTCTCTTCATATAGTTGTATTCTTCTAAGTTTATGAACATCTGAATTGTCTAAATTATAATGTCCTAAATTATGCATACATATTAAACTTACACAATCCATATAGCTTCATTTACTTTTCTTCCTTCTAAAAATCCGAACTTTTCATAAAAAAATTGCGACGATTTTTAGTATTCTTGTGATCACCTTGGAGATGATTTTGTAGATACACTCACACAAAGAAATTGGCATGAAGTTTTCAACAATGTCAGGTTATCATCCTTTGGAATTAGTGTTGAAAGCACCAAGATTTTTTTTTTTTGTCTAGAAGCCTCGACCACCCTTCTTAAATATTCTCCTATAAACTCAAAACAACAAGAAAAAAATTCCATAGGAAGGCCATCTAGCCCTAGACTTATGTCCTTTTGAAAACTCGAAAGAATCATAAGCAATTCTTCTTTCCTAACTTCCTCCATCGAGGTGTAATGTTCCATATGATTGAAAAAACTTAGAAAATAATCTGATATTTTTATTACCTCTACTATGGTAACATGAGAGTCCTCTTTGAAAATAGATAGGTAATTTCCTCATACTATAAAAATATTCTTGAAATTTTTTTCCATGTGCCATCTTCCCTTTCTATTTTCCATATTGAGTAAATTTTTTTCCTACAAGTTGCATATATATGAAAAAACTTGGTGTTGTCATCTCCTACATAGAGCCATAACTCTCTTCTTCTAAGCCTCTACTCCTTATCTTTTACTAGGAGTATTTTCTTTTTCTTTTCCTCCAGTAGTTTTACCTCTATTTTTTTGTTCGTCTATCAAATAACCAAACCCTTCACCGTTGTAAATCATTGCCAAGTTTTCCTCCATTTTTCTAAGTGTTTTTTAATCCTTCTGTCTTTTTTCCTTTTCTCATTGTAAGGATACCTTTTTTATTATTTAGATCTTGATGAAAATACAAGGTAGAAAATTCTCTTAAGTCTCCATTATAAGGCACCCATACCTCTTTAATATTGTTTATAAACTCCTCTTCCTTAACTGTTTATGGATTCAAATTGAAAGGGTTGGCAATTTTCTCTTAAGGAAGGTCCATTTCCAAAATAACTATATTATGGTCATAATCCCCTCCCAGGAAACCCATTGTTTAATTTGATTTACTTCATCAAGGAATGCTTTAGATATCAAGAACTTGGAGAAGTATCTTTGCAACACAAGCCTCTCCCATCCTCTTATTTGTCCAGGTTGGGGTCAATTTGGTAGGTTCAACCTTCAATAAGATCACTTCTTCCATATTTTTTGACGAAGTAACCAGAAAGGCAGTCCCCCTGTGTAGTAGATCCACAAAATTTTGAGGCTCCCATAGTGAATATTATACCTATGCTTACTACCTCTAAACTAAAAATATGTCAATCCATTTGGAAGAATATGCTGTAGTAATCGATTTTGCAAATATAAGACCCATATACATTTAGAAGAGTAAATTTGTTTCTCGATATCCAAAGAGAACATGGTAGTCCCCAGGCTTCAAATAAATACTATGAATTAGAAAGAGTAAGTGAACGTTTATATTCCCCATCGACTTTCTTATAGCACCAACATATTAAAATTTCCAACTAGTTAAAATTTTTAATAGTTCTTGAGTAATTCCCCCCATTAATCATACTTTATTGCAATGGAATGATAGAAGGATTTGAAGCCTCGCCGATATTTTTAGGGCCATTTTCTTGTGTGCCGACTAACCCTCAATAATTTAATTTCATTAAAACTAGTTTAAACCCCTCTTTAGGGGAATTTTCTCTAAGATTCCAAATTAAGGACAATTATTTATGGAATATGATGATTTTATTTATAGCCAGTGACATAAATGAATTCCTTCCCTTGTGTGGGGATTTTTGTTCCATTTGTAGGTGACCCAAAACCCCTTCCACTTGCCTAGGTAAATCAAGAGTTCCTTTGTCCCTCTCTTTGAGATTATGAAATTTCCATAAAATGTTGGTTTCTATGGGCTTCCAAATCTTATGTAACTATACATAGGTTGTAGGGGACCTAATAAGTGATTCCCCTTCTACCCAGCCTTATTATACCCCAAGAATAATAACAAGATGATGAGAGTTAGGGATTTTAATTCTAGATAGGTCAAGTTGAAAGTCATTCAGGGGTTCAAAACATTCTAGATAGGTCAAGTTGAAAGTCATTCAGGGGTTCAAAACTTTTATTTTCATCATTTAGTACCATGCCCTAAAAATTAGATTTTCAAAGGATTTCATTTTAGTCAAAGAAGGAGACTTTGTGAACTTAACCAAATGAAGCGAATATTCCTTTCTGTAACTAGTAGTTTCCATCGCCAAATCTTTAAGTTGTCTTGTGTCCAAGGACTGAGTTACAACTACCGAATGAGCTTCTATTGGGCAACTAGAAAGTTACATTTCCCCCCTGAAACTCCATCGTCTTCGAATTTGTATTCTTTATTGATAGGTCATCATTGTCATCTGATAAGTTTAACTTATGTGTCCAAATCATTTTATGATCAGTAAGGAAATGTTTTACTGCTAAGTGTCCATAACAATGAAATCGACCACACTTGAAGGGAATACCTTCATAGTATATACTTAGGTGGAAATGGTCATAATTCCTCCTTACATCCAAGTATATAGGTTATACCTAGATAACTAATGTCTTGAAAAGACGTCAACAAGTGCATTCTCAATTTCCTTAATACCCATCTTGACGATAGAACTAAAGGTATTCCAAATATACCTAGCCAAACCAACATTGAATCTAATTGAGCTAAAATTGCATCAATATCTAAAATGGCATTTCTTGAGAAAGAGTGTCTATGTTCCTTGTTTCCACCTTTTATGCATGATATTTTCAAACATCATCCATTGTTCAAAATATCCAAATCATCCACCCTATTATTAGTAAGAATTATTTAGGAAACTAACGTTTAATGGGCTCAAATTTTGATTTGGCCCATGCCTTTAGATTTTTAGAGCTCATTCTTCTACTTGGAAAATGACCTACACACCAAGTCCTCCATCCCTAATATATCATTTAGCTTGGTCTTCTCACCTAGTAACATGTTGAATAGATCTTCTTTTTTCTTTAAAATTTCGCCATCAATTTTATGTCCTATCACCCTCAACTTCTTGAAGTGCCAAGCACTTTGAGGATGAGTTTGGGGAGTCACTCATGTGCTTGAAATCCAACTATTATCTGATGAAGCCTAACTTTGCAAGTGATCCAATTCTTGTGTTTGGGCCATATAATAAAGTTTTGGAGTCTTTAAAAGTCTCTTATGAAGTAAATGTGATTATGAAATCAATTTTTTGCATTAAATCACTATACTTATATATCCTTTGTGTTAAAGCCCATAGATCCTAGTACAATTTTTTTGACATTTTTTGGCCTAGAAACTAAGGATCTTAGTAGATGCATTGCCTAGTCTCTTCACAATGTCCCTTCTTGGATTTCCCTCTCGTACATTGGATTTAAACAAATCTTGAACCATTTCACCAATACTGACAACAATCTCATATTTCAGCAATATGGATCCCAGGTTTGATTGCCTCCATGACTCTAACGTGTCAATAGATGGGTAGAATTTTCAATTGGACCATACATATTATCCCTCTAGTGGAGTGTCTAAATAATAAATCACCTCTTTGTCCAGAATAAACATGAAATTAGACCTCCTTAGCTCATATCACCCTAGTCACTATTTTAGATTAACCATATGGAAACCCTAAGTCACCCTCTCCAGATGCATAGATCTATCACCTTGCCAAAATGGTGCTTCTCAAAACTATTAAAGAATACATACCTTTAAGACAAATTCTAAAAGCCCTATATTCCACTTGTTTTCCCTTGATTCCAAAGGATAATTTTACAATGAAAAGAGATTCATAGTTAAGATGGATAAAGGTTGGTTTAATTTCTCCCTTTAAATATGCTATATTCCACATGAATACCATAGGTCAATACCATGGGCTATTTTTATGTTTATAGGATTAAATTTGTTTTGTTATTTTTATTTTTAGTTTTGTTATTTTATTTTTACCAAGTTAAGATGTTTACATTACATTATTTTTTATATTTAATTTAATTTTTATGTAAATTGACTTAATCAGAATTTTAAACATTACATTAATTTTTATGTAAATTGATTTAGTCAAAATGTTAAAAATTACATTACAACATCTCTTCTATACCATACTGGGTTGGATAGAGTGGACAATAAACCATTTTTAATTATTATTTTTTAATACTGTAACCATTTTTAATTTTTTTTTATACTGCAGTTGTGTTTTTACAAATAAAATAATAAAATTATGAACACAATTTTAGATAAAAGAGTGTCATAATATGCATATCACACACACACACACACACACATATATATAATAGCCATTTTTTTTTATATGGTAAAATTAAAATAAAGATTCCATAACCATATTTAAATTTAATAAAAAAGCACATAAAAATTTGATACTTACAATAAACTTATTTTCATGGATATTATTCACATCTAAATAAATTGTTACAATACCATGGGTCAATATCATGGTTTACCATTTGTTACAATGCCATGGGTCAATACCATGGTTTACCAATTCCAGATGCCAAAAAATCATAATTCATTTTAAAATCGAAATATTTAATTTGAATTTGAATTTATAACCTTTAAAAAATTAAATCTAAAAGCATTAATGTATGGGGACATGTTGTAGTGGTGTACATGTTGGTAAACATTTATATGTGAGGTAAAAGTAATATACAATCCAATATAAACAACTTTTTAAATAAAAGAAAATCATAATCTACATATGACATTAATATATATATAATATAAAAAGTAGTTATAAATTAAGATTGATTTTACCATATAAATTAACATAATGATTAAGTAACCATATTAAATTGAATTAATAAGCATATAAAGACTTATCAAGATTTTTAACCATGAATATTCACTCCTATTTACCATGGATATTATTAACTTGTAAGTAGGCTTTATTACAATATCATTGCTAATACTATGGCTTATTAATATTATATGCCAAAAAATTAGAACTCATTTCAAAATCAAAATATTTTATTTTAATTTTATTTTATAATATTTTATCTATTATTTCAAAATCAAAATAGTTACATATTACTTAAATTGAAAAATAACTAAACTTAATCTATTTTAACTTACCTAAATTGAAAAATAACCAAACTTAATCTATTTTAAATCAAATTTCATTTAATAAATTTACACTTATTTAATTCTAAATTAAAATAGATTTAGATTAATATATTGTTTTAATTAAACAAATTGAATTTAGGAGAGATATATACATATGACTATAAATTAATTATAAGAAAATATTATTTATGAGTAAATATAAGATGTTTTCGTGGTAACAGGACGATTCTCATTAAATTTTTCGTTTTCATGGCAACAGGACGATTCTCATTAAATTTTTCCGATGATTTAGGTTCCAAGTTTGACACATAAAGTCATAAGTTGGAATTTATATATATGTTGAATTTAATTTGTTTTCATCGAATTAATGGCCAATGAGAATTTTAATCAAAATATGTGAAACCTTAATACACATCGAATTAGGTGCCTATTTTTAATACGCATTTGAAGTAGAGACGTGTGAGCGAGATTTTGTCAATGGAGATTTCTGTCGAGAAGCTGAAAGGGTTTCAAGCCGATTTCTTATATCAACATGATTTATCTGAGAATACTCTGAAAGTAAAGGTCTGTTAGACAACATTTCCATCTTTTGAAGTCTTCTATGTAACAGAGGGTTTCATTTATGATTTCTGATTTCTGTTTCATTTCTGATTTTTGTTTCTGAGGTTGTTGTCAGTACATATTTTCGACATTTCTAGGGCTCTGGAGGCGTGAATTTGGGGAAAATTTGGTCACACGAAATCTGAGTGAAGGGGATAAGAGTATTTTCATTCTTGTATTTGGGTAAATTTATGTATGGAAATCTAGGGTTTGCATATGGAATTGCAAACCATATGTCATATAGCCATCAAATTAATGAAATGCTTTTATTTGTTCTTTGGGAGCGTCTGTGTAGTGCGTTTTATGTTGAAATTTTCGATTCATTGACATGGCTGACGGTTAATCCAATTACACATTCACAAGAATTCCACACGGCACAACAAAACATTTCTGAGTATTTAAAGGCAACAATTCAAGTGGAAGGATTTATTTCTATAAGGAATAAGTAATTTCTAGGCTTCTATAGTTGGTATTGCATTGCTTCTATCAATAAAACTCATTCTTATCTATCAAGATATATTCCATAGACCTAATTTCTTCCTATATTATAATTAAATGTGATGCTAGTAGAGGTGTTATGTCTTTGATTGACAATTAATTTGCATAATAAATTTTTGATTCACAGTTAAAGTGCATAATAAATTGTTGTTGTGGATAGATTGAAAGCTATAAAGATATATTCCATAGACCTACTTTCTTCCTATATTATAATTAAATGTGATATTAGTAGAGGTGTTATGTCTTTGATTGACAATTAAAGTGCATAATAAATTGTTGTTGTAGATATATTGAAAGCTACTACCGTTGTAGAAGTTAACATAAGTAATAGACTCTTCTCATTCAAAATGACTCGTTTCAAGTGCATTTTGAATAGTTCCAATCAAATAAAACTTTCTTGTACTTATAGTACCTTGGATTATCATGTGTAGTGGTTTAGCCATGATTTGTAATGGTCTAAGGATAAGTATCAAATGTCTTTCTATGCTTAACCCCAAAGACTTTTAAGGATAAGTATCAAATGTTTTTCTATGCTTAACCCCAAAGACTTTTAAAGGAACAATAGTGAATTGAATAGTAGTTACCTAAATAGATTAGCATATTTGGTTTAGCATATTTTCGTGCACAATTGAGAAAGGGTAAAACCATTTTAGCATATTTCCTATTAGTTTTCCTATTATCTATGGTTGGTACATCTGTAATGGTTTTTTTTTTTTTTTAATATTGTCAATTTGTGCATTAACCTATCACATGTGCTACTTAGGCTTTTACCATATGGGCTCCAATATTAAAGTCTATTTGGGTGAGAATTATTTTCTCAATTATTTATCATTAAAACATCAAAAAATCAAGTTTAGGGGACATATTAATGAAAACATTCACTTGTAATTTTAGGTGATATATTAATGGAAACTTTCTTTTGTAAGTTTAGGTGCTATATTAATAAAAAAAATTCATTTTTTTTTATGTCATTTTAGGGCATTGAAATTATATAATTCCATTTATTGTATTAAGTGTACCATTTTGCAAAAAAGGTAGCTAGATATGTTATCGTAGTGCTTAATTTTTTGTGTGCATTTGAAAACACTTTTTTATGTATGAATTTTTGCATTTCATTCTTGTCAAATTTCTTCAATTTTCTCTACAGAAGATCATCCTCTCATTATGTTTGAATGAAATATTTAGTTTGATCAATATAATGGAATAAGAGCTATTGCACTAGGGACATCTGTCTGGTTCATTCCATAAGCCTAGTTGACTTCACTTGCTTGGTTCAATTATGGATAGATAATTGGGCTCATATGGATCTAACTGTACTATGCAAAGAAATGGTATCAGAGCACAGGTGAGAGCAAGCCCAAGTCAGAGAGAAATCTATCTAGTTCCCAACATGGAAACAATTTCGTCTCTCTCTCTGCACGTGCAGTAGTTTCTGTTTTCATCTATGGCAGGAAGGGTCTTGATCTGTGTAAGTTTCGAGCATTAATAACCTATTTAATATTTTTGAAGAAACTTCTTTATCTTTTCATCCATTTCCTGTGCATTTCTTAGTATCTGGTTCCACTGCAATCAAATTTTACTACATCTAGTTCCCAAAAAAGCAATAATGTTACTCTTCAGAGCAGCATCAAGTATTTCTAACTGATACCTGTATTACAATAGAATCATAAGAAAGAATCAGATACAACACAATTGCGTTATTACATTATATTAGAACACCAATGTTAAATTGGAAAATTTAAGATTCAGATTGGGGTTTTGTAAGACCAAAAATCCTGATTTTGTATTTCTGGAATATTTACTTTAAAAAATTTCTAGTGAGCTATCAAATATGGTTCATCTACAAGACGTTCAAAAATGAACCACTGAAACTCCACAGAAAATTCTCAATGTAAGTATTTTTGAAATGTAAAATCAAAACTAAACATATAAATATCACTAGCGAAAACTAAATTGATGATTAACATGATTAATAATAGTAAAAAATATGAAAGGGAAACGTATTGTCGTAAGATGGTATTAGCAGTCGAATTTTTCATTACACTATTCTGCATCTTTGAGCGAAACACAAGGGTAAACATGTAGAACCGTGTAATGAAAATTTCAACTACTAATACCATCTGACGACGGTGTGTTTCCCTTTCATATTTTTTACTATTATTAATCATGTTAATCATCAATTTAGTTTTCTCTAGTGATATTTATATGTTTAGTTGTGATCTTATATTTCAGAAATACTTACATTGAAAATTTTCTGTGGATGTTTCTGTGGTTCATTCTCAAACATCTTGTAGATGAACCATATTTGATAGCTCACTGGAAACTTTTTAATGTAAATAATCAAGAAATACAAAATCAGGATTCCTGGAGTTACAAAACCCCAATCTAAATCTTAAATTTTCCAATTTCACATTGTTGTTATAATATAATGTAATAATGCAATTGTGTTGTATCTAATTCTTTCCTATAATTCTATTGTCATACAGGTATCAATTGGAAATATTCCATGCTTCTCTTAAGAGTAATATTATTCCTTTTTGGGAACTGGATGCGGTAAAACTTTGATTGCAGTTGAACTCATGAAACAAATTTCTTAGTGTGCTTGATGTTCAAGGTGATCAAAGGTTATAGAGCTTTTGCCACTTTTAGTGGTATGTAGAAGTAATTGATTAAGTAATTGTCAATTTGTGCATTAACCTATCACATGTACTACTTAGGCTTTTACCATATGGGCTCCAATATTAAAGTCTATTTGGGTGAGAATTATTTTCTCAATTATTTATCATTAAAACATCAAAAAATCAAGTTCAGGGGACATATTAATGAAAACATTCATTTGTAAGTTTAGGTGACATATTAATGGAAAATTTCATTTGTAAGTTTAGGTGCTTTATTAATAAAAAACTTTCATTTGTTTTGCTGTCATTTTAGGGCATTGAAATTATATAATTCCATTTACTGTATTAAGTGTACCATTTTGTAGAAAAGGTAGCTAGATATGTTATTGTAGCGCTTAAGTTTTGGTGTGCATTTGAAAACACTTTTTTATGTATGAATTTTTGCATTTCATTCTTGTCAAATTTCTTCAATTTTATCTATAGAATATCATCCTCTCATTATGTTTGAATGAAATATTTAGTTTGATCAATATAATGGAATAAGAGCTATTGCACTAGGGACATCTTCCTGGTTCGTTCGATAGGCCTAGTTGACTTCACTTGCTTGGTTAAATTATGGAAAGATAATTGGGCTCACATGGATCTAACTGTACTATGCAAAGAACTGGTATCGGAGCACAGGTGAGAGCAAGCCCAAGTCAGAGAGAAATCTATCAAGCCCGAGGGAAAGGTATTAGTCAACAACATGGAAACAATTTCGTCTCTCTGTCTGCACGTGTAGTAATTTCTACTTTCATCTATGGCAGGAAGGGTCTTGATATGTGTAAGTTTCGAGCATTAATAACCTATTAAATATTTTTGAAGCAACTTCTTTATCTTTGCATCCATTTCCTGTGCATTTCTTAGTATCTGGTTCCACTGCAATCAAATTTTACTGCATATAGTTCCCAAAAAAAAAATAATGTTACTCTTCATAGCAGCATCGAGTATTTCTAATTCATACCTGTATTACGATAGAATCATAAGAAAGAAGCAGATACAACACAATTGCGTTATTACATTATATTAGAACAACAATGTTAAATTGGAAAATTTAAGATTCAGATTGAGGTTTTGTAACACCAAAGATCCTGATTTTGTATTTCTGGAATATTTACTTTAAATATTTTCCAGTGAGCTATCAAATATGGTTCATCTACAAGACGTTCGAAAATGAACCTCTGAAACTCCACAGAAAATTTTCAATGTAAGTATTTCTGAAATGTAAAATCAAAACTAAACATATAAATATCACTAGCAAAAACTAAATTGATGATTAACATGATTAATAATAGTAAAAAATATGAAAGGGAAACACACCGTCGTAAGATGGTATTAACAGTCGAATTTTTCATTACACCGTTCTGCATCTTTGAGCGAAACACAAGGGCAAACATGCAGAACAGTGTAATGAAAATTTCGACTACTAATACCATCTAACGACAATGTGTTTCCCTTTCATATTTTTTACTGTTATTAATCATGTTAATCATCAATTTAGTTTTCGCTAGTCATATTTATATGTTTAGTTGTGATCTTACATTTCAAAAATACTTACATTGAAAATTTTCTGTGGAGTTTCAGAGGTTCATTTTCGAACGTCTTGTAGATGAACCATATTTGATAGCTCACTGGAAAATATTTAAAGTAAATATTCCAGAAATACAAAATCCGGATCTCTGGTCTTACAAAACCTCAATCTGAATCTTAAATTTTCCAATTTAACATTGTTGTTCTAATATAATGTAATAACGCAATTGTGTTGTATCTGATTCTTTCTTATGATTCTATCATAATACAGGTATCAATTAGAAATACTCGATGTTGCTCTGAAGAGTAACATTATTGCTTTTTTGGGAACTAGATGCAGTAAAATTTGATTGCAGTGGAACCAGATACTAAGAAATGCACAGGAAATGGATGCAAAGATAAAGAAGTTGCTTAAAAAATATTTAATAGGTTATTAATGCTCGAAACTTACAAAGATCAAGACCCTTCCTGCCATAGATGAAAGAAGAAATTACTGCATGTGAAGGGAGAGACGAAATTGTTTCCATGTTGTTGACTAATACCTTTCCCTCGGGCCTGATAGATTTCTCTCTGACTTGGGCTTGCTCTCACATGTGCTCCGATACCAGTTCTTTGCATAGTACAGTTAGATCCATGTGAGCCCAATTATAGTACAGTTAGATCCATGTGCTCCGATACTCGTTCTTTGCATAGTAAGTTTCGAGCATTAATAACCTATTAAATATTTTTGAAGCAACTTCTTTATCTTTGCATCCATTTCCTGTGCATTTCTTAGTATCTGGTCCCACTGCAATCAAATTTTACTACATCTAGTTCCCAAAAAAGCAATAATGTTACTCTTCATAGCAGCATCGAGTATTTCTAATTGATACATGTATTACGATAGAATCATAAGAAAGAATCAGATACAACACAATTGCGTTATTACATTATATTAGAAAAACAATGTTAAATTGGAAAATTTAAGATTCAGATTGAGGTTTTGTAAGACCAGAGATCCTGATTTTGTATTTCTGGAATATTTACTTTAAAGATTTTCCAGTGAGCTATCAAATATGGTTCATCTACAAGACGTTCGAAAATGAACCTCTGAAACTCCACATAAAATTTTCAATGTAAGTATTTCTGAAATGTAAAATCAAAACTAAATATATAAATATCACTAGCGAAAACTAAATTGATGATTAACATGATTAATAATAGTAAAAAATATGAAAGGGAAACGCACTGTCGTAAGATGGTATTAGCAATCGAATTTTTCATTACACCATTCTGCATCTTTGAGTGAAACACAAGGGCAAACATGCAGAACATTGTAATGAAAATTTCGACTACTAATACCATTTAACGACAATGTGTTTCCCTTTCATATTTTTTACTGTTATTAATCATGTTAATCATCAATTTAGTTTTCGCTAGTGATATTTATATGTTTAGTTGTGATCTTACATTTCAGAAATACTTACATTGAAAATTTTTTGTCGATGTTTCTGTGGTTCATTTTTGAACATCTTGTAGATGAACCATATTTGATAGCTCACTGGAAAAATTTTAATGTAAATAATCAATAAATACAAAATCAGGATTCCTGGTGTTACAAAACCCCAATCTAAATCTTAAATTTTCCAATTTCACATTGTTGTTCTAATATAATGTAATAATGAAATTGTGTTGTATCTAATTCTTTCCTATTATTCTATCGTAATACAGGTATCAATTGGAAATATTCCATGCTTCTCTTAAGAGTAATATTATTTCTTTTTTGGGAACTGGATGCGGTAAAACTTTGATTGCAGTTGAACTCATGAAACAAATTTCTTAGTGTGCTTGATGTTCAAGGTAATCAAAGGTTATAGAGATTTTGCCAATTTTAGTGGCATGTAGAAGTAACTGATTGATTTCTAGTCTACTTGACGTGTCTATCAAGTGGACTCCCACTCTGCCCAAAATTACGAGATAATGTCGACCATCCGATCAGAGTATCCAACCATTAATTTGAGCAGTCATTTTTCCCTTAAATTGCATAGTCTCGGCATTTCAAGCATCGTTCATTCAGCGAATTCGTTGTTCTGGGCCTCTTCAGTGTCTAAGTCAGTTTGTCTGTATAGAGCTTGGTGGTTAATTTTTCGACTTATTTCCTCATATTTTCATCATTTCCAATATTGAGGAATGCTAGGTGTTGGAGAAATGGGGTTTTGGAAGGCATATGATATAGAAAAATGGCTTTATTTAGGGCTACTCATCCATATAAGGTTTAATGTGCAATTAGTTAACTAGATAATGAATTGTCTTTCCTCAATATATGTGTAATTCTAATTAATGGCTCAACCTATTCTTCTATCATGCCTACAGTAGACCATCGGTAGGTATGAATAATGGTTGATTTGCCATTTTTTACTATACAGTAGGTGGTATCAATAGAGTTATAACAGAGTCAAACAGAACTACAATCTTGGCAACTATACAAATAGGATTTGCCCCAAACTTGACATATTTACTCTTTTTTTATTATGTTTTTCTTTTGGGTGATATGACCAAGGTAGATGCAATTATGTTGAAGGACGCCACCCTTGAAGAACTAAAATTTCTACCTTAAAAAATACCAACAACTGAGGAGTTACAGGAATCAACACCACCTTTGATTTGAACCTAAATAGTCTTATTATCTTCGTGTATTTCCCTAATCACAATGACCAGTATATTCTCATCATGGATTATTTCTCTCATTCTATATATTAGTGAAATCCACAAAATGTATCCCTACATTTGAATCTTGGGAAAAAAACATATAATTGTTATCACTTAAATTATCCATATCTCTTGGAGCCCAAAAATCCCTTTGATTTGGATAATATTTATTTATAACCTCAAAAGAAACCATATTATAAGTTGAAGGACCATCATGTCCTCTTGAGTCTTGACAAAGTATGATGGAATGAAATGGAGTGAAGACTAGATCCATGTTTACCATGTCAAAACCTAGGTTCATTGAGATGACCACCTTGGTTTGAAGATATTCACCATACAAACTAAGACCACCCATACTTATCGTTGCCATCTCTCTTTCATCATCAAGATTAACCTACTAAGGACATATAACCCACGGATTCCCATGGTATTCATTGTAATGTAATTTATTAGAATACATGCCATTTCTTATTATGAGATTTACCACATCTAAAAATGGCATCATTCAGATAATTTTGAAGAAGTCTATAAATTAAGTCAACATATATTTTTTCACATTTACAACTTCCCTCACATTTGTTGGTTCTTGAAGCTCAACCACTTTCATAACAAAAATAGGCAAAGTCAAAAAAAAAATGGTCCACTCTCTTTTCATTTTCTAATATTATAATGAATTTTTATTAGACACTGTTTGTTTTGGTTATAATAGGGTTTGTTCTTGGTTTTATGCGACCTTCAATTTATCATATGTAACATGTTGAGAAATGGGAAAGAATAATGCGAGACATTTATCTTGCAAAAATTGATGCTCAATGAAAAGATACATAGTTTAACCAAGCTACAATTCACTTTGGTAAAGGTGGAGGAACATCTTAAAAAACTCCTTAAGAATACACCATATACAAAGTTTGACCATAAGCAATATATGCATTTTTCTTTTGTAGATATGGTCTTTTTCTACCCAATATATCACAACAAGAAAAATATTGATATTGTAGAAATTGTTTGAGGACGTGATTAAGGCCGATTTTTCTGATGTCCTATTTTATTGATACTTTCTCATATGTTAGGAAGGCTTTAAATATGAATTAATATGTTCATGAAACAAATTAGATTCAAATTTTACAAATGTCAATGTCGTTTTTTTATTGTTACTTGACTTTGTGGTGGGAAGGTTACATGAAATGTGATGGAAAAATGACAGTGAGATGATGCATATCACGTCTTGGATACAGTTCATTCGTTGTTAGAGATCACTTAGACACCTAAGCCGTCGACTTTGGAAATGTTTCTAGTAGGAATTCCTATGGTTTTTAATGTTATGATTATTTCACTTCATGGTTATTTTGGGCAAGAAAATTCTTTAGGAATGCCAGACACGACATCGGTGGACAGGTAAACAAATATTTTGTAATTGAAATTTCCATTCCATGATATCTTCTCTTTATTGTTTGATTGTATTTTGGATGTTTATTTTGATTTTCTTTTGTCTTTTAACTATGAAATTGAAAATACTCAGTACCATATCCATTTAAACAACAACCAAAGCTTGAAGATGAAATTAGTATTACACTATATTTATTGGAATCCTTATACCTATTTTGTGTTAAAATATTTTCATGACTATCAAAAAAAGCTACTTTCATGTTGTTATTTGGGTACATGTTGTTTATATACTTGACTAATTTCATGCGTTAGAAAATAAATTGTTGTTGTGAATAAAATGATAGGGATTAAACATCAAACCTCAAATTATTTTTTTTCACAAGTTATCTACAGCTTGAGCATTTTAGCATATAACTTAGTTGACATGATTGTTCCTAAGCTTTCCTTGAAATTTGACTACTAAGTCACTAAGGTATTCTTTTCTATATATGGTGATATTTTATTTGCTTTGTTTATACAGGATATCTCGCCACATTATAGTGGAAATTATCATCCGGAGTTTCTTACTTGTATGGAGAAAAATGGCTCTGACACTGCTCATGTTGAGGTATATGTTGTATAAATTATTTATAGTCTAATTTAGTTTATATTCTAGTGTTCATTGTCTTTCATGTTTTACACTCTGCATTGTATCTTTTTTTTTTTTAGAGAATGAAATCAGTATTGATGGTAAGAAGCATGAATTGAAAAAAGAGGGCAACAATAACATTGGAGCCACAAATGCAAAGAGAGAGAGAGGAGAACTGGTCTGGTGATACTCTTAGAGCTAGTATCCCACATAAGACACACACATAAAGACTGATGGTCAAGTCTTCAGAGTTGGTGAATTCACCTGCAATGCCTTGAAAACACAACGATAATGTTTGAAGTGATGAAACATCATTTCATGTGTAAATTGTAGTCCAACCAATATTAAGTTGGCAAATCATATTGTAATACTTTAACATTTCATATAATATAATTTATGTGGTTGAAATTATTTATAGTTGCACTTGATATTGTTTAATATTGTAATTAAAATATGTGACTTTGTGTTTTCATAATAGATGCACATGCACATTGTATGGCATTTTTAAAATCATACAAATTAATTTATGTTGATTAATAATGAACACAAAATCAAATTAAAACTACTAAATTAATAGTTTATATTGATTAATGATGAACTCAAATAAAATGAATATACAACTAAATTAGTCATTTATAATGATTATTAATGAAAATAAATGAAATGAATATAAACTACTAAATTAGTCGTTTATATAATGAATAAATAACTACTGCAAAAGATAATTTTGTGACTACAAATGACAACTAAATTTTGCATATGTACGACAATTAGTGGAGGTGTTATGTCTTTGATTGACAATTAAAGTGCATAATAAATTGTTGTTGTAGATATATTGAAAGCTACTACCGTTGTAGAAGTTAACATAAGTAGTAGACTCTTCTCATTCAAAATGACTCGTTTCAAGTGCATTTTGAATAGTTCCAATCAAATAAAACTTTCTTGTACTTATAGTACCTTGGATTATCATGTGTAGTGGTTTAGCCCCGATTTGTAATGGTCTAAGGATAAGTATCAAATGCCTTTCTATGCTTAACCCCAAAGACTTTTAAGGATAAGTATCAAATGTTTTTCTATGCTTAACCCAAAATACTTTTAAAGGAACAATAGTGAATTGAATAGTAGTTACCTAAATATTTTAGCATATTTGGTTTAGCATATTTTCATGCACAATTGAGAAAGGGTAAAACCATTTTAGCATATTTCCTATTAGGATAAAACCTATTAGCATATTTTATCATGCCTACAGGAGACCATCGGTAGGTATGACTAATGGTTCCTTTGCCATTTTTTACTGTACAGTAGGTGGCATCAATAGAGTTATAACAGAGTCAAACAAAACTACAATCTTGGCAACTATACAAATAGGATTTGCCCCAAACTTGACATATTTACTCTTTTTTTATTATGTTTTGCTTTTGGGTGATATGACTAAGGTAGATGAAATTATGTTGAAGGACCCCACCCTTGAAGAACTAAAATTCCTACCTTAAAAAATACCAACAACTGAGGAGCTACAGGAATCAACACCACCTTTGATTTGAACCTAAATAGTCTTATTATCTTCGTGTATTTCCCTAATCACAATGACCAGTAGATTCTCATCATGGATTATTTCTCTCATTCTATATATTAGTAAAATCCACAAAATGTATCCCTACATTTTAATCTTGGGAAAAAAACATATAATTGTTATCACTTAAATTATCCATATCTCTTGGAGCCCAAAAATCCCTTTGATTTAGATAATATTTATTTATAACCTCAAAAGAAACCCTATTATAAGTTGAAGGACCATCATTTCCTCTTGAGTCTTGACAAAGTATGATGGAATGAAATGGAGTGAAGACTAGATCCATGTTTACCATGTCAAAACCTAGGTTCATTGAGATGACGACCTTGGTTTGAAGATATTCACCATACAAACTAAGACCACCCATACTTATCGTTGCCATCTCTCTTTCATCATCAATATTAACCTACTGAGGACATATAACCCACGGAGGCCTATGGTATTCATTGTAATGTAATTTATTAGAATACATGCCATTTCTTATTATGAGATTTACCACATCTGAAAATGGCATCATTCAGATCATTTTGAAGAAGTCTATAAATTAAGTCAACATATCTTTTTTCACATTTACAACTTCCCTCACATTTGTTAGTTCTTGAAGCTTGACCACTTTCATAACAAAAATAGGCAAAGTCAAACAAAAAAAATGGTCCACTCTCTTTTCATTTTCTAATATTATAATGAATTTTTATTAGACACTGTTTGTTTTGGTTATAATAGGGTTTGTTCTTGGTTTTATGCGACTTTCAATTTATCATATGTAACATGTTGAGAAATGGGAAAGAATAATGTGAGACATTTATCTTGCAGAAATTGATGCTCAATGAAAAGATACATAGTTTAACCAAGCTACAATTCACTTTGGTAAAGGTGGAGGAACATCTTAAAAAACTCCTTAAGAATACACCATATACAAAGTTTGACCATAAGCAATATATGCATTTTTATTTTGTACATATGGTCTTTTTCTACCCAATATATCACAACAAGAAAAATATTGATATTGTAGAAATTGTTTGAGGACGTGATTAAGGCCGATTTTTCTGATGTCCTATTTTATTGATACTTTCTCATATGTCAGGAACGCTTTAAATATGAATTAATATGTTCATGAAACAAATTAGATTCAAATTATATATATATAAAACATAAAAACAAATGTCAATGTCTTTTTTTATTTTTACTTGACTTTGTGGTGGGAAGGTTACATGAAATGTGATGGAAAAATGACAGTGAGACGATGCATATCACGTCTTGGATATGGTTCATTCGTTGTTAGAGATCACTTAGACACCTAAGCCGCCGACTTTGGAAATGTTTCTAGTAGGAATTCCTATGGTTTTTAATGTTATGATTATTTCACTTCATGGTTATTTTGGGCAAGAAAATGCTTTAGGAATGCCAGACACGACATCGGTGGAAAGGTAAACAAATATTTTATAATTGAAATTTCCATTCCATGATATCTTCTCTTTATTTTTTTATTGTATTTTGGATGTTTATTTTGATTTTCTTTTGTCTTTTAACTATGAAATTGAAAATACTCAGTACCATATCCATTTAAAAAACAACCAAAGCTTGAAGATGAAATTAGTATTACACTATATTTATTGGAATCCTTATACCTGTTTTGTGTTAAAATATTTTCATGATTATCAAAAAGAGCTACTTTCATGTTGTTATTTGGATACATGTTGTTTATATACTTGACTAAGTTCATGTGTTAGAAAATAAATTGTTGGTGTGAGTAAAACGACAGGGATTAAACATCAAACCTCAAATTATTTGTTTTCACAAGTTATCTACAGCTTGAGCACTTTAGCATATAACTTAGTTGACATGATTGTTCCTAAGCTTTCCTTGAAAGTTGATTACTATGTCACTAAGGTGTTCTTTTCTATATATGGTGATATTTTATTCGCTTTGTTTATATAGGTTATCTCGCCACATTATAGTGGAAATTATTGTCCGGAGTTTCTTACTTGTATGAGAAAAATGGCTCTGACACTGCTCATGTTGAGGTATATGTTGTATAAATTATTTATAGTCTAATTTAGTGTATATTCTAGTGTTCATTGTCTTTCATGTTTTACACTCTGCATTGTATCTTCTTCTTTTTTACAGAATGAAATCAATATTGATGGTAAGAAGCATGAATTGAAAAAAGAGGGCAGCAATAACATTGGAGCCACAAATGCAAAGAGAGAGAGAGGAGAACTGGTCTGGTGATACTCTTAGAGCCAATATCCCGCATAAGACACACACATAAAGACTGATGGTCAAGTCTTCAGAGTTTGTGAATTCACCTGCAATGCCTTGAAAACACAACGATAATGTTTGAAGTGATGAAACATCATTTCATGTGTAAATTTTTGTCCAACCAATATTAAGTTGGAAAATCATATTGTAATACTTTAACATTTCATATAATATAATTTATGTAGTTGAAATTATTTATAGTTGCACTTGATATTGTTTAGTATTGTAATTAAAATATGTGACTTTGTGTTTTCATAATAGATGCACATGCACATTGTATAGCATTTTTAAAATCATACAAATTAATTTATGTTGATTAATAATAAACACAAAATCAATTTAAAACTACTAAATTAATAGTTTATATTGATTAACGATGAACACAAATAAAATGAATATACAACTAAATTAGTCATTTTTAATGATTCTTAATGAAAGTAAATGAAATGAATATAAACTACTAAATTAGTTGTTTATATAATGAATAAATAACTACTGCAAAAGATAATTTTGTGGCTACAAATGACAACTAAATTTTGCATATATACGACTATTAGTAGCTAATTTACAGTATCTTATAACATGACTATATTTTAGTCATATTGCTTCAGTCATTAATTGGTTTCAAACAATGACTAAAATTTGCATATATATGAATATTAGCAGCTAATTTACAGTATCTTATAACACAACCAACATTTTGGTCATATTTCTTTGGTCATTAATTGGTTTTCTTGGGTGATCATATAGTAATATATTTGGTCATTAATTGTGACAATTAATGACCAAATCAAAGATTAAATCAATTACCAAATCAATAACCAAATTAATAATCAAATCAATGACTAAATTAATGAATAAATCAGTGACTAAATCAGTGACCAAATTAATGACCAAATATACAACTAGACAACAAAATTGAGATAACCAATTAATGACTAAGCTAAAAAAAACCAAAATTTGGTCACGTTATAAGATAATGTAAATTAGCTATTATTGGTCACCGACCGAAAAATAGTCGTTTATATGCAAATTTTAGTCATTTTTTTAGTAACTAATTAGCCATTTTGTACTAGTGTATAAGCTACAACAATATGACCTTTCTTTGTAGTGGTATATTTTGAAGTCTAGTTCATCCTTTCATCTCTAAATTTGATCATTATTACGGTATTTGAATAGCATATTGATATTTGGCACTGATTTCTCTCTTCTAATCTTGTCAAAGTTTTGACGATAGTTCAATCCTCTAGTTATATTACTAACCATTTCGCTAGAAACACATTTCATGATTAGATTAATAGTGTTTCATAGTTGCATTGCACCATCTAAATTTTGTTGCATCTTCCCAGCAACAAGAGAGAACCAGTACCAAAGACTTCGAATGGGTGAGACTTCACTTTCACCCCCAATGTTGCTATTGCCAATCGAGCTACAGACTTAATTGAATTTAATTTTTAAATACGATACCTTATTTTTAAATAAGTCATATTTGGGCATTACGCAGGATGGTTTATGTAAAGGTGGGTTAACAGACATTATATCACATGGTGTTAAAAAATAAGAAAAAAAGAAATTATAACTAGTCTATGTATGTATTTTGATTGTATAATATAAAGAATATTAAATTTCTAGAAGCCATTAATATATATATATATATTTGATTCCTCTTATGTTTGTCTGATCAAGGATAACTAATAGCACAAGAAATCCGGAAACCCTAATGATCAAATAAGCGAACAAGGAAAATATTAGAAGTGCCTAAAGGAAAATAATTCTTACAGAGAGGAATCTAGACTAATAATAATGAACACGACCTTAAAACTCCAAACATGGCTATAAAAAGAAATTATTTGAGACAATTAAGGGAGAAGAATTCTTTTAGAAATGGAGCGAAGAACTGAAAAGATAAAATGTAATCCTTAAGGGTTTTTGTGTGGTTTCTATGGCCTCTACCTGGTGACAAGAAAAAGAAAATTATGCTTGAATGAGGGAGAAAAACGTTTTGTAACTGTCACAGCATGCCCCTAAGTGTGATGATGCGAGGGTAATTAAGTTGTTGGAATTTTAAAGATATTATTTTAATTTTATTTTAATATGAATAATATAAATAACTTTATTTAGGATATTTGGGACATACATAATGTAAGAGAAACTTAAGTGAAAGTAAGAGAGTTCTTATTTAATGAGATTCCAAACTTTATATATATATATATATATATATATTATTCTAATAAATAGATAATATAGTGATTGAATAAAGTATGGTGGATTATTCTAATTATTTAATTGAATATATAATGTGGGTTTGGTTTAAATAAAATAATATATATAGGTTAGATTGATTTTATTTTTATATTTTCTTTATTATTAATTTGGAATAATTAACCAAGGTTAAATTTTAACTTAGATTTTAGTTATGAGATTAAACTATTATTTTATATATTAAATTAAGATATTTTTCCATAAATGAAAGGATATATTAAATAAATTTAACTATAAAATAAAATTGATTGGAAATAATTGTTATCGTGTAAAAGTTTTTGGTGATAAATGGTTAAGATATAATATGGATATAGATATATTTTATTATATTACTATAAATGGTATTGTAGTATTCATGTAAATTATATATATATATATATATATATATATATATATATATATATATATATATATATATATATATATATATATATATATATATATATTGAACAACAAATAATTGTTAATGCTTATATTAAATATGTTAGTTTGTTTCTAAAGAGGATATTTCTTTGGAGGTTATTTTTTATATTGTGCATTTTAATTTTGTGGTAAGATGGGAATTTGTGAACCAAAACACTCATATAGGTGTAAGTTGACAAGTGTGATCTGGATTTATGCAGGAATGCAACAGAATACACATATAACCATAAATACAACGATGTAGTGGAAATAACACTTCATTTCATTAACATCAAAAACTGAAATTTTCTTATAGACAGAATGTAAATAAACTAGCTAGGGTGCTGGTAGCGAATCTTTGAAAAGAGATGTGGCAGCTACAGAACTCTGAACTTTGTTACAATCAGGCTCGAGAGGCTATTTATTATTGAGAAAGAATGGAGAACTCTAAACATCCAAAAACCTAACCCTAGGAGATGAAGCGCCAAAACTATGGACCCCATTTGGGTAAATTGGTGTTTCAACTTCCCAGGGACGTAACTTTAGCATACGATCTCCGTTTAGGGCCTCAAAACGGCTCCAAAAGTTCAGGACCCGAAAAACTGCTAAAAATAGTAAGCTGTGCTGAAGCTAAAAAACTGAAAGAGACAATGGTGGGGCTCCAAGTGGAATAGGCAGGTGGCCACCAGTATTCACCTGGATCATTCCTCCCCCCTTAGGAAGAAATGGTCCCCATTGCATTGAGTTCCTCCATGAGCTGAGGAAATTTCTGCTGATCTTAGTCCCTGGTGAACCACTTGCCTTGGTGCAGGAGTTGGCCAGCTTTGACAACCCGATACAGTTGGATCTTTCGTTGGCGAGTGTTCTTGATATGCATGTACATGATATAATCTGTGGTGGCATGTTCCATGCAGTATGGGTTTAACTCTTTTGGTGTGAGTTCTTCTGCAATGTCATAGGTGTCTAATAGAGTTGGGAAGTAGGGACGAAGGCGGTCTACATTGAATACTGGGTGCAGACCAAGGAATGGCGGAATACTAAGATCAAAGGAATTGTTTCCTACAACCTTATTGATGGTGTACGACCCATATCGGAGTGGGCGAAGCTTGCGGTGGGGTCCAATGAGGCGCTCCTTCTACAAATGTAGCCACATTTTGTCGCCCACCTGAAAGTTGTGTGGCACCTGATGTTGATCATGTCATTACTTGTACTTAGCATTGGTTCTATCCAATATGTCATGAACCTGTTGGTAGATGTGCTGAATGCGCTCGATGAAGTTGTTTGCTTTGTCAGCTTTATACTAGACATGAACCGAATCGGCCGGAGTAGTCACAAATGGCATGGCTACGTCAATGGGACATAGTGGCTGGAATCCCAAGCCCACCTGAAAGGGGCTGTGGCCGGTTGAGCTATGGAGAGCTCGGTTATAACTGTGTTGTACATAGGGGAGGCTCTCATCCCATGTGCATGGATGCTTTGAATTTTACATGCGTAGAATGTGTACAATCATCTTGTTGACGAATTTTTTCTGGCCATCAGTTTAGGGATGGAAACTTGTGGACTTGGTGAGCTTTGTGTCCAACATTGACCAAAGGCTAGACCAAAATGTGCTGAGAAACCTGCTGTCGTGATTTGATATGATAGACTATGGGATCCCAAAGTGAACCCACACTTGTTGAAAGAAGAGTTTAGCAGTGGCTTCTACTGTGATATTCTTCTTGTAGGCCATCATAATGGCCATCTTCGAGAATCTGTCGATGACCAAAAAAAAAAAGTTGTTTCCATGCTTAGTAGAAGGGAGGCCTGACATGTAATCCATGGATATGGATTCCCAAGGTCGACTAGGGGTAGGTAGCGGAGTATAGAACCCTTACTTCTTGATGTTCAGTTTGGCAATGGTGCAAGCAGTGCATGATCTAATGTACTTCCCGAAATCCTGTCGAAGGTTCGGCCAATCAAAATACTTCTACAGTACTGCCACTATTTTTTGGACCCGAAAATGCCCAACAACTCGATTGTAGTGCGCTTCCCATATCATCTTGGCACACTCGCTTGAAGGAACACAAATGTTTCCCATGTGACATAATAGTGCATCTTGGAGGTGAAAATTTTGAGCTTGTGTACCCCCCAAGAGTGCCTTGTATGTGTGGCTGAATTCTAGATTGCTCTTGTAAAGAAGCAGCCAGTGAGAACTCCCGCACCCACAAGAGTTGAGAATTGTGGTTATGGCCATGATCGGTGGTCAGCTAAGGCAGTCGGAAACATTATTGGTGCTACCTTTCTTGTACTTGATGTTCAAATGAAATTGTTGCAGATATGTGGACCACTTATGATGGCGGTCGTTCTGCAACTTCACTTGTGTCCGTATGAAATACAGGGGTCGGTTTTCTGTGTGGATGATTGTTTCCTTCCCCAAAATTTAATTCTTCCATTGTCGACATGCCTGCACAATGGAATACATTTCTTTGTCATAAGTGGGATACTTGCGAACTGTGTCAGACAATGTCTCACTGTGATATTCCATTGGATACCCCTGTTGAGTAAGAACTTCCCCAATAGCATAGTCATAGGCATCTGTATCGATCTCAAATGGTTGTTGCAAGTTTGGTAATGTGAACACTGGGGTATAACATATGCGACGTTTCAATTCTACGAATGCCTTCTGTTGAGATTCCAACCAACAGAATTTTTCTTTCGCTCCTCCCTTGGTGACTTGACTCAAGGGCCAAGTGATATGAGAGAATCAAAACACGAACCTGCGGTAGAAATTAACAGGGCCCAGAAAGCTACGAATCTTTGTTAGAGTGGTTGGGGCTGGCTAATCCTGAATGACTTGGATCTTGGCTGGATCCACATGCACCCCCCTTTCATCAATAATGTTCCCAGATATTGAACTTGGGTCATGCCAAAAGTGCACTTCTCCGAATTGGCACATAACTTGTGTTGCTATAGTGTTTGGAGGACTTCTCGGATGTGGTGGAGGTGCTCTTCCCAAGTCTGGCTAAAGATCAAAATGTCATCCAAGTACACCACTACAAATGAGTTGGTGAATGGATACAATATGTCATCCATCAACCTCAAGAAGGTTGCAGGAGCATTCGTCAACCCGAAAGGAATGACAAGCCATTCGAAAAGACCCTCCTTGGCTTTGAAGGTAGTCTTCCACACATCAGAGGGTTCGATTGGTACCTAGTGATACCCAGACTTCAGGTCGATCTTGCTGAAATATTTTACCCCTTTGAGTTGGTCCAGAAGGTCATCGATCCATGGGATCGGGTACCTATTTTGGAAAATGATCTTGTTCAGTGCTCGATAGTCAATACAGAGTCTCCAAGTCCGATCCTTCTTCGATACCAACACAATTGGGCTCCCACGGGGCAATGAACTTGGCCAGATGTGACCTTTCTGTAGCAGCTCCTGAATCTACCTCTTGATTTCATCATTCTCCATAACAGAGCGCCTATAGATTGGTCCATTGGGTAGCGACACAGCTGGGGTTAGGTCAATGTGATGCTTGACTTGACAGTGTAGAGGCACCCCTGTGGGTGAGGTGAAGATGTCCCCGTACTCCCCCACAACCTTGTACATTTTTTTTTTTCATGTAGAGGAGCTATGTTTGGAGGTTGTGGCCAGAATCTTCTTCTTTCCCTGGGGGCAGATCATCCGGAAAAAATTTTTCCTAGTTTGGGAAATGAGCTTACTGCATTGTTTTGTAGTAACCAAAGAGATAGTGGGAGGTGGTGGTACCTATGGTATCCTATGCAACTTATTTCCAAAAGTTACAATAACAGCGCGAGACCGAGACTCATATACAGCATGTCGCTTCCAAAAGTATGGTTAGCCTAATAATTCATTAGAAACATCAATAGGATAAATGTCACACAATAACTCATCCGTGAAGGGCTTGATGCTATAGGGAAGGCGGCACTGATGGTTGACGCGGAGATCTCGTCCTTAGTGAAGCCACCCAATGGTGTATGGTTGTGGGTGCGTTGTGGTCGGCAAGCCCAATCGCTTCACGAATTTTGCTGAAATGAGGTTCTTTTGGCTCCCATTCTCGATAATGAACCATAGCGGGGAACCCTTTACCCACATCTGGGAGTCGAAGAGACACTCTACCTCCTATGGATTTTCTGATTCCTCCTTCTGGATATTCGTAGAGGCAACAGTGGCGTTGGGCTCTGGATCAATAATCTGATTCCCTTTGTCATTCCCCTTGTCAGGTTCTGATTTAGAGTCGGAGCATGCATCTGATTCAAAAGTCCTCATCTCAGCCACCAACGATTTCTTGGCCCGACACTCACTTGTGTTGTGAATGGAGCTCTTATGGAACTCACACCACTTTCCCATGTCCTTCTTTGGCTTCACGGTGTTGTTATTTTCTTGTTGCTTTGGCAGGTTGTCTTGGGCCGCCATGCTTTGGCTTTGTCCTTTGGTTTGCAGTTTGGGGGCACCTTTCCCTTGCTTTTTATTCATAGATCTAAAGTCTCGCTTCTTCTATTGGAATTTATGCTCATTCTTGGCAGCATACCGGTATGTCGTACCAAGTGAGGAGATGTCGAGGAACTCCATTTCCTCCTAAATGTATCCATGCACACAACCATGATACTTTAGCACCAAATGTTTCTTTGAATCTTTGATACCCAAATTTGTGCGCAGGGTATGGAACAGATTCATCAGCTCATGCACATCTTGATCCCTTTGTTGTCGTAGCATGGCCCATTATATGTACTTGTTCTCATAGCTCCCCATGGGATAGTATTGTTCCTTGATGGCATCTCGAAAATAATTCCAAGTGGGTAAGGCTGAGAATAGAGAGGGTTCTGTCTCATCCTTTTTCTCATAGTAGGTTTCCCACCAGTCCTTGACATGCGGGGTAGCTTTGAGCAGTGAAAAAATAATCTTCTCCTAGTCAGAAAAGTCATGAACTGAGAAATATCCTTCTAATAGATTCAACCATATATCTACGACATCTACATCTATTTGACCCTAAAATATGGGAATATCAAAGTTTACTTGTACCTTAAAGGGAGTCACACCTCCAGAGTGGCTGTTGGATGAAGATGTGCCGTCGGTGGGCAGGCATTGAAGGATCTGAGAAAATTTATCCATCACCGCATTCATTTGTTTTTCGAGGGCCTCCTCGAGAAATATTTTGATAGGATCTCCTGCTCCCTCATCTTTCTTTTCATCCCCCATGGGCATCCGTCGGGGTTTGCGAGGCTAATCTTTCAAAGGTTCCACTAGATCGAGCCCTAAATCCTTATATCCCGACCTTGTTGGGGACATGCAAAGAAGGATCGAGAAAAAGCAGACCGCTTTGATACCACTGATCCATATTTATGTAGGAACGCAACAAAATACACATATAACCATAAATACAACGATGCAGCGGAAATAACACTTCATTTCATTAACATCAAAGAACTAAAAATTGCTTATAGACAGAATGGAAATAAACTAGCTAGGGTGTTGGTATCGAATCTCTGAGAAGAGATGTGGTGGCTACAAATCTCTGAACTGTGTTACAATGAGGCTCGAGGGCCTATTTATTGTTGAGAAAAAATGGAGAACTCTAAACGTCCAAAAACCTAACCCTAGAAGATGAAGTGCCAAAAATATGGTCCCCATTTGGGTAAATTGGTGTTTCAACTTCCTGGGGACATAACTTCCACATACGATCTCCGTTTAGGGCCTCAAAACGGCTCCGAAAGTTCAGGACCCGAAAAACTACTAAAAATAGTAAGTTGTGCCGAAACTGAAAAACTAAAAGAGACATGGTTGGGCCCCAAGTGGAATAGGCTGGTGGCCACCAATATCCACCTGGATCAAAGTGATAAACTACGAAGATGTTTATAGGTAAATTTTAAATATATTAATTAGGGAGATACATTGTGTGATAAGCCGAGGCTTAAAGGCTATTGGAAAAATAATTAATGTGAAGAGTAAGAAGTTAGTATGCAATTGATGAGTTATGCATTTAGATTATTCGATGTATGGAAAAGAGAAAATGAAATAATAATAGAAATAACCAACATCTTTACACCAAACTCAACCAACTAGACATTTCATTCTGTACCAACTTAACAAAAAAATTAAGGCTCCAGATGATGAAACTTGCAAGCAAAGATACTATATCAAATTTGTAGCATACCAATAGTGTGGTTGAGCCTATCTTGTAAATTGGGAAATTTATTATTGAAGACGATAAAATGATTATTGACAGATATTTCCATCTCTAACATTGTTCATGAGGTAGCTTAGATCCTAGAGGGATGTTGAATAATCTTAATTCATAGTTAGTATTCATTTTTTATAAAAGTAAATGAAATTAATTAATGATAAGAATTTTTGTAGCGTATTTTTGTTGTTTCATGACGTGATGGCATATGGTAAATGAATACAGTTATGATGAGAATAATGATGCACATGTGGTTCTTATTTAGTTGTTACGATAAGGATGTTGTATGCTCATGATGAATATGATATGCATAGTGATTACAATGTTATGATTTGAGGTTATACTGACATGTTGTTAGTCTATTATGAGATGTCATAATTCATATATGTTAATGTTATAATTTATGATGGTATTTCATGATGTGAAGCAAGTGGAATAGATACAGATTTTGTGACATGCATGAGGATGCAATTATTTACTATTTAGAATGTGGTTATTAACAATGATATTATTTTATCATAATGAAATGCAAGGGTTAAGAGGTGGATTAATTTCTACGATGTTATGATTATAACTAATGCATTGGATGCCTGTTGATATGTGGTGATTGGCAAGAAATCTACAAATGGGCCCAGAGGGCCAGTTTATTTGATGATCTTGTAGGATCCCATACCTACGAGGGAGAATATGTAACACCATATGGGCTAGGGACAAACTCAATCAACACTACATATTCCAGTGGTTCCTTTGTCTTGTATAGCTCTTGATGGATAGCTTTTGAAGGGACGTGGGACCATCTTGAGGAGGCTAAGGGCCTGATATTCTAGGCCAAGTGCCTGGTATTGGATTGAGATGCCGAAGTCTAGAAGTGGGTGTAAGAATTCGATGCCTGGGCTATGAACCTTAAGGAGATGTGGAGGGAGTGGGCTGGCCTTGCGAGATGCCTGGAGTACTACTACATGGATTAATGAGTCGGGTGCCTGCCTTAGGGAAGATGAGGTCTGAGTCAGGCGCGAAGCTTGGGGCTAGCCTTAACTATAGCATAGACTAGGGAGGCTTATGCCTTGTTCTGAAAGTGGGAAAAAGAACACAGATTCCTTGAGATTTCCCGAGTGTTGTGGGAACTTTCAATGCCTGCTGGTTGTACTAGTTCAGTAGAGGGTGTTTGTCACACATGAAGTAATAAATAATAAATAATTAATATAATACCATTGAATACTTAACTTCGAGATGAATTTCCTTGAAGACGAGGAGTATGGAATGTCCCCTAATAATTATAAAATAATAAATAATATATAAATAATATAATATAATTAAATAAATAAGTAAATAAATAATAAGTCAAGAGAATAATAAAAAGTAAAAAGGAATAAATTAAGAAAGAGTTAAACTAAGAAACTATACAAAGAAGTAAAGTTAACAAACAATAAGTTAAACTAAGAGAAACACTAAATTAAGTAAAACTTAAGTTGCACGTTGACACAGTGAATGTGTGCATGTGGTTCTCATTCCATTGTTTGGTATATTTAATAGACATCGAGGAAGATTCAAAGATCATTTTTTCATCCATCCTCTGGAGAGAAAGGTATTGTGAGGCAAAGGATACCCTGGCAGTAGTACGTTGATTGAGGGCTCGGGGGTGGCCAACTGTGGAAGGATTACATATAGATGAGCCTACAGTTGGGTAGAGAGTTGTCCCCAAAAATTTGTTGTGTTCAGCAAGATTCAGATAGCGTTCAAATTTGGAGACTCAAGTGAGGAATATTGCCATTACAGGTAAGTCACCTTGCTCATGTTTTTGAAAATTTTATGATGATTAGTCAAACAATTTTAGGGGTGATCATTAATTGCTATTTGATATAATTATCTTCCAGTTAAATTTTGGGTTGTTACAAAAACATTATAATATGTATTTTGAATTAATTGGTTTGCATTGTGTTAATGTTAAAATCATTTCACTTTATAATTTTCAATTATGTTGATCTTGAAAACAATAACGCACCGTATAAAGTTCTTTTTTTTATAATTCAATTCCTAAAATAATACAACTACTTGATTGCTTGAATTGTGTGTGAATGATATTTTTTTAAGAACACATTGTTGCTTCTACTACCTGTGAGCTCACGCACGCCTGAAGCTAGGGCTTCATCATGCAGCCATGGAGGTTTTGGGCTCGCCCCAGGTTCCTCCTCCATCCACTGAGGATTTTTCAACTCATTGCTGGCTACGCTGCCGAAAAAGAAGAAAAATGAAGCTGCTAAGTTCATGAAAAAGCTGGATGATATTCCAGAAATCTCCCTTCCCCCATAGGGATCGATCTAGGTAGCTTTTCCCCTGGTGGATCGCGCCCTTGTGGGGTAGTTTACTGGTCTTTGGCCCTCTCCAAAACCTATGAAGAACTGGGTTGTCAAAAATTGGACACCTTTGATCAAGAACAATGTAACCTCGTATTCCTTGGGGAGAGCTTATTTTCTGTTCGAATTCATTTCAAAAGACGATAAAGATCTGATCTTTTGGAATGGAACCTACTTTATGGGGCCTCAAGGCTTGTATCTCAATAAGTGGATGCCATATTTTGACCCAGCAATGGATGTTCCAATGGTCGTCCCAGTGTAGGTTAGGTTGTCAAATCTCCAAGTGCATTGCTGGAACTGGGATTCTCTAAAGCACATAGGTAACACCCTGGGAAATTTTATTGATTGGGCAAACAATAAGGATCAATATGACTGTGCCCGAATATATTTCTAGGTTAATCTAGAGGTGGGACTTCCGAAGGAAATAAAAATCAATGTTGGTAGTTGGACTCATGTGCAAAAGCTTGCCTATGAGCAGCTTTGTTTCAAGTGTCAGAAATTCCATGTATACAGTCACTTTTCTAAGGGTTTCCCAAGCAATGGAGAGGTGGAGAAAGGGAAGGAGGAGGGCTGGAATCAGGTCAAGTGGTTAAATACCTCCCATAAAACCCCCAAATATGGGGCTCCAAGTGGTGAAGGTCCTCATCCAGCTTCTGTTTAGCAAATCCCTCCCTCGAATGGTTAAGAAAACAAGTTTGGGCCCTTAAGCTTAGCTTTAGAGGAAATCCAAGAGGTTGAGATGCAAAAGAAAGTGACCCCAGGAAAAGGGACCTCCTCAGGCTAGAGGCAAGGAGAAAGTGCCTGAAAATTACCTAAGGAAAAACATGTAGAATTTGAAGAGGAAGAGCAAGGCTCAGAGGAATCAGAGGAGGAAGGATAAATAGGGGAATCACAAACTTTGGCTAGAAGATTAACAAGAGGCTGAAAATCTACCTGTGAAAATAGAGAACAGGAAACCTACAAAGATAATCTCTAGGGAAGTCAACCAATCCTTGAGAAACTATTGGAAAAAACTCTAAAGATGACAAGAAACCAGACACATTGCTCCAAGGGAGCTCATCACACCCAAAAAAGTAAGTTATGATGGTTGTCTTCTGGAATTACAGAGGTATGGGGAGAAAAGTGAATGAAGAAGCCATAAGAAGCCTTCTAAGGATATAAATCCCAAACATTCTTCTAATTCAGGAGACAAAAATCGAGCAAAAATACTTCCTCCAAATAAGTAATAAATTTTTGAATAAAGGTGGAGGACAGGTCGTCTCTTCTCGAGGATCCTCGGGCGTGTTGGGCACTCTTTGAAATAGAAACAAGTACTTGATGGTCACTGAGATCATAAATTCTCACTGGATGTTTTCAAAACTACAACACTTTGATACAAAGGAGTTTTTTAGCCTCTTAAATGTGTATGTCCCAGTAAATGCAGGGGTGAAAAAGGCCTGCTGGGACTCCATCAAAAATCTGGCAGTAATAGATAATCTATAAAATATCATCGTTGCTGGCGATCTCAATCTCACCTTGCTTATGACATAGAAGCGAGGAGGCAACATCGCAAAGGATCCGGAAAGGGAATGGGTGGAAGACCTCATGTAGGATTGGGACTTGCTCGACATCAAGCCCTCCATTGGAAAGTACACATGGTCAAATAAAAGAATCGGTCCTGGGCATATTGCTACAAAGCTAGATAGATTTCTCGTTCAAAGTTCTTTCTCCTTTTAGGTTTAGAGGCTAGAATGAACATTCTCCCTTGCAGTGTTTCAGATTATAAACCTATCAAGCTTGAACTGTTGGCCCAAAATGATCTTGGCCCTATTCCATTCAGATTTAGTCCATTATGGGTCAAGGACCCAGACTTCATGAATAAAGTTAAGGAAAGTTGGAGGATGCTTGTCAAGGGCTCTTCCTTCTTCGTTTGGGAGGAAAAGCTTAGAAGAGTGAAAGTTGCTTTGAAAAGTTGGGCCAAATCCCTCCCTAACCCAACAACTCAAAGAAAACATGTCCAAAATAGTCTTGAGCTCCATCACTTGCTAATGGAAAATGTGGAAATTACAAAATAAGTTCTAGATAGGGAGGTATATTTAAAATAGAAGTTTCATAGGGCATGCTTGTCGAAGGAAGAATATTGGAGACAAAAATCTCACAACCTTTGGATTAAAGCGGGAGATAGAAACACCTCCTTCTTCCAAAAACAATCTGAAGTGAGAAGAAGCTTCAAATCCATTTCAGAAATTAAGGAAGAGGCCATAAATCACAATGATTTCATGAGAAATAAAAGGGTAGCTTTCTCTCATTTTAAAAATATTTACAATGAAGAAGGGGTGATGGATCAGAATTATAAATTCCTAGATGTGGTTCCTTCTAAGATTACCTCCAGGATGAATCAATTTCTAGAAGAAAAGGTCCCTAAAAAATAAATAAAGGTTGTTCTATTTGCTATGGAGCCCAACAAAACCCCCGCACTGGATGGTTTTACAGCTAGATTCCTTCAAACTTGTTGGAATATTGTGGAAAAGGATCTGCACAAAATGGTTTTGAAATCCCAAGCCTGTCATAAAATTGGGGGCAACACAAACTCTTCCTTTCTTGCCCTCATCCCTAAGGAAAAGGGAGCCAATGCTTTCAACGGATTTCGCCCCATTTCTCTATGTAACATAGGCTACAAGCTGATAACCAAGGTTATTGCCAATAGATTAAAAAGTATCCTTCCTAATGTTATCTCGAAGAATCAAGGTGGTTTTGTTCATGGGAGGAAGATTGTGGACAATTTTATCTTAGTTCAAGAGGTCATCCATTCAAGCCTGAAATGAAAAGAAACGGGCATGGTTGTCAAACTAGATCTAGCAAATGCTTTTGATCGTGTCAGAAATATATTTCTCTTGGATTTTATGCACAAGTTTGGGTTTGGGATTGATTTTATTAATTGGATTTAGGCTTGTATCTCTAAGCTTTGGATCGCCCCTCTAGTGAATGGGCGAGATGCAGATTTATTCAAAGCTACGAAAGGGCTTCGGCAGGGGTGACCTCTTTCCCCTCTCCTATTTGTCCTCCAAGCTTTTTTTCTAAGATTTTATTTGGAAATGAAGCAGTTAAACCAAAAGATTATGGGGCTTAACATTGTAAGATGAGTTAAAAATATAAATCATTCTTTGTTTGCCAATGATTTCCTATTGTTGGGCGTTGGCTGTGTGATTTCAGCTTCAAGGTTAAAACATGTGTTGGATGATTACTGTGTTGCAACAGGCATCATTCTAAATAAAGGGAAATGTCATATATAGTGTTGGAACATTTCTGCCAGCGTTCTCAATTCCATTTCCATATGTATGGTATTTTCTACCTCTTCCAATTGGTCTTCGTTCAAGTATCTGTGCCTCGCAATTTTCCATAAGAACGCCTTCATCAGAGATTGGCTCCCTCTGTTAGAAAAATTCAAGCTCAAGATCCAGGCCGGGGGTTTCTCTTGGCTCAACCTTGTTGGTAAGTCAGTGCTCATCAAGGTTGTTCTCAACAGTCTTCCAATTTTTCAATTCTCTGTTTTGCTGGCTCCTATTTGAATTATTAGGAAAATGGAGAACTTCATTTGAAAGTTATTTTGGAAAGGTGGTAAACATAATGAGAAGATAATCTCTCTTGTTAGCTGGTACAAAGTCACCAAGCCTCTGATGGAAGGAGGACTGAACTTCAAGGACCTATGCATTCAAAACGTGGCTATGGGAGCAACAATCATTTGGAGGCTCGTTGCTCCTAATCTTGGCTAGGTGCAAACAAATTTGTGGAAGAAATACTTCAACGGCCAAAGGAAACGCTGCCTTTAAAGTCCCCTCTCTAAAAACGGTTCACAATTCCTTAAAATCTATGCTAAAGCTACTCTGTTGATCAATAATCATGCCTTCCAGATCTTGGGTAATGGAAAACCAATAAATATTTGGGAGGAAAACATTATGAATAATCCCCCTCTTGCTGAAATCAGTTCTCTGCATGGGCTGTGGGCATGGATGTCCAACATCGGCTTCAAAACTCTATGGGACATCTCGTTCTGGGATGACTATAATTGGTTAAGTTGGAAGCAGCTCCAGGTTACATTGGAGCTGAAGTTGGACTGCGATGTCTTATTGGCACACCTAAAGGACATGGCCCTGATCTACGCTAGGAGACAAGACAAACATGGATGGGGATCCCAATCGAGTTTGCATAGTCTATTTTAGTAAATGTGCAAAAGTATGCATGATTGAGTTTGTACGTATTGTTGCTTTGTCCTATTTTGTTTGGCCATCTTTGATCTCTAATGTATATTGAAGACCTGTTTTCTTTGCAAATGTCACAAGTGGAGTTATTGTGCCTATTGCGAATGGAGATCTTGTAGTTGTTAGTTGTGTGATTGTTCTTGTTGGCACAAACTTGTATTATTTGCAAATCGAAGGTATTGTTTCAAAGCTACTTGTATCATGTAAAACTAATATACAGTTGCAATCTCCATGGTCATAAACTGATTTTCGAGCTATTGTAAATTTTTTTTATACAAGTTCCTTGGCCTACAACAAGCATGGGTTCAATACGTGCAATTAGATTATGTGGCACATTTAGTGTAATTGTCATTTCACCTTTTGTGTCAACTAAATCAGAACATAGCAATTCCTCTCCATGTGCTCGATTGAGAATTGTTCTATAAGTTACTAATACATCTCCATGAAAGGTTGTCGCGATTTTGAGGCTTTTAAGTTCTTGAATTGTAATTGGAGTGCATTCTTGATGCTTGTTCTTTATTTGAGAAGGTTCTTGATTTTTTTGTCTGGAGTGCAGTATTCAATGAATCTGAATTAGCATATTTTATTTGTTAGAAAAATTTTAAAAATTAGACATTAGATATGTTTAGTTACCTTTTCCCAGCTTGATAAGAGGTGTCTGCATCTCATGCATCATCTTGCTGTCTTTTCATGTTTTTTATCTATACAAAACAACAACAGACGCTATTAGATTTGCAGTCAAAATAGGTTGTATTTAATAGTAAATATGTGCATAAGAGCACTGAATGTGTTTTTATATACCTGGATTACCTTGGAAAAATAATGCATGCAAGAAAAATAGTGGAAAAGGTAGAGTTTGTTCTGATGGGAGATTTTTTATTTAGAAAAGTGTACATAAATTTTTGATTAGAGATTTAGTAGCGCATAAAATATTCTATGGTCAAACCAATATTCCCATGAGACATTGATTTTTGTTATTTAGCAAAGTGTACATAAATTTTTGATTAGAGATGTAGTAGAGCATAGAATATGCTATGGTTAGACCAGTATGCCCATGAGACATTAATTTCACATTGTTCGATAGGAAAATTTATCCCAATGTGATCTATTATTGTTTTTCATCGTGGAGATAATTTATTTGTTATTTCTTGTAAATTTTTCGTTTGCATATATTGTACCAAAGTTTTGGTACAAGTTTTTTGTTGTTGGATTTCAATTTTCAAGCCACCAATGACTAACACAATTACTATGTGTATTTTGTGATTTTTCTTCTCTAATCATTTATATTATTGTAGATACTTGTTCAAATGATGCTACATAAATGTTGATTAAATAGATTAGTTGTTAAAAGTACATGACAGTTAGTGTAACTTCATTTTTGTTGTTTCAGAATGTTTTTGTTGCTTTAATAGTTATTTTCTTTTATATACACATGAGTAGATCCCATGTGTAGAATGTGACATTGTAGAGTTGAATTGCAAGAATTGTCTGTTTGTTGGGGGAATCTGCAAATGAGTTTTTTGAAAACAAAGAATCAAATTTTCCATTAGGTATTTGTGATGGATGAAATCTACAAGATGTGCATATATACTATGTGCATTTAGAGTTCCAATTGATAAAACATTTTTGTTATTAGATATTTTCTTGGAAAATTCTAGTTCTCATGTAGCAGTTGTTTCTAGTCGCGTCATTTCGTCTAGTATCTTGTTTTTCACATGAAAATTTTTGTGACTCAATTTGCTAATCAAGTATAATGAGTCAATAGTTTTGACATGTGATAGTGCAGTATAGACTATACCATGTTTTGTGACACAATTTGGGTCAAATGTGAGTTGATCCAATGTTAATCCTTGTGTTCGATGTATTGTACGTGCACAGACTAATTGTATTGGATTTTTTTTTCGAATTTTTTTTTCTAGTTTGTTATGGGAAATTGCTAGTGGTTTTGCAATCTGAAATATTGGTGTCCAATATGACAAGATATTTATTTCATATATCTCTTTGAATTTGTTTCTTTGTTGTTTTCCAATGTCTGGATCTAAAAATTCATTGTAGACAATGTCAAAGTCTTTGGTTATTAGATGAATAGAATATGAAAATGCCTTTAGCACCATTGACTAATCCATCATTAGTATTGTAGTTTCATGCATATAGTTCAAGTAACATGTTTTATTTCAGTGTAATTTTTTATGGAAATGTAATTTTTTTATCAAAAGAGAAATAGTTTGATGTAGTAATCTCGTAATTGTCAATTGCAGTAAGAAATATTTGTTCGTCGTCTGTTAGTGAAATCATTTTTGAGTTGTAATTTTGGACATCCTTGTTTCGATATAAAATGTATGGGAAAAGTGGGCTTAAAGGAGGGGGCCTATGGCAATTTTCATTTATGTATGCGATATCTTTGTTTGTTTGCATGTTTAATCTCATCCTATTTAGGACATCGATGAATAATGGGTCCTTTTGACACATTGTTTTGTGTAATTGATAACATTTTATTTTCTCTGTTCAAAAGTAATATGGAATTATGTCTTTATTGTTTTTTTGACTTTCAAAGATAAGAGAGTCTCTAACAAGATTTTCCTGGTAGAGATCGTCAGAGAATATCATGTCGACATTCCTGAAATATGAAGTTGGTGTGTGTAAGATTTGTTGGAGTCGCTTATCAACTTGATATAGTGTTGTTGCACCTACAAGTGATGCCTCGTCTATGAGAAATACACACAATTTTTGGAAATTATTTGATAATGTGTGAGTTTTTCATTCTTTAGAGAAGGACAATTTTCTTTGTTAAAGGGAAAATAGAATGCAGAGTGCAATGTCACACCGCCAACATTAAATGCAGATTTTCCTGGATATGCAGTGATTATTCCTTTTAGTTGTGATGGGTTATGAGGAAATTCATCATTATGAATTCACACTAAGGATTGAAAATTTTCCTTATTTGTGTGTGTATTTCCTGTTCCTGAGCCTCCTATTAATAGAAAAAATATTAGTTTGTCTGGTCTATACAGTTTTCTTGTTACAACATCAGTGACTATTCTTGCTTGTTTTGTGTTTAATTGTCGCATATAGTTATAATACTCTTCATTTTCAAGTACATGTGGTTGTTTTACAATTTTTTATGGTCTTATAGATCGGAAGAAAATTTCTTTGTATGTTGGAAATGTTCCAAATAAATTTGAAAGTCATAGTTTTCGTATTTGTCATCTATGGATTTAGCTATTGTTTTACTTGTTGTTTCAATTGATTTTATACTGTCTATGTTGAATAATTGTTCATGTTATGTTTCTATTGCATTGATTGCATCGTCTATCTCACCCCATGTAGGTGTTGTAGTAAATTTGAACTTTTTTTCATTTTCCTTGATAGTTTTCTCAAATTTGTTGAGTCTCAAAAGTGTTCTCCATATTCATACATATTTCCATTATGTCATAACCATTTAGCTCTTATTTCATAACCATTTGACCCAAAACCCTACATCAAGTAACCATTTTCATAAATATATGGGTTAGGATCCTTGTTTTCCAAAGTTATTTATTTTATGTATTTTAAGTGAATTTATGATTAGAAACTAGAAAATTAACATAGTTTCATATATCTATATATGTGTTATGAGTTTTGTGACATGTGTAGATCAAAAGGAGACTTCTAGAAGACCCTTATGTGGCACTCTAAAGCCAAATTCGAATTTGGTTGGAGAAGATTATGGGATCAAGAGGATATGTGTCTCACTTCCTTGTTGTATTGAAACTCTAAGAGGATATATGTCTCATTCCTCAAGTTGTGTTAAAACTCTAGAAAGACATGTGTCTTATCATTTCCTATTTTGATTGTAACTCTAGAGATGGAGGGAGAGATTCATGGACTCCCATTAATGAGATGACTCCTCATATTTTGTATAAATAGGAGAAGCTTTCTCCTATCATAGGTAATGAGAAAGTAATGAGGAAGTAATGAGGAAGTAATAAGGAAGTAGATTTGTAACAAAGTTCAAGATGGAATGGGATGTAGATTTATGAGTTTTTGAATAAAGAAGCTTAGTTCTTTGATGCTATTGTGATCTTATCTTCAAGGAGCTAAGGACTACACCAAATTGGTAGCAGAGGGCCCCTGTTATCCAATGAGGCTTTTACATGTTTTCTAGATAAGTTGCTTTCAATTCTGTTTTGTCATATTTCCTTACTTAGATTGCTTTCTGAAATCATAGCTTTTAGCATAATTTTTCATGGCAGCGCGGGCATTTGCATATCTTTTGACTAATGACATGGAATCAATATTGTTCTGCTGTTAATTTATTTTTTTCTTAGTTTTTGTTTAATTCCGGTATTGCTTTGTTTATTTCAGTCTTGCACATTTGCTTCAGTAGTTAGATTTAGATATATTAAATTGCTCATGTCATTTTCAGTTACTTCCGAAAGCCACAGCTGGACTGATGGTGAGGGATTGTATTATGAAATGTGTAGTTTGATATTAGTTTCCTTTCTGCAAATTTAGATATATTAAACTGCTCATAACATCTTCAGTTGCCTCCGAAAGCCACAGCTGGACTGATGGTGAGGGATTGTATTATGAAATGTGTAGTTTGATATTAGTTTCCTTTCCGCAAGTTAGATATATTAAATTGCTCATAACATCTTCAGTTGCCTCCGAAAGCCACAGCTGGACTGATGGTGAGGGATTGAATTATGGATGTGTAGTTTGATATTAGTTTCATTTCTGCAAGTTAGAAATATTAAATTGTGCATGACATCTTCAATTACCTCCGAAAGCCACAGCTGGACTGATGGTGAGGGATTGAATTATGAATGTGTGGTTTGATATTAGTTTACTTTCTGCAAGTTAGATATCAGTTACTCAAGTTGTTTATGGTTACTTCCGAAAATCATAGCCGGACTAATGATGAGGGATCAGAAGACAAGTTGATGTAATTTGATTTAGATTTACTTTATTGCAACTTTTGGATTTCTTTCAGCATAGTTTCTTTTGTGTTTAGACAGCAGCAAGAATAGTTTGGTTTCATGCTCACTAGTTCACTGTTTTGATTTATTAGATTAACAGCACTTTTTCATTTCAGTAGCACATTTTCATTTCCTTTCAAGTTTTGTCATTGTATGTTTCAAATTCCTTTTTTCAGTTTCAAGTTGGTAAATCATTATAAAGGACATCATTGCCTTGAATATCCATAACTATACTTGTCTTTTAGAATTTCATAAAAATCCAAAAACGACAAAAAGTAAGAGATAGGTTATCTTGCACATATAGTGCACCACACTTCGTCAGCTTACGAATCCCTGGTTGATAATTTATGTTAGCAATTTAGGACACACTAAATTGACCAAACATTTTGGTGCCGTTGCCGGGGAAGTGTAACTAGGTAGCCTTATTTCTTACATCTAAAAAAAAAATTAATAATTCTTGAGTATGCTCTCCTCCTGCACTTTGTGTGATCTGGAGGATCAGAAAAGGAATTGTTATGTAAAAAAAAAAATTAATAATTCTTGAGTATGCTCTCCTCCTGCACTTTGTGTGATCTGGAGGATCAGAAAAAGAATTGTTATGTAAAAAAAAAAATTAATAATTCTTGAGTATGCTCTCCTCCTGCACTTTGTGTGATCTGGAGGATCAGAAAAAGAATTGTTATGTGAAAAAAAAAAAGGAGACAAAATAAAACTTCATCATTTCAATTGATTCAACAATTTAAAAAAAAAATTGTTTTCATGAAAAACTTTGATTTCAATAAATTGTTTTGTTTAATGAATATATATGTGTATTTTTAAATTTTTAAAAATATCACATACCTAATTTTATTAAACAAATCAATTAAAAAAAAATGAAAATAAAAAAAAATAAAAAATAAAAAAATTAAATTGTTTTGTTACTAAGATATATATGTATATTTTTATTTTTGAAAATATATATATAATTTTAATAACAAAATCATTTAAAAAAAAAAATTCAATAAATTGTTTTGTTTAGTAAATTACATATGTATATTTTTAATTTTTCAAAATACAACATGTGTAATTTTATTAACAAAAAAAAAAAAAAATCATTTTGTTTAGTAAAACATATATGTATATTTTTAATTCTTGAAAATATAACATATATAGTTTTATTAAAAAAAAAAAAAAAAAATTGAAAAACAAAAACAAAACAAAAATCAATACCAATGGCCATGACGAAACGACAGCTTGCTCTTGACAGTCTTCGTATCAACCCAGATCTCTTTATTCTCTTAGATGTGCCTGATGAAATCCTTGTGGAGAGAGTTGTTGGAAGGATACTTGATCTCGTGACAGGTAAAACTTACCACCTGAAATATTCTCCACCAGAGACCGAAGAAATTGCATGGAAACTAACTCAACGTTTTGATGATGCTGAGGAGAAGGTGAAGTTACGGTTGAAAACACATCATACAAATCTGATTTAGAAGGTTGATTGATGCAGCTATAGCCGAACCTGAAAGAAAACAAACAGAGGTCAAAGCAATTCGAATTTAAATATTTGTGCAAACGGTGGTTACCAAAATCACAGCAATTAACTCAGGCACGTAGAATTGATTTTGTTACAGCGCACTCAGAAAACGCAACTTTTATTAACACGTCATCTTTAAACACGTTTTCTGATCAAACTAGAATGAATTTTGAAAATCCACGACATGGGTTTTTTCGCTAACGAGGTCAATTAGATAACCCATAAACCGTTTTAAGAAATTAGTGGCGGTCTGGGAGAAATTCTCGGTTATTTGAAGGCCATTTTTGCCTGCCGCGTGAGGAAAAACGGTTTTTCTGAGTGAAGAATTTGAAAACGGCACTCTGCAGTGATAATTCAGTTTCCTGATCTCTAGGAAGAAGAATTTAAATTGAATACAAATTCTATTAAAGTCAATCAACGTGGATTCCAGATGTTTATGACCCGTGCAAGTATGACCTCTGGTTCCGTATTGAACTGACATATAGCCACGGTGCAGATCTCAGTCCGCTTGAAGCTTCACCACATTATTGAGATTTGTTGTACTGCATTGCACTGTTTATTCTTCTTATATAAGCAATGAGTGAAGCTTCATAATGGTTCTGAGAAACTATGTGAAATAGAGTTAGTTTTATGGATGATATCTATGGAATAACAGTTTATGGTTATCTGTCAAAACTTTCGATGGGGATTTCTGTCAAACTGAGTTCTCAATGGAAGATCCTCATGAACCATTCTCTGTAATCCAGTTATCAGTGTTCACTGCTTTGGTGTTTCCTAACAGTGGTAGTTAGTACCTGTAGATGTGAAGTGCCTTCCCATTCAAGAATACCACTTCTCTTATGCCAGGAGCATGCATTTACTACTGAAAAGTTCATGAAAATATTAAAACTGTTCACTTTAATGCTGCATGCAAAAAAAATTTGTACAGTCTTTTACAACATGGTAGCTTTTTGGGCATCCGATGATGCTAAAATAATTCCTCATTGTAATACAAAACATGGATTGGTCAAGGAAGTAATGATGTTTGTTTTGCTAAAAAAAAAAAAAAATTGCATTTCTCTTTTGTTGTTTAAAAAAAAAAAAAAAAAATCAATAATTTTGAATCAATGAAATGAATAAGTTAATTTGCTCGTTTTTCTGAAGGTATTGATTAATTTTGGATTGATGATGAAGGATGAATGGCTAACTTTTTATTCAAGATTTTTAGCTACAGAAACCGTCGACATTCCGCAGCTAAAGTCCAATTCTGCAGCTGTTCTCCAATTCCGCAGCTGAAGTCCAATTCCGCAGCTGTTCTGCAATTCCGCAGCTGTTCTGCAATTCCGCAGCTGAAAAACCTCATTGTTCAAATCAGCCTAACTTTCTCATACAAAATCAGATTTTGATGATCCAAGTATCGTTGGAAAGGTCTCAACAAGATCTATACAATGAGAAATCCATCATCAGAGTTTGAAATGGCAAATAATGAAATAAATTGCTGAAAAGAAGCTACATTCAACTTGAGGCACTAATTCCAAAACAAGTATAAATTCTTTTGATTTTTCCTTTGAGAACTTGTTTCATTAATACAAATTCTTAGTTTTGTGTGTAAATATCATAACTAGAGAGATTGATCACCTCTCTCCATTTGATAATCTTACATTCCATTGCAGAAGAAGTATTAGTTTTTTTTGCAGGTTCCAGGAGGAAGGACAAATGACTAAAAGAGAATGGTGTCTCTCTAAGAGACCAATTTGTTTCATAAGAGGATGATCAGCAACAAAGAGGAGGAAATATGCTAATGCAAAATCAGATCCAAACACTTGAAAAACTTTCAGATACTATTGTCTCCATCACATCCATACCTCATAATAAACCATTCACCTCATTTCACTTCATATTTTCTATTTACATTCACATCCACTTTCCATTTCTTTTTGTCCATTCATAACCACAAATAAAAGCAAGAGGCTCATTCACATGCTTATTTCCCATTGCCATTTCTCATTCACATGCTTATTGCCCATTTTCCATTTCTACTCTCCATTGCCATCTTCCATTTTCATTTTCCATTTCTTGTCATTTTCATTCCGCAAATAAGCCCTGCTTCAATGCAAACTATTGAGTCCATAGTCCTTTGAGTCTAAGTTCTTTGTAAAAACACCTTGAGGCTTGCATGCCTTAATGGAAAGTTCTCATGCTGACAAACAATGGGAATACATTAATGTCCTTTGTTCGTCAGATCTTCTAGGTGACTCGACATCAGCAAAATCATTCGTACCTAGCAAGATGTGTTTGGGCATCTTGACTCTCATTGTCATCAATGGTGAGAGTTCTCGTGTTGACCAGTGGCATCCATTAATGGCCACTAAGTCAACAATTTCCTACTATGTTCGACATCAGAACATCTTTTCACATAGTAGGAATTGTGCCAATGAGTTTTGAAGACACGAAGACTATTATTTTCAGCATTTTGGAGCAGATTCAGCAAGTTTTAGTAGGAGCAATAAAAAGTCATCTTATCTCTTTATCCATGACTCCTCTTGTTCAGCCACTTGAAGAAGAATATGATCAGAATTTTGCAGCCACCATACATACACAACTCATCCACATTTAAGGTAAGTGAAGGTATGTTGTTTTCTAATTTTTAGTCATGTAATTCATTAGAATGCTAAAATTGTAACTTTGGAAAATTCCTCACTCCCTTTTCCACATTGTCATATCTTTAGTTGGGGGGGGAAGGGACATCATTTCATATCCACATGTCATACACTATCACACATTTTCATTTCATTTCCATCCACATATATTTCCCAACCAACTATTGTTGCAACATGATTCAAAAGATTATATGCCTTGCAAATGATCAATTCATTGATGAAGTAGTTGATTCTAAATGTTTTCATGAACTTTGATGCAACAAAGAAAATAAAGCATTGTTACACAAGAACCAATGCTTAAAAAAAAATGGTTGTCACACAAGAACCAATCATTGAAAAAAAAAATGTGTTGCAATCAAATGTATTATACTTTGCCAAAAAAGAAAATATCAAGAAGCAAAGTTTGGAACGAATCTATATGAGTCAAAGATCAACTCATGGACAAATGAATCATTGCAATAGTTGCATGAGGACATGCAACAACTTCAGTTGGGGGGTATGTTGAGTCGCAAAAGTGTTCTCCATATTCATACATATTTCCATTATGTCATAACCATTTAGCTCTTATTTCATAACCATTTGACCTAAAACCCTACATCAAGTAACCATTTTCATAAATATATGGGTTAGGATCATTGTTTTCCAAAGTTATTTATTTTATGTATTTTAAGTGAATTTATGATTAAAAACTAGAAAATTAACAAAGTTTCATATATCTATATATGTGTTATGAGTTTTGTGACATGTGTAGGTCAAAAGGAGACTTCCAGAATACCCTTATGTGGCACTCTAAGGCCAAATTCGAATTTGGTTGGAGAAGATCATGGGATCATGAGAACATGTGTCTCATTTCCTTGTTGTATTGAAACTCTAAGAGGATATGTGTCTCATTTCTTAGTTGTGTTGAAACTCTAGAAAGACATGTGTCTTATCATTTCATATTTTGATTGTAACTCTAGAGATGGAGGGAGAGATTCATGGACTCCCATTAATGAGATGACTCCTCATATTTTGTATAAATAGGAGAAGCTTTCTCCTATCATAAGTAATGAGGAAGTAATGAAAAAGTAGTAGAGAAGTCTTTTGTAACAAAGTTCAAGATGGAATGGGATGTAGATTTGTGAGTTCTTTTTTTAATAGAGAAATTCAGTTCTTTGATGCTGTTTTGATTACAACTTTAAGGAGCTGAAGGACTTCACCAAATTGGTAGCAGAGGGCCCCTGCTATCCAATGAGGCTTTTACATGTTTTCTAGATAAGTTGCTTTCAATTCTGTTTTGTCATATTTCCTTACTTAGATTGCTTTCTGAAATCATAGCTTTTAGATTACAGTAGGCAGCCCGGGCATTTGCATATCTTTTGACTAATGACATGGAATCAATATTGTTCTGTTGTTAATTTTTTTTTTTTTAGTTTTTGTTTAATTCCAGTATTGCTTTGTTTATTTCAGTCTTGCACATTTGCTTCAGTAGTTAGATTTAGATATATTAAATTGCTCATGTCATTTTCAGTTACCTCCGAAAGCCACAGCTGGACTGATGGTGAGGGATTGTATTATGAAATGTGTAGTTTGATATTAGTTTCCTTTCTGCAAATTTAGATATATTAAACTGCTCATAACATCTTCAGTTGCCTCCGAAAGCCACAGCTGGATTGATGGTGAGGGATTGTATTATGAAATGTGTAGTTTGATATTAGTTTTCTTTCTGCAAGTTAGATATATTAAATTGCTCATAACATCTTCAGTTGCCTCCGAAAGCCACAGCTGGACTGATGGTGAGGGATTGAATTATGGATGTGTAGTTTAATATTAGTTTCCTTTCTGCAAGTTAGAAATATTAAATTGTGCATGACATCTTCAGTTACCTCCGAAAGCCACAGCTGGACTGATGGTGAGGGATTGAATTATAAATGTGTGGTTTGATATTAGTTTACTTTCTGCAAGTTAGATGTCAGTTACTCAAGTTGTTTATGGTTACTTCCGAAAATCATAGCTGGACTAATGATGAGGGATCAGAAGACAAGTTGATGTAATTTGATTTAGATTTACTTTATTGCAACTTTTGGATTACTTTCAGCATAGTTTCTTTTGTGTTTAGACAGCAACAAGAATAGTTTGGTTTCATGCTCACTAGTTCACTGTTTTGATTTATTAGATTAGCAGCACCTTTTTCATTTCAGTAGCACATTTTCATTTCCTTTCAAGTTTTTTTCATTGTATGTTTCAAATTCCTTTTTCAGTTTCAAGTTGGTAAATCATTATAAAGGACATCATTGCCTTGAATATCCATAACCATACTTGTCTTTTAAAATTTCATAAAAATCCAAAAACGACAAAAAGTAAGAGATAGGTTATCTTGCACATATAGTGCGCCACACTTCGTCAGCTTACGAATCCCCGGTTGATAATTTATGTTAGCAATTTAGGACACACTAAATTGACCAAACAAATATGTAGATTCCCAACATGTGTGCCGTTGCTTGATTGTAAGTTCACTTACTCGATATGGATAGTATAACATTAGTTGTTCTATACAATTACTTTCAATGTCCTTGTATTTGTTATATCTCTCACATCGAATGACATATGGTCTATTTGAATGTTTTCATTTTTCTCCTTTCTTTGTATAACTAGATGCAAATTTTTCTAAACATACAACATCAATAGCTATAGGACGTAGGATATAGTAGTTAATGATCCATGGGCACATGATTTCTTTTGAGTCATCTACTTCCTTTTGCAAATAATTTTTATTTTTAAGGACAAGTGCACATTCTTCTACAAGAGATGTGTTAATTAGAATACATTTTCATGAACTATATTTTAGTGGTAGTGATAACACAATGTACACTACTTGATGTGCAGACATTTGTTGCAAGTTGACCAAAGCCTTTCCTAGAGATATAATGGTATTCATTATGTCAAATTTTGTTTTGAGATGATCTTCATGTATTTTCCAAAATGTTCTTGTAAGTGTTTTATCTTCTTTTTTCATGTAAGAACTACAGTACATTGCAGCTCCATATGAATCAAGTACAACTTGTGAGTCGGTGTTTGCAATCCAAATTCTTAGAATGTGTTGTGCAAATTTATTTGTCCAAGTGTCAATTGGCTTTCTTTGCAACAATAGAGTTGTTTGATTTAGCGTACATTGGATAACATGTATGTATTCATCTTGTAATAGTCCAAGGCTATCCAAAAAGATATAAAATGTATCATTTTCATCATATCTGGTATTGTTAATGGTCTCAAATATTATCTTTGAATGTGATTTTTTTTTATTGCCATCAAATTCAAGAGGCTCGAGTATTTTGGTTTCCTTCATTGGTGGTATATGTTGGAAATATGATGCAATATGTTGTCCTTGATGGAAACCTACTTGATGAGTTGTCCTTGATAAGCAGAAGATGTGAAAATGATATATCTACAGGTCAGTTCATAGTGTATACGCAATGTTTATGAAGCAAAGTCACGTATACATGTGGGTATGAAGAATCCAAGTTGTGTATGCCTTTTGCGCTCTAAAATTATGATACCAGGAGGCCTTACCATGGTATTAGCCCACAGTATTGAGCGTTGTGTCGTCTATTTGATTCCATCCAAGAATACCATCGACACTTGTGTGGTTTTTGGCTCATGGTATTGGTAAAGGCTAAAACTATATAAGGAGAAGAAGATCATAGTGCATGAGGTGTGCATGTGTTTGGGTATTGAATGAATACTTCACTCTGAAGTATGTCTACATGGAATGGGCCACAATTTATTGATAGATATGAAGTAATAATGAACCTATAAATACAATGATAGATCAAGATCTCTAGACCTGAAATGACTATGTATTTTCTAGATCTATTTATGAAATGTTTAGATCTGTGATCTGGTGAATGTTTGCTAAAGTGAAGGGTAAGATCTACGTTGATTATTTATTCTGAAGAATTTCACAGTCCTAAAATAGTTGCATATCTATACGCAGGTTTGTATCTATAAAAGATTGTATAGATACAGGTTTAGTTAAGCAAAAGCGTGTATGGGATCTAAGGTTTTGCTAAAGTGTGTGGAAGGAAATTTCTTATCTATTTTTCTAATATACTGTTGTCTATTAATAATGTCTTCATACATATTTGGGTTGGTTGAATAATAATTATGCTGATAGGTGATTATGATTAAAGATCAGTTTCTCGTTGGTTGATTGATGATTAAGTGAATGATTTTTTAAGGGTATGAGTTTTAGTTTGATGTATTTTCTTTGAGCTTAAATGTGTGGAGTGGGTCCAGTCTGAAAATCTGATGAAAAGAGGCCTACAAGGTGTCTTGTGTCGAAGTTGTTGGATCTAGTGTGAAAATTAATGAAACGTGGTCCACGGTGGTGTTGAGGGTTGAAGCCTTCAGTGATGGGGTCGTATCTCCCTTCCAGTGATTGTTAGTAACCGAGATTAGGGGGTGGTAGCTCCCTTCCATGAGTGGCTGGTAAATGAGAAGTAGGGGGTCGTAGTTCCCTTCCAGTAGTAACTGGTAAACGAGATCAGGGGGTCGGAGCTCCCTTCAAGTAGAAGCTGGAGAACGAGAGAAGGTTGCAGCCTTCTGCAGGTGGGTGCCTGTGTGCTGGTATGAGTTTGCACCAATACAAGATTGTAAGCAGTTTTTTTTATAATAAATATGGAAAACAGAGACGACAACAACGGTGGTTTTCTCTCCACTTGGGTTTCCACCTTAAATCCCGGTGTTCATATGTGTTTCTTATGTGTGAAGATTTATTATGTTCTTAATTCACATCCTTTTTGCTTACTAAACATCTGAAGAATGAATGATGCACTGATCTAAGTAAAGAATTATCTGCATAATAAGATCTCTGGACATACGCAAGTTTTGTTAAAGATAGCCGCATGTATATGCTAGTTGGGTTCATTAAAGTCGCCTATAGACATCAATAAATAAAAATTAAAAGTTTACAGTGAGATATAAATACTGATTCACCCCCCACCCCCTCGCCCTCAGTATTTTTCCCAACAATTGGATTCAGAGCAGGTCCTTTAGAAGAAGCTTGATCACTTGAAGGAGATTTGTTGCGATGGGAAGTCATGAAGGAGTATTTTCTATCAAGACACCACTATTAAATGGAAGTAATATATTATTCTGGAAGATACGAACAAGAGATTATTTTTAAAGTCTTGGAGCAGACGTATGGGGAATCATGGAAGGAGGTTACCAGTATCTTTTAAGTGTTCCTATAGATGCAACATAAAGGAAGAGATATGAAATCAATGCAAAAGTTGTCAATGCTTTATTAGGATGTCTATTAGAAACATAATTTGTCAAATTTATGCAGCTAAATTCAACAAAGGAAATATGAGACAAGATCATACAGAGCTATGAAGGTGATGCAAAGGTAAAAAGTGCCAAAATTCAAACTCTTCGAATGCAATATGAACGTTTCCGAATGCATGATGATGAAATTATTGCAATTTTATTCCTAATATTAGATGAGATTGTGAATTCTATGAGGAATATGGGTAAAGATATAAAAGGCTCAACTTTAGTAGAAAAGAAATTGAGATCTCTAACTCCAATGTTTGAGTCAAAAGTGTCAGCTATTGAAGAAAATTAGGATATGCAAACCCTCACTGTTATTAAACTACATGGTATTCTGACTGCTTTTGAAATGAGAAGAGGAGGTCCCTCACAAGTCAGAGAAGTTGCTTTTAAGGCCTGTGTAAAAGGAAAATAAAATGAAGTTCTCAAGGAATCAAGTTATATATCAGAAGAAGAAGAAGCAATTTTTGTAAGAAGACTTCAACCAGGTACTAGAAGATTCAGAGGAAAGCTTCCCTTCAAGTGTTTTGCTTGTGGTATATTTTAGGTTCCTGTGATTTGGCTGATTGGAAAGCCAAATGACAGTGTAACATCAAACCAATCTTTGGAGCCCAAGGACCTAGCCTTCCTGGACTCAGAGAGGGCTCTCTCTATTTATGTAAGGGATATCTGTGTGTTTGCTTATTGTGTTATGATTTTAGGCTAGTTATGAAGTGAGTTTTTGGTTTTGGTTTTTAGGTTGTGAGGGATGAACTGATCAAAGATTAAAATAGGAAAAAAAGATGTTAGATCAACTAGGTTATGGGGTCGAAAAGGTCAAGAAAGCTTTCAGATGGTGATACAAGGTTTTTGAAGGGCTGATTTGATTCGAGGTGAAATGGATCTTTGGGAAAAATGGAGTGAGATGGACATTAAACTTGTGAAGAACAAAGGATTTCAAACATAACTAGTTTAATAGCTGACATAAACATGGTAGGGTAAACCATTAATCATGAGAAATGTAACTGTAAACTGATCAATGCATAGAAATAAACATTCAAGCCATGCATAGAGATATATGACTCTCTAACTTTAGGAAATGGCTATCAGACTTTGGGGAAATACATTTAAGACAAAAAAACAACTCAAATCACTATGAAGGAATGCCTAAACATAATATTCCAAGCTATTGGGCACTTTGAAGCAAGATTGCATATTTTTAGGCAAAGGGCAAGATCAGTACAAGACCTCCTTGGTTCAAAAAATGACAATCTAATCAATCAAAGAGAGGTTTTAGAGGTGGAGCTATGACTAGCCATGAGTAAGCAAGGCATACCGTGAATCATACTTAGCATGCATAAAACCATAAATGAAACATGAAAACAATATTCTTCAGTTATTAAAGAGAAATCAAGGATTCTTTAATATGACTAAGAATGAAGAAAACATAGAAGCTAAAAAGAAAGAGTAAATTTGAGGTGCCTCCAAGGGCATGTCTAAAATTTGTTCTCTACTGTCTTATAGCAAGAAATAACATGGAATTATTAATGAAAACTAAGAAACAAAACAGAGAGAGAGACACTATACCATTCTACCAAGTCATGAAATCCAACAACAATCCTCTTTCATCATCCAAAAACATCCAAGAAACTATCCAAAAGCATGATGCAAGTGTTTATTCCAAGCTTGTATGACCATATATTGCTTCTATTCATCAAGTTCAGCCTTTTTTACAATGAAATCCTTTGGAATATATAGGCCAAAGTGAGGAAAACCTCTTGGTTCAATTTGCAAGCTCATTGGCTCCTCAAAAATATCTGATTTTGTCCTTGAGGCTTTGCAAAGCCCAAGGTACAAAATATCTAAAAAATGCCAAAAAAGGGAAAAATATTGACTTTTCCAAGCTGACAGAGTCTAAAAATGGCTAAACGCACATTTTGAAAAGCCAACACAGAAAACTGCATTTTTTCCAAAATACTCCAAAATTTTAGCAGCAGAAATTTCCCTGTTTTACGGACAATCTTTGGAGGCCTGCCTGATGTTGAAATGAGACCCGTGATGGCTCGTCAGAAAGCTATGGATGTCTACTTTATGAAAGTTCTTGTTTTGTCCCAATCTGATCACTGGAAGTCCCTCAAAAACTGATCTGTCTGTAAAAACCCAAAAAATAGACCTTGCTAATATGCGGGCAGAGTGTTGAAAAAGCAATTGTTTTTCACCATTTTGAGGGAGAAAATAATCTTCAATTGTTATGAAAATAACTGAGTAGGTGCCCCTAAAATTATGGAATCTAATGACACCATTCTCATCCCTTTAGGATGCCTTGAACAGAAATGACGATTGCCCATGTTTTTAAGAAAAAAGCCCAAAAATGACCAAAAACCAAAACTTGTTGAATTTTGCCCAATTTCGGCGAGCATGACCCTCAAGGGTTTTCAAAACATACTATGAAGTTGAGGCCAAAATTTTGAGCTTTGAGGTGTCTTTCTTCAATTTTGGTGTCGGGCGACTCGTTTGAGCAGTTTTGAGCTTTTCTTGATTTTCTTCCTTGTTGTTTGGCATTTTAGCTTTGGTGAAGAAGTCATGGCCCCTTGCCTAGGAGAGGTAGCTAGCACATTCTTTGGAGAATGCCCTCCATGCTCTATTTTTTGTGTTTTCTTGCCCTCATCATGGCTTGCTTGAGGGCTATCTTGTCTATCCTTGTCACTGCTTTACTGCCCATCACTTTGCTCTTCATTATCATTGCTATGTTTAGACTCTTTGCCTTGTTCCTCATCATCACTAAAGTCATCTCTTTAGTATTGTGTTTGAGCCAAGAGGTCTTTAACAATACATGTTTGTGGTTTTTGAAGGGAAGCATCCTTATGCTTTTGGCACCAAAAACCTCTTTCCTTCGATCATCGGTTTTATCCTTGCTTCAACCAAGAATTTTCTTTCGACACTCACAACAAGAAGATCTCTATAATTTTGACAAAATTCCCTATCTCCAATAAATGTCTCTCTCTATGGTTTCAGATGATCAAAGCAGCTTTGAAATCAATGTTTTAACACCCTTGCAAACTGATTTAAAGACCTCAACCTAAGTCTGCTTTTCTCTTAGATACTAGGTGTGTTCTAAGTCATTTATAGTATAGGAAAGATTTTCAAATTAGCTCCTAAAACATCCTCCTTGGTATTGCATTATTCTTCACTATTCAAAGAAAAATTCCTTCCTTCAAACTTGGAAAGCCCTCATTATCTATCACTGTTTTGAGTTTCTTCATGGCGATGCTCTTCATCATTGTGCTACATATCATCAATGTGTTCTTTTTCACCTTGCTAGCTTGCCTCACCATGGTCCTTTTCAGTTGAAACAGGCTCAAACCTCTTGTGAAGGCCACTTCTACAGTCCTACCTGGGAGGCATCTTGTTTTGAATACTCTTGTTGACTGACAAAAACAAGTTGTCTCAAATGATCCTTGAAATGGCTTCTCAAGCACATACCTTGTCCTTTTTATAAATCATTGTTTAACCAAGGCAAATTGCTTCAAATGCTGTGTGAAATGGTTCTTTAACACCAATTTTCTGCTCCTTACAAATAACTGTTTTGTCCCTTTTTATGCTAATCAACAAATAGTTATTAAATAAAAAACACACAATCAAAATATTACTGTGCTTGGGCAAGGTAATTTGAAAAAGAGGTAATGGTGGCTTTTTGTAGAACATAGGTCTTCTTGTGTTTTGACAGAAGCAAGACAACCTACCCCAAACAAACTCCTCTTGTATTCACTATTTCTTATACATAGGTAGACAAAAACAACCTCAGATTTCTTTGCAAAATCTCTCACCACACTTTGTTTTATGGGACAATGGAGGCAGCACTAGTTCTCACTTTTTTACCATTCAAAGAGGACACTTTTGAAGTGATAAAATATTTCAGATTATGACCATTGTTTTTAATTTAGGCTCAACTGTGTTCACCTTACAAACACTGTGTTTACCTTAGTCTTTGCAGACAGGGGTTAATCTTGTTTTTCACCACTGCTAGGACACCTTCAGCAATTATAGGCTCTTTGCTTAACACAAAAAAAAGAACATCTTTCTAGACTGACTTTGGGACCTTCAAACACTGCTTTTTCTTCTTTGAACTATGGTAGATGCACATAGTTACTGTCTTATATTATAAAAACGGAAGTTTTATCCATATACCCAGCCTCAATCTTTAGAACCATACTCCTTCACTATCACTGTTTTTTTTTAAATCAATAAGGGATTTTAAAACCGTTTCAACACTCCCCTCTACCACTTTGAAATGGTCTGTGTTATTAGTACAGGGTTTATCACTTTGTTTGAAGGCAATTTCAGGCTTTTGAAACTAATACAAGCACACCACCTTTTCACTAAGCTAATCTTGGGTAATCATAACAACAAGACCTTGGATTTTTCTCAAACAGCTTACTCTTCAATCACTGTCTTAGTCTTGAAAAACATGGCATCTATCACCCTTTAGAATTTCGAATGCACCAAGGGGCAATAATAAAAATACGTTGAGGATGGCTTGTGACCCTTGCTTGACGAGTTGAGTAGGTTTCAAGACCCTTTGGAGGCATTTTGATTGTTCAAACAGGCGCGACACGTTCAAAAGAAGAGCACCGCGCAATAACACAAGTGTCAGGTCGGCCTTTGGGCAGTTGTGACCGGCGCCTATGGGCACACCAGGTAGTAGTGCAAGGCCTTTGTATTTTCTCCGCTGAATGCGCCGTGCACTTTTCCAGGCGTGTTGCGCAAGCTTAAAGCTTTCAAAACTCTGCAATTTCGCTTGAAATCTCCTGGTTTCAGTTAGAGAGAAGCCTAGGGGAGTGTTGCTCATGTTTTGAATGGCAAATAGACCCTGCAACGGTCTCTAACTCCCTTTTATAGTTGAAAAAGCCAACAATCCTTTGACATTTCTTTGTGAGGGTTTGAACGTTATTAAAACAAATGCCTTTGTTATGATGAAAACCAAATGACTTTGAAAGTGCTAAAGGGACCCATATTCAATTAACGTTGGTAATAAAGTGTTGTGCATGTTATTTGGACAGTTTTTGATAGATATGACCCTTCCCACTTATAATAAAATCATCCCAAGGCCAAACTCCTTTTCACTGTTTGCCTATTAAGGGAGGACATGTATTTCCTCTGCTTATATCTGCCTTTTAGAGGAAAACCTGGCTCAAAGCCATATAGTGACTGTAGATGCACCATTCAAATTTCATTCCTTTTTTACTGTGGGAACCTTAGTTGCATTTACCTGGGTTTGAAAAACATATGCTCATTAAAAAAGGAGATCTTCTAAAGGCTTCTCCTGCTATTATATGCAACAGCTAGGTATCTTCATATGTTTCATAAATAGTCTTTTGTTTGTGACAGTATCATGCTTCATTTATTTGAATATTGTCCCTAAAATTGAGACACTTGCCATATCCTTTCTTCACTTTTATGAACCTATGTGTCTATTTGCAAAGCCTTCTTCAGAAATCAGGCTTAGGTTACCTTCTTGTCCATTTGATGAGTTTTTTTTTTACAAAGACCTTCATGAACAGGAAGAATAAACCTTCTTTGAGGATTAGCATCACTCTTTGGCTTATGTTTGACCCAGATTCCCACTTATAAACCATGAATGAATTTCCACTAATTTCAACTCTGTTTTCTGAAGGAAAATAATGGCTAGATTTCATGCTTGTTGATCAAGGAGAAAATCTCTGGAAACTTTTGATGAAATCACATACCTCAGAAGAATTTGTTCATTTTGTCTTCAAATTGCCTTTGGAGGAAGAATTTGATAGAAGAAAAATCAAACCTCTTGGATTATTACAGTACCCCTGCTTTCTCTTTGTTTTTAACACCATTTCTCTATCCATAAGCCTTCAATTTTCTCCCACTGCTCTTAAAATTTGCCTTACTGCTGTTCATAAAGGAGGTGGTCTACAATTTCTAAAGTTATTTTAAACACCTTGGCCCTCTGCTTTTAAATTAAGGAGGTCCTATTGATCCTGTTCCTAACCATCTGCTCTTCATTAGAGGAGGTTATCAATACGTTTCCCAACCATCTGCTCTTTTACTGGAGGAGGTTATCAGCATGTTCCCAACCATCTGCTCTTGCTTGGAGGAGGTTTCTTATCATGATGTCTTCTAACATTTGCTCTTTTGAAGGAGGTTAACATAGTCATGACATCTTATCTATCTCAAAACTGTGTCATCTCTCAGCCATATATGTCTTTTCTTGGTATCATTTTAAATAGGAAACAAAGTGAAATTTGACATTTTTCTTTATGAGGCATGGTTTGAGCTACATATCTTTTTGTAAAATACCCCTGTGAACCCTTAGACCAAAAAACATATGAGTTGTATATGTAGAGTATTTGCTTGCTAGTCATCATTTACTAACCTTTTTTGGACTGTGTTTGTAGAGGTACATTTGATTTGTTCTTTGAGTAGTGTTTTTATCCCAGGCTCAAGGCAGCATAAGAAGCAGCTGTCTTCTTATGTACTGTGATGATGTCCTTGGGAAAATTTATGCATCATTACCTCTGAAGGAAAAACTGGAACACTGCAGATCAACCTTATATCAGTCCTCTATATTTGTGTGGCTTTGAAGGATGATATTAGCTTTTAGGGCAACTTTTGACCTTTGAAACATGCACTCCTGCTTTGTTATCATTGCAGCTCTCCACCTGCTGATGGAAAATTCTTCAACATGAGACTTATTTGGATTTGTCTCTTTGCTATTGTCTGGAAACTGTTTGTCATTCAATTTTCCCCCTGCACAGATGCAAACAATATGACTTTGAAACTTTAAAAGCTCCTTTAGTGTTCTATGGAGATTTTGCCCAATCTTAAGCATATTCTTTTAGACTGTGCACATGCTCATCTCTTTCTGTATTAGATCTTTGTAGAATTTCTTCCGGACTGAGACAACAAGTCTTCTTAGTGGCGCGACCTGGCGGGGATAATTTTAGGGGCGAATTTTAGCCCAAAGGCGAATTTTAAGGGATTTTAAATTTTATTAGGGCGAATTTTTTATATAAAACCCAATTTTTATAGTTTAATAAAGTTAGCCCAAAAAATATTTTAAAAATAATTAATTATTTAATATTAGCCCACCAAAAAAAGGGCGCACAAAACTGGAAACATGAAATTCGCCCTAATTTTCCAGATTTCCATGGCATTCGCCCCATTTTTTCAACGGATTTTCCAGATTTCCATGGCATTCGCCCCATTTTTTCAGTGGTTCGGAGAGGTGGCTGGGCTTTGTGCACACCGATCTTCTAAGTTCTTGCTGGCTGAGCGAGATCAAGTCAGAAAAATACAGTCATAGGAATCCCATCATGGTCCGTTAGGGCCTGGCCGACTCTCTCTGGTCCGTCACTCTCTGGTCCGGACTCCGTTAGGGCCTCCCATAGTTTGTATATAGTAGAGAATCGAGATACACTTCGAAGATATGGTGTTTTGGGAGATAACACTCGCCACAGCCTACGTGCTCGGTTTCTTTGGATTTGAAACAGGAACAGCGGCTACGGGCTTTCGAAATGGAAAAGATGTTGTAAGCTTATCTCCTGCATCTGGGGACTCTGTTGCTGATGCTGGGAATTGGCATTTCACAATATTGGGCGGGCCTTTACATACGTTATTGATAAATATCAGAGCCTCAAGCGCATGTACAAGCTCACTTTCAGACTCTTTCACTCATCAGGTATACCAGTGTATGTATCTGTGATTCCTCTAAATGTTTCATCAGCAATGTGCATTTCCCTATCCATGTTTCCAATTTTTGCATGCATTGGGATATATCGATCGGGAAAAAGAGTCTTTCTGCTAGATCTTCCTGCTATGAATTTATCATGCCTAGATTGAAAATACATTGAGAAAAGGGTAGATGTAGGTACTTAATTAGAAAAAACTCTGTTCGATTGAATTAAATGTAACTTAGGTAAATGGAAGCTTCTCCCCATCTTTTTCCTTGCTGGTATAAGTTGGACATCTTGAGAATTTTTGTGATGTAAAAGGTTGTACCAATGACCTTTTTTCTAGAACGGTTTACTATACACAAGAGCAGAAGATTCATTGTGTTGAGTTGAAATGCACGCAGTACAAGCCATTAAACTGCTGAGTAGGACTGTGAGTTTTTTATTCTAGTGAGCTCTTACTACTGGGACTCCTGCCATGGGTGTCTTGCTCGTTATGGGTTACAATGTCTTCAATGGCATGTGAGGAAGACCCAAGATTATTGATCTTCACTATTTGTATATTCCAGGCTGTGGATCCTTCCATTCTACTTTTGATTTGCAATCCTGTTATATATTCTTCCTTATATCCACTGTGAGTTTCTTTAGAAGCTTCATTCGATACTTCTATAGAATCCTTTACAAGAGCTATTCCTTTCTCTACCTTCAGGAATACCTCAATTTTCAGAATTAAGGTAAGGTGTCTGTCAGCTGGTGCTTGAAGATGCATTATTGGAACTTGACTCGCATCACTAGTTTCCTGCCTATCCATTTTACTTCCAGTATAAATGTCTTTAGTAGGGTCAGAAATTTCTTGTGATAGAGCAATAGATAGATTCGAAATATTTTTACTGCTATAGAAATCTAGTGTAGAAACACTCATTGCCAATGAATCATTGGTAGCCAACACTTCGTCACAAATAGACTAAGGTTTAAAAGCAATGCCAACATGAAAACCAAGAGAAGTATCCGAATCAACATGCTTATTTTCCTTGTAGTGAACCTGGCGCTTAGATTCATCTTTGAAATGTTTACTACTATCATGGTGCTTTATAGTGCACTTTTGATAAAACCGTATACTTCTCAGGTTTTCCATTATCATCCTTGTATCTGTCCTTCCTATATTCCCTCTTCCTGTACCTGTCTTCTTTGTTCCTTCCATCGCCATGACTGTTTCTCAATTTACATTCCTTGATGTATGATTCCACCTTCTTTCGGGCTGGATGTCTCATATTAGATGTCTGTCTTTTGTTGCCCACTTGTTAAACTTTCTTGGAAGTATCACCCCCAATCTGAAAAGGTAAAGAGACCTTTCCCTTCATTTCAGAACTGTTATTGAATTTTTCTTCCTCTGAAATTGCAGAATCTCCAGGACACTGAGGATTCATTATTTTGGTTTCAAGTTTCAACCTTACTATTTTTGTACAACGAATTTATTGAAGTTGTTTCAAGGCTATCATTGCTCACTTTGTCCTTTAATAATAGAGAAGCGTTGACCTCCGTTTCATCCTCCTTTGGCTCATCCTCTGTTCTTGAGTTGCACTCGTTGTTTTCGTTTCCAGATGAGTTGCTACCTCCCCTCTTCTCAGGTCGTCTGTGGTTTTCAGCCTCTTCCTTTCCTTACATGTCACAGCTCTTCTGTCCAACTCTTCCAATTCTGCAATAGCCCTTCTATTCAACTCTTTCAATTTTGCAGGAACTTTGTATACTGCTCCTTTTTCCTCTCTTCTTCTTTATGAGTAGTTGCCTCAATGTTACCATCTACCTTTGGAGCCCACAGAGACGTTGCCCTTGCATAGGTTTTTCAATAACTGCTAAACTTGTTGGTATAAGTTGGACACTCTCTTGCAATGATGCTAGAAACCAAAGATTTCAACCAAATTATCCTCACCACTGTCAAGGCCAAACAGATAAGGTTAGGATCTACAAATAAAAGGTGCTCTGCCATGTATATATAACAGGTTGAGTAAATAGAGCCTCTAGGTAATGAGAACACTGTCACGCATATATGAGAAGAATTAGGTGATCTTTCTGTGATCCAGTCCAATGGGTTTTGGCTTAGGAAGAGAGGGATCACCACACTGATAAAATTGCTAAGGGATACAATGAAGATCAAATAGAACCCATAACACATGCCATACATCATGGAAGTAGGTATGCTACTGGATCTAAAGAAAATAAACAAGTTTAATATGCAATTGAGAGTAAGAACCTAAACCTAAATTCCACTGTTATCTATAGTACCAAAGTTTTGTTTTTCCATAAAAATGAAAACAAAAACCAGTCAATATTTGAGAGACTACTAAAATATGTTTTACTCAGAAACACAAATTGTCAATACCTGTAGAGTTATGAACATAACTCCGAGCCTCTCAAATACTGAAACCATCATCACACTATGACACTTACAAACAGACAATTCAAGATGTAAAATTACCATTAGTAACGGAACTAGGAGAGACTAGTATAACAAAAGGCTTCTTGACAGATAACCTCAGTGGTGGAGAACATTTAAGCGACTCTGTCATCCATTACTATGCATATTATATCAATAGGAATTTGCATGAAGATCTGGAGGTTCAGAGATTAAAATCTTACAATTATTTTGCATGGGTTCATTCTTCACAACTGACAGGACACCAAAAAGTGTCTTCAACATTCCCGGAGGCTTTACTCCCATTGTCAATACCTGTAGAGTTATAAACATAACTCCGAGCCTCTCAAATACTGAAACCATCATCACACTATGACACTTACAAACAGACAATTCAAGATGTAAAACTACCATTAGTAACGGAACTAGGAGAGACTAGTATAACAAAAGGCTTCTTGACAAATAACCTCAGTGGTGGAGAACATTTAAGCGACTCTGTCATCCATTACTATGCATATTATATCAACAGTACTTTGCATGAAGATCTGGAGGTTCAGAGATTAAAATCTTACAATTATTTTTCATGGGTTCATTCTTCACAACTGACAGGACACCAAAAAGTGTCTTCAACATTCCCGGAGGCTTTACTCCCATTGTCAATACCTGTAGAGTTATAAACATAACTCCGAGCCTCTCAAATACTGAAACCATCATCACACTATGACACTTACAAACAGACAATTCAAGATGTAAAATTACCATTAGTAACGGAACTAGGAGAGACTAGTATAAAAAAAGGCTTCTTGACATATAACCTCAGTGGTGGAGAACATTTAAGCGACTCTGTCATCCATTACTATGCATATTATATCAACAGGACTTTGCATGAAGATCTGGAGGTTCATAGATTAAAATCTTACAATTATTTTGCATGGGTTCATTCTTCACAACTGACAGGACACCAAAAAGTGTCTTCAACATTCTCGGAGGCTTTACTCCCATTGTCAATACCTGTAGAGTTATAAACATAACTCCAAGCCTCTCAAATACTGAAACCATCATCACACTATGACACTTACAAACAGACAATTCAAGATGTAAAATTACCATTAGTAACAGAACTAGGAGAGACTAGTATAACAAAAGGCTTCTTGACAGATAACCTCATTGGTGGAGAACATTTAAGCGACTCTGTCATCCATTACTATGCATATTATATCAACAGGACTTTGCATGAATATCTGGAGGTTCAGAGATTAAAATCTTACAATTATTTTGCATGGGTTCATTCTTCACAACTGACAAGACATCAAAAAGTGTCTTCAACATTCCCGGAGGCTTTACTCCCATTGTCAATACCTGTAGAGTTATAAACATAACTCCGAGCCTCTCAAATACTAAAACCATCATCACAGTATGACACTTACAAACAGACAATTCAAGATGTAAAATTACCATTAGTAACGAAACTAGGAGAGACTAGTATAACAAAAGGCTTCTTGACAGATAACCTTAGTGGTGGAGAACATTTAAGTGACTCTGTCATCCATTACTATGCATATTATATCAATAGGACTTTGCATGAAGATCTGGAGGTTCATACATTAAAATCTTATAATTATTTTGCATGGGTTCATTCTTCACAACTGATAGGACACCAAAAAGTGTCTTCAACATTCCCGGAGGCTTTACTCACAGTATAAATGCACAGCAGAGTTATAAACATAACTCCCAAAGACCTCTCCAAATCTTAGAAACCATCATCACACTATGACACTTACAACTAGAGAAAATTCAAGATGTAAAATTACCATTGATAACGGAACGGGGAGAGACTAGTATAACAAAAAGAAAGTTCTTGTGAGATAACCTCGGTTGTGGAGAACATTGTGACTAAATAGTTATATGCATATTATATCAACGGGACTTTACTTATTGAAGATTTGGAGGTTAGGAAGATTAAAATCTTATAATTATTTTGCATGGGTTCATTCTTCTGGCTGACGGGGCACCAAAGTGTCTTCAACATTCCGGAGAGCTTTACTCCCATTTTCAATACCTATAGAGTTATAAACATAACTCCGAGCCTCTCAAATACTGAAACCATCATCACACTATGACACTTACAAACAGACAATTCAAGATGTAAAATTACCATTAGTAACAGAACTAGGAGAGACTAGTATAACAAAAGGCTTCTTGACAGATAACCTCATTGGTGGAGAACATTTAAGCGACTCTGTCATCCATTACTATGCATATTATATCAACAGGACTTTGCATGAATATCTGGAGGTTCAGAGATTAAAATCTTACAATTATTTTGCATGGGTTCATTCTTCACAACTGACAAGACATCAAAAAGTGTCTTCAACATTCCCGGAGGCTTTACTCCCATTGTCAATACCTGTAGAGTTATAAACATAACTCCGAGCCTCTCAAATACTAAAACCATCATCACAGTATGACACTTACAAACAGACAATTCAAGATGTAAAATTACCATTAGTAACGAAACTAGGAGAGACTAGTATAACAAAAGGCTTCTTGACAGATAACCTTAGTGGTGGAGAACATTTAAGTGACTCTGTCATCCATTACTATGCATATTATATCAATAGGACTTTGCATGAAGATCTGGAGGTTCATACATTAAAATCTTATAATTATTTTGCATGGGTTCATTCTTCACAACTGATAGGACACCAAAAAGTGTCTTCAACATTCCCGGAGGCTTTACTCCCATTGGAATCCCTTTCTGTGCCTATTTGAGATTTAATCAAAAGTAAAATTAAAATAACAACCAAAATGAAGTTATGAACCCTTCTACCATATTAAAATGCAATCAATTACAAATATCAATATAAGGATTAAGATCTAATAATAGATCATGTGTACAAGATGACTAAAGTAATTTCCATTTAAACATTAGAAACATATTTTTTCATGCAAATTCCCACTAGCGTCTCATAAAACATGTAAGATGCATATTGTTGTATATTGTAACTTACAAGAATGTATCACATGTACACAATCAATCATTTCGTATTTTTAGATACTCATTGCAGCCCAATCATATTGTCTAAAAGCACACTAAAGAGAAGTTAGTTCTATTTGAAATGTTTTAAAAACACTTTGTTTCCCAGGTCCACCTCTAGTCTATCCCTTCATACAATATGTGCAGAATTAATTCAAAAGGAAGGGTATCAAAAGTACCTGCATCCGTGTTCTTGCTAATTCAATAGGAGAGCAAGTAATATAGGCCAATGACCGTGCTATTGATCCTGCTACTAATGGAGCATATGGAGTGAATTGGGGTGCATTCTTACTCGAAAAGCTCTCAAGCCAATCTCGAAAAATGTCATAGCAAGGTAAATATATTCCTACCTGATTGACAAAAAAAATGTAATCATTTCAAAAAATACACATAACATGCACAATTGTATCTGAATGGAGCAGCGAATCAACTGTTCAAGCAACTCTATCCATCACATAAGAAATGGCCATAAATAAAAATGAAATGTAACATAAATCAATAGAATAGCCAGACATCACTATTATACTGTAGAGTAGATTTACATATAACCAGAAATACAGAAGCCATGTGCAGGCCAGCCCACATGTAAAACTTCTTTCGAATAAATTTGCTTCTACATTTGATACTCTCCTGAATCTGAAAACTGAATATTTTTAATGTCTAGAAACAATTACTAGCACAACCAGTAGCTGGTCATCCAAAATACAGAAGCATACCATACACCCATTTATGCTCCACCTATAGGCTAAGAATAATAACTCACAAATTCTATTTTATCAAAACACCTACCAAAGACCACATCCTTCACATAGCAAGTCCTGAAAATTCCACTGTTATCTACAGTACCAAAGTTTTGTTTTTCCATAAAAATGAAAACAAAAACTAGTCAATATTTGAGAGACTACTAAAATATGTTTGCTGGAAGGGCACTTACAGTAGGTATGGCCAATGCTAAACCTGCATTGGTACCTCTCCATAGGCGAGAGAAGCCTTCCTACAAATGTCAATGCAACACAATTAGAATTCTCTGTAGAAGCATATGCCTTCTGAAGTGGCACGGCAGACAGAACATCAGTCTGTGATAACAAAAGCAACATTTCAAAATTGGTAACGAACAAAAAAAACACACCTATCGAATGATCTTGTAAAAAACATCTTGAGTTCCTTTATACTGAAAACAACCAGGAGGAAAAAGTGGAGTCATCCCAAATGCACCTCCCCGAGGACAGACAGGAGGACACTTCACTTTAGCGAACACCTGCAGAAACAATTTGGTAAAGGAATGAATCTTGAAAAATTATATATTCTATCATAGTGCAACATAAAGTAAGGGTAAGAAATAAAACAAAAGACCAGTGAAATAATTACAACATATGCACATTGTAAATTCCAAGCTAAGTTCACAGGTTAAAACATGAACAAAGAAAATAATAATGAGTTTCATAGAATAAGAAGACTAATAAAGCTTTGATCAATCCACCAAACTACATGGGTCAAGAGATTTAAGATTTAAACTTGGGTTAATGAAAATAAATTTCCCTAACATTAGATGGTGAAGCCATCAGCACTTATTGTTTTCACTTTTTTTCACTGTTGCAGCTGAAGCAAGGCTCCATGACCTTTTTCAGATAGAATTGCAGCTTAGAGCTGGTCATCTTGGTGATGTAGTTCAGAGCAGGCAGTGCAAGGGCTTTCGAGAGAGAACAAATGAACAAAAGACTGTGAAAAGACATTTGCAATTTTTCTACCATGATCACTAAACAGTGGAGCCATTTGGAAATGCAACCATCACAATGTAATAAAATTTTAAACAATGAATGCTTGAAATAAAATTTAGCATTAACACTTAACATAAAAGTCATCTCACACTTGCCATTTTTTTCATTTTTCAGAGTGGAAAAAACAATATTTAGCTTTAACACTAAATGCGAAAGACATCTCAGACCTGCCAATTATTCCATTTGTCACTGTGGCAGCTGCTGTAATTCTCTAATCCCACATGCAAATCATGTTGAAGCTCAAAACTGGTCATGTTGGACTCATGACACAGGTTAGACTCCAAAGCAGGTTATGGAGCTCAAGTCATAGAGAATGTATCCACTGTAGTAGGATGTTTGTTTTTCAGTTGAGGTAACTTGGCAGTAGAATCATGGAAGCCTATTCCATGATACTTTGATGTTTTCCTCTCTTAATAACTAATGTGGGTATGATACTATGAAGATAGACTTTATTGTACATGCTTGCGTAGTATTATGACAATTCTTTTCAACTTTTTGACAATCATTAATTTCTTCAGGAATCTTTGCTTATCACAAGCAAACTCCAAATTGTGCATGGTGACTTAGATGCTAACATCTAACGAAACATGAAAAAGATAGGTTAATGAGATCAGGTGAAAAAGAAGAAAAATGACAATTGCAGATGATACGATAGTTCTCTCAGTGATGTTAATACAAAACTCTAATTCCTAGAACTTTACAATGCTTTTAGATGTACGAATATATTGAAAGAACCTAAACCTTTATATGGTGGTTCAGAAGGTCTTATGCAACCTAAAATACCTGGGTTTAGCCTATGTGTCATTAAGGCCTCCCTTGCAGTAGACCTGTAGATGCACCAAGGGTGCTGGTGATAAGAAAGCTTGGTGGATATTCATTGACAAATCTTGTGCAAGCTGGACAACTCGCAAGCATCCATGCTGGTCTAGCTACTAGTCAGTTGTGCATACACATGTTATATATGTGGATATCCGATATGCAGTCAGGACAGGAGCCTTTTCACCTGAAAAGAAAACAACTTAAGTTTCAGGTCTCTGTTCCTGCCCAGGATAGCACACATAGAACAGATTTAGAATAAATTTGGATGCTTATCCTTGGCCAGAATATGGGCCTTATCCATTCCTCAATGCTATGGTAAAAACCAGGCATGAAAGCCTCTAGTCAAGCTCTTGTGCCCTCCAGATTTTTGAAAAAGGAATACTGTGGTACTCTGCCCTCAAAATCCATCAACCTGTCTTCGAGCAGGACAATTCTTGAAATTGGTTCTATACAATATTAAGGTTAGGATAGCTACCCCAATGAACAGAAATTGAACAAGTGCAGGAGAAAAGAAGAAGAGAAATAAAATACCCTGCACCATGGGGGAACGTCCCATTCACCAAAAACAGTAACAAAAACCCCTTCATTGCTCTCCCAGTGATATGGATACTCAACATCTTAATTAACAGTGCATAGTATCTGAGAGACAAATTTAAAGTAACCCTGAACCATCTAAACCTGGGTTAAATCTCATGGTTACAAAGATGGAAGCTGAATATATTAAGTTTTAACTTCACAACCTCAACCTCCAGATGCATATCAGAGAAGAGTTTAGTTGGGTTTGAAAGTGTTCGAATTCAATGAACCCAATTCACCATCTAGATTCAAACTAGTATTACATAGACACAAAAAAGAGTTGATTGCACTGAGAGAAGCAAGATGCTCCTACAGCCTAGGATGGGAGAGAGTTTCAATTCTTTAACAGTGCATACAATTCAACTGAGATGATAAAAATTTGTACAAACCCAGACCCATCTAAACATGGGTTTGTTATGGAGCTTGCAATGCTGAAGGTTGCATATATCAAGTTCCAACTTTACAACATCAAGGTGATATCAGAGCAAGGTTTACATGGTTTTATAACAGTATCTACATTCAATGCACACAATCCATCATTTATATGCAATGCATTGTTACTTGCACAAACAAAGAATTGATTGCACCAAGAGAAACAAGGTACTCTACAACTTTGGGAGTGTAGATCTTCAAAACTGTGTCCATGAGTATAAAACTGAAAAATAAGCTAATTAAAATTGTAAAAAGTTAAACATCATATGTATTTCACGTATTTAAAAGAAAACAATAAAAATTACATATTAAAAATAGCAATAAACGAATTGCATATTTAAATAACAAGGTTTTTATATTGACAAATCAATGAAAATCTTAACTCTGCATTAAGGGAGTATAAATACTCATTTGACATGGAGAGAGAATACCAACTTTAATATGAAGAAAGAGATTCATACATGAAAAAACCTAAAGGGGACATGAAAGATTTATGCACTCTACCAATTGTTCATGAGCTAACCCATTGCATAGTTAACAAATAGTAAATGAACTAGTAACATAGATGAGAGGGAATTGGTAGTTTTTCATTTCAAGGTTTAATAGATACACGATTAACATGGATCTATGCTAGTGGATCCCCCACCCTAAAACTGATATTTTAAATAAGGGAAAGATAAAATGCAAGGAGATTATGTATCTAATTTAATAGGTAAAGATTTAAGATGGGGATCCTCCACCCAAAAACTTATATCTTATATTCCTATATCTAATGTAATAGGTAAAGGTTTAAGATAGGATTTATGTCAGTGGATCACCCCAAGCAGACAACATTCACAAACCCTACAAAACCATATGGAGAATCAACCAATAAGAAAGATAATTTAAAAATTACAATCATAACCCATAATTACAAACATGGAGTTTTGCATTTTAGGGTTTAATAGATACCATGAGTTGGGAATGTGTATCCAGTAAAATTACAAACATGGCATTTTGCAATTCAAGGTTTAATAGATAGAAGAGTAAGATGGATCCAAGCTAGTGGATCATCCCCCCAAATGGGCCATGCTAGTAAATCACCCTCCCTAAAACTGATATCTTAAATATAGGAGAGATAAAATACAGAGAGATTTCCATCTCTAACTTAATAGGATGGATTTATGTTGGTGGATCTCCCTACGGAAAAAAACCCAAACCCTACAAAAACATATGGAGATTCAATCAATAAGAAAGTTAATTGAAAATTTACAATCATAACCAGTAATTGAAGGCAATACAGAGAGGGCAAAGCTGGACTTAAACCCAAACTCTACAAAACATATGGAGATTCAATCAATAAGCTTATCACTTTCCTGCCAAAGCAAATAATCGCCAGGTGTCTCATTCAAAGATTCAAAATTATGTTATCTATAGTACAAAACTATCTTCAAGATGCATGATATAACACAGAAAACATAGAACTTTGCTTACTGCCCCTGAATTTTACTCTTTTAAAATAAAGTTCAAAAGCATTTGTATTGCATTTAAGACATCTGATACTAATACAGGACTAAAGGGCAATGCAAATTACAGTTTCAATGAACCCTGACGTTGCCGCATCAAACTCATCATCCTCCTGCAATGAAAAATTATTCCTTTTCCCTCTTGTTGGCTTATCCAACAGACGTCATGTTCTATTGATCATTGTTTCTTCTTTATTCTTCACTGAATTCAGAAGCACCTTTTGTTCCTCAAGTTCCCGTGTCTTTCCATCTCTCTCAAAAGCTTTCAGTTGTTCCTTAAGATGTCCTCTTTTCTGCTTAAGGCTTCTAAGCCTTTTAGTAGCCAATGCTCGTTGAAGCACTCCTCCATCCACTACAAAAGGCTTGTGTTCACTTAAGTCTTGATCATTTTCATACTTTTCACCTTCTAAACTCTCTGAATCTTTGCCTGCAATGCTTTGAACTATTTCAAGGCCAGCTGAAACTGCAGCTATTTCAGCCCCCACTACCCTTAATTGAGCATGAATTTGGACCTTTGTAAGCAAACTTTCTTGATCACCTTCTTCTCTTTCAGAAGTTTTTTCACCATCGCTTACCTATGCAGGTTGACTGATGTTTTCATGAGCTCTGTTCTCATCCTATCATACCAATAAGTACAATGAAAAGTGGGAAGCAATACAGGAAAATGAGCTAAATTTAACAAAAAAATAAAATGCATGTGTTACACTCTAGAAGACTAAGTACATATCAATTACAAGATATAAGATCATCTTGTAAGCTTATTAAGCTAATTTCACGAGAAGGGATACCTTGGCAAGTAGCTGGTGCTCAATGTCATCTGGGTCAGCGGATACAACACTTAAGCTAGCCAGCAAAATTCTGTCCTCCTCTTTCATGCTATTTTATGTGGTACTCGATTTCACTATAAAAGACTAAATTGGAAAAACATTAAAAGGCATTCATTTGTCATGCAAAGCATATAGCGAATAAACACTTAATTCTATCCTAAAAGTATTAAACAATAATAGAACTAACTACATTTTAGATCTCTAGTTGCACTGACAGAAAGTGAGGTGCATTAAAGCTTGGGTGGCAGAGACATCATTGTAATAGACATGGACACTGATAAAATAACATGGAAAGTATTTCATATTCGATGTTTAATGTTACAAATATATATAAACTAGCATAGATCAACTTGACCCTATATTTTTTTAAGCCTAAGAAGTTATTTGATATTTATCCCTTTTGTTGCTTAATAGATCTAGAGTTACAGAGAATCTATACTAGTATTTGCATCATTTCTTCCCTAGCAAAGATCTATAGGCAATGGGACCATTGGTCTATGAGAGTTTATGTTTTTTGTAACAGGATTTTTATGTGTATAACTTCAAACCCAAAACACTTCCATCTAACACTTCATCTAACATCTAAGGCTACATATTCACATCTCCTCCAACACGAAGATGCTATTTCCTTAACTCTTTCACTTGATATTTTTGTTTCTTGTATCATGATGATTGTTTTATTTTCCTTTTTAATTCGATATTTGAGATATCTCTTCTTAATCTAGTTCCTTGACATTTTGTAAATGGCATGTATACTCTGGCAATGATGGCAGTTATACAATTGTCATTCATATTCTTCATTTCTCGAAAAGTAAAAAGCATTTGTTTGATGCACTTAGTTTCTTTTCTGCATTCATAACATTAAAGGAACTGAAAAGAAAAACTTGCATTTGCATGTAGGATTGTGTTTTTTTTTGCAAAAAAGGAACATTAGGAAATCTGCATTTAGTTTTGTGCTCAATGTTTTCTTTTGTTCATTGATTTGTTTGCTCACAAAATTATTTGCTCTCTTCCCTTTGTAGGTAGGTCTTTCATTGAAAAACTAAAAGTGAAAATTTTGCTTATCATTCTTAGTTTGCATTTAGGAATTTCTACATACATCATCGTGGTACCATTGAAAGGCAAATTTTTAAGCAAGATCAACATAAAATTAATCTCAATTTATCTAAAAACGCATTGGAACCATAACGATAACATTTAGAAGGTCTAGGCTAGAGACGTGTTCCGGCGTCGTAAAACATAGCAGCTGTCGTTAACTTGTCTGCGATACATTCCGAGTGTGATATCTCACCCCATGTACGTAAGTATATCGTAGCACGTCCCTCGGGGCGGCGTTACAGTACGATAAGTATATAGGTGGTGCTCTCACTGTGCGGTTTCGCATTAGACAACGCTATTACGGACTTGGGCCTCCACGTACCTTCGGGTATATTTGGGAGGACAACTTTTAGGTGCTATCCATCCATAGTGAACCGAGTCGGCCGCCTTTAAATTGTGATACACCGAACACATCATTCGGGGAGATTGCCTGCCCGTACTTCTTGGCTTGCCAGGAGGTATTCTGCAGTTCACAGTTTACTGGTAAACCCTTTTGCCTAGCATTACCCTCTTTTTGTTTATTTATTTTTGGTTAAAATTAATCAAAAATCGTGGAAGAACATAATCCTACCCCCCGTCGTTCGCATAGATTAGCTTTAAAACCACCTTTACCACTAGAAGTTACTTCTAGTAGGAGAAGGCAATCAAAATCTGCCCAACAGTGATGTTGATGTTGTGGATGATATTACTTGATGCTTCATGATGGGTGTTCTTTCTCACTTTCACATAATCTTGTTATAACCTCTGCTTGATGCTTTTGTTGCTATGGTCATGTCAGGCATTAATTAATTGTCTTCAATGTTCAATGTGTGAAGAGTGCAAATGTTCCCTTGATGCGGTTTATATTCAGGCACAATAGACTGCTGTTATGCACCATGTTTCCCTGGCTCCTACATATTGGAATATGCCCAAAATGATTTTGGAGAGTGATATCCATTCATGGAAGGATATTTGCACTCGTCTTTCATGGAAGTTTATTTGCACTCGTCTTTCATTCTCTCATGAACCAAGTGAAATTTCTTGGGGAATTTCTAATCAACAAGTTTTAGGAGTTTGTGTCAGATTTGGGTAGACTCGTAGAATGATTAGCTTGTGGCTGCTATAAACTCTTTTTGTCAACCCATGGATGCATGGGTTAAATTTGCACTTGATTTTCAGTTTCCAATGATTTGACACTAAGAATCATTGGTTGACTATGGTGATTCGCTGACTTCTTTTCTTCTTTTTTGCCCCTTTCCCTTAGATGGTCATTCATGGGAGGGGAAGTTCCAATGAATGTATGATTTGTGGTGTGAATTTATCTATTGGTTAACTCTTTGGTAACATCCCATGACTGTTATTTCAATGGAACTTGGTTAAATAACAAACACTAAGTGCTAATTAGGAGTTTTAAATGTTTGATACAATAACTAATTTTGGTTTATAGGATCCCACATGTGCTTTTTTGGGCCTGAAACTTTACATGGCACCCGTGTGTTTACAAATCATGGAAAACATTTGAGTCTTTTTAGGTTATTTCATGGCCATAATGGACGTGTTTCACTATGGAAAGGAAATTATGGTCAACGGGAGGACAATGTCTTAAGGGATTTCTTTCCATTGATAAGTAAAAGAATCACTAGTAACTGACTAGTTTCCTTCCTCACTTTTATCATGGAAAATGATAGAGGATATGTTTCAACTTCTTATAACCAATTCTTTACAACTTAAGGGAGAGGTGTTTTGGAAAGGATGATTAAAGTTATTGTAATATTTTGTTGTTTTGTTTAAAGCTTTCAAGTGTTCATTAGGTGATTTGGAGATATGATTTAATTTAGTGGAAATGTTTTTATATTTTATATTTGAATGATGTTCTTTGTTTTATAGATGATGACTCATGATGTTATTGTTTTGTGTATAATGATTTATTTTTTCTTTTGGGCTTGGGCCTTGGCACAACATTTTAATAAAAAATTGCATAATGGTTTTATGGGTATTGTTAGAGTCGGTCCTTATAGCCCTCCGTCAGAGATCGGTTCGCTTTTTGCATGTCATTCTTAGGTGTCTCGCTCGTTCCACTTCGTTGCATTTCGCTAGGAGCATGCCATTGACTGACGAGGGGGTCTGGTTGTCTTGTGTTTCCTCATGCTTGTACCTGCAGGGCTAATTAAAATTCCTCAAAAAATCACTGAAGTTCATGGTCATTGCATTCATTGTCATAAATGATTAGTTTCGTTAAAAAGAGTCTTTAGTCCTAGAGTCTAGGGTTTTCAGTCCTTTGCATACATGTAATAAAGGCTCGCAGGCCATGAGGTTGGTTTCAAAAGATTTCTATTTCACGTTTTTTATTATCAAAAAAATTTGAAGACATTTCTAGTCCAAAACTCTGTTTTGGAACTAGAAATTGTCAAACTTCATTTTTTGTAATAATTGTATTTGTTTCACCATAAGAAGTTTCAGAGCAAGCCTCTGATCTTTTCCTAAGCCAAATGCCAAATCCCTGCAAAAAACAACCAGGTATCATCAGTCCAAGACTCAGAAAAAGCAAGGAAAAGCCAAAGAACAGCATTGTATTAAGTGATCGAATGACAAAGTGCCAAACATTATAAAAGTGGGTTATGAAGAAAATTTAAAATCAAATCTGATTTTATGAGATATTTTTCTTCACATATAAGCCATGGAAAACAATTCATTTGCACAAATTCTCAAGGCAGAAATCGAAGTGGTGAAGTTGAAGGCCGAAATCGTGTTTTACAAAGTGTGGACCGGAACTGGAGGTGCGCGCTACGCGCAGAGAAGGCGCGCTACTCATATAGAGCGCGCTACGCATATAACCTCACCAGCCAGTGTAAAATAACAAGGGCGCTACGTACATGCAGCGCGCTACGCATTGGGTGAGCGCGCTACCCATACAGTCTCAGAGCCAAATTTTTTTGCCCTTGCGTCCAGTTTCATGCCCAAACGCCTCAAATGGCTTGCAAGTAGGTTCTCCACCATTGTTAAGTGATTTTTGAACATGATTGTGGTGTTTTTAAAGTGGGGAAATTAGTGTGTTTGATGTGGACAAAGGTGAAACCCTAGGTTTATTGCAAATTCATTTCTTGGGGTTTGAAAGACATATTGATAGTCTTGTGAAGGATTTCCCAGCTTGTATTGTTGATATATATACCTATGCATCTACTGTCAAAGTGTCACGGCCCTCACGCTCTCAGTTTTCCATTTCATCACTGCTGTCATCTCCATTATATTACCATTGTCATTGCTATTGTTTTACTATGGTCATTATCACATTGTTTCCCCATTCTCCATTGACAAAACACGGTCTCATACTCATTTTTCCCTTTGAAAAATTTTAGCCAGCATTACAAAGGCTGCACACTACATTACACTTTTTACTCATTTGTCAAATTCCCTTGTGATCAAAGTAGTGTCTGTTTTTATGCCAATCCACTTAACAGAGCTATTACCACTGTGGCTTATTTTCTTATGATGCTTTAGTACGTATGTAACATATTTGGGTTTTGAGCATACATTGAAACTTTTGACTTCACTACACCTATATCAACATACATATTGCAGACATCTTGTTTTCAAAGCCATGTCAGAGACGGATTCAGTTTATGAGCAGGAGTATGACAGTGATTCCACAGCAGAGGGTAATGTGCCACGGAGGTCTCACAAAGGTGGCAAAGGTGGTAAGCATCTCAGGGAAGAGCCTACTTCTTTGGCTCAATTGCAGGCTTGCCCGCTTGCAATGGATTGTTTTCAGCATCAGTCATGTTTCCAATACTGTGAGATGATTTCACAAACCCAGCATCATCGTGAACTGGCTCGTCTATTTGTTCTACATTTACATGATGGCCGTGTAAACCTCGCCGGAGTAGATTTCATTCTGTCACCAAAGACTATTGCTCAGGCCACCGGGATACCAAATATAGGAGAGGAATGGAACAAACGTCGGCAGTTAGAGAAATTCCACTATGAGCCATACATCAAACCTGGGTATATGAGGCACCTGAGCAGGGTTTTTCCTTTCAGATTCCTGAAGGATGAGTTTGCACCACTGATGAAACTCATCATTCGGTATTTCAGTTGCGAGGGCAGATTCTCGCGTCTTTATGCGTACCATGTCCGTTTGTTGATGCATTTTACGAGGGTACGTATGATGAACATTCCATACTTCATGTATCGCAACATAGAGAGGATGATGATTTTTGTACAGAAGAAGACCCCAGCACAGCAGCATAGAAGTATATATCATTACGCGCTGATCAAGATCGTAGTGGTACATCAGTTGACATAGCAGGGCATTACTTGGGAGGATTTCATCTCCCGTGACTTCTTCACAGCGCCACAGCCACCTCCCGAGGTAGTTCATGATGAGGGAGAGCCTTCACACCAGCCTGACATTCCTGAGATCGAGCATATCAGTGCTCCATTGTATGTGACATACCAGCAAGGCCACAGGGCCTTATTTGCAGCTACACGACGAGTACTATCTCCACCTGGGGTGGAAGGGGTCTCGTTGACTCCATCAGCAGAGCGAGTATTATCTCCACATGATGTGGAAGGGGTCTCGCCTTCTTCTTCAGCACAGGTACAGATCCAGGACAGAGGCAAGAGGCCTATGCATGATGAGGGCCTATCAGGGGGCCGGGACACTGATTTCACGATCATTGATGTTGATGCAAGCTCTCCTAGCTCGAAATTGAAAGAGATCATCCAGGAGCAAAGGGCCGAGAATGACATGCTGAAAGAGAAATTGTAGAGGGCTCAATGGGTGATAAACTACCTGGAGCAGCGTAACAAACAGCTAGAAGATCAGCACACACTTTATGAGCTGCGGCGAATCCGTGAAGATCGACAATTGGCCCGGAAGAGACCCGGCGACATGACACCAATCGATCGAGATTCTTGCCTCACACGTGTTAAAATTCATCTGGAGAAGTTGTTGGAAAAATCCAACAGAGACAAAGACATGCTTCGTCACATGAAAGGTCATTATTGGGCCCGCATGCATGTCTGCAAGGCAAAAATGAAGATTCTAAAGAGGAGGTTGAGCAGTGCACTAAAACGGCGAAAGAGGCCTGATCCACTCCGGATTTTGGCCGAGGCTTCATTGGCTGGGAATGATACATGATGGAGGGTCTTCGCTCCAAATTTGAGCAAATTCGGAGAAATTTTTGTCATTTTGAAATATTTTGGTCTCAAAACAGATTTTTCAGCTATACGAGTAGCGCGTCGACGCGCTCGCTTATGATTGGGACACTTGCTGGAGGAAAAATTTATATTTTTGGGTTTTTCATGGTAATTTATGCATGTTCCAGTATTTCCGAAGCATTTCATCAAGTTCTGGATGATCAAAGGACCAAAAACACCATGAAAACCACCTTTCTGCCACCTTTTGCACCAGCAGGAAGTACTTCTGGGAGAATGAAGTTTTGGAGGGGAAAATGAGCTCCAAATTGGGAAATTCCACTTGGGTTGGATAGCCAACATCCAGGGCTTTCCAACGAGCTATCATGAGCTCAATTTGGATGCCAGGAAGTGCCCCAAAATCAGGCTGAAAGACGCGCTACGCATATGGCTCAGGCGCGCTACGCATATGGATTTTTGGTCAATTTTTCACCTTCCAGCTCAGAATTTCGGCCAGTTGAACCAGTTTTGCTTGTGGATGAAATTTTTGAGTTATCATGATGTAAATTGATGGTTGGCATGTAAATTTGACTCACTTTTACCTATTCTAGATGATTCACTCCTAAAAAAGTAAAAATCAGATGTAAGAATCAGTTTCCTCCCTTTTAGAGGCAAGTTGTTTAGATGCCTATATTCTAGCTCCTTGTTTAGAATTAGTTGGAACTTCTCCTAGAAGGAGGAATTCGACCCCTAGAGGTGTGGGAAGGGGTTAGGAGGTCTATATGATGTAATTTTTGAGACATTATACAGGTTGGACTCTTGGGAAGATTTTGGCACACTATTGTACATATTTTTCATATTTTGGCTAAGGAAAGATCAGAGGTTTTGCAGCACCTGTTGGGATTCTTGTGGCTTTCAGTTTTTGATGGTGTTTTCTCTCAGTTTATTGTAAGTTCTTTCATGTTTAATGTATGCCATTCCCTTCTTATGCTTCTGAAACTAAATGAATGAGTAAATGAGGTTGAATCCATTGATTTCAGTGCTCTGCCTTTGAATTTGTTTAGTTTTACATGTTTTCGCCTGTTTGAAGAGGATCCATGTTCACCCTTGCCCTCTTCAGCTCCTTGTCATTCTGATCCATCCATATACTCGATCAAAAGCATCAAGACTATTGCCTACCTCGCCCCAACTCGAATTCTGCAAAGATCTGGCCTTATCCCCGGACCCAAAATTGTTCTTTCCCATTTCTCCAACAAAAACCCAAAAAATCAAAATCAAACTTTCCTATCTCTTTACTAGCCTAAAATCAGTATTCATTATAAGTCATCTCAGCCCCTTTGAAAACCTTTTGCCGAGATAGACCCGGAGAGAGCCCTCTCCTGTCCTCGTAGGGCTAGCTACGAGGCTGAGCATGGTTTGATGTAGCCTTGAGTTTACCTTATTTCAGCCTAAGGTAGATTTGAGCGCTAACATAGTGGCGACCATACTGGGGAGAAATTGGTTTGCTGGTTAGTGTTGTTTGATTTATAGCTACAGACGGAGCCTGAAGTCACGCCAGGTAGCTTTCGAACTGCTCTTGCTCTGCGAGTGCATAGTAGATAAACGCTGCTTCAGTCGATCTCCGGTCTAGCTTGTAATCGTAACACTTAACTTATAAATTGCCCCAGTACATGTATCAAGTTCAGATCTGATTGTTGATGGTGGACAACAGTCAGACACCGCAAGGCTGAAATCATTCACCTGGTGACTTCATTCACTGAACAATCCAGAAATCGATGCTTCATGGTGACTTCACTGCAGGGAGATCAGTAGCTGTGAGATTTTCAAGATGGACCGAATCACGAGAAGATATGCTCCCATGAGCCGAGATCACATTCTAGGTTTTCCGAATAAGATGCCCAAGGTAGATTGGTCAAGGAATCTGCCTACGTTTAACGATGATGGTAAGAAGGATGCTACTTTACATCTAGTTAGATTTCACATGCATATTCGCAAGTTGAAGGTGGATTTTCCTGAAGATTGCTTGATGAAGATATTCCTGGCCACTCTGGAAGGTGAAGCCCAATCTTGGTATGAAAATTTTCCGCTGGCCTGTATTTATTGTTTAAAGGATTTTCATGCCTTGTTCATTGAAAGATATCAAGCATCTTATCCATCATTAAATTTAGTTCATGACTGTTGCAAACATGCTTCTACTTTTATTGAAAGCCTTGAGAAATATTATGAAGATGATAATTTTATGGATGATGAGATCATGGAAGCCCTGTATGAAAATCCATTTCAGCAGCATAAAGACGATCATGAAAATTTGCAGCAGGATCAAGATTTTAGTGTGGTGGAAGATGAAGGAATTTTGCATTTTGACAGTCAACAGGAATTATATGAAATGGATCAGCAGTATGAAGAAAATCTATATACTCCTTCACTTGAAATCAATGAAGACAATCACTGTTTGAGCAAAAGAAAACAAAAGGTATTATCTCCTCTGTCTGAAGATGAGATAGATCAGCTATTGAAAGGTCATGTTCCAGCTCAAGTTAACGCAGATCTGCAGTGTGCACATGGTCAAAAAGGTGATGGTGCACCTTCTTCCTTTTCTGAAAAGGATGACAGTCCTGTAAGCAGCTTTATAGATCAGCAGGTTGAAGATGTCTATATGGCTGAAAGTGATGAAAGAGAAGATCTTGTTTCAGATCTGTCCACAGAAGAAGACAGCATGCAGGAAAGTCAAGTTTCAAATGCAGATTGTGATAATGTCCACTCAGTCATATCAGATCCAAATTCAGATTGTAATGACCAAGAATACCTTGTACCGAATCCTGAAAAGGAGAACTCTGCTGTTGAGGTCATCTGGAATGGAGAAGACAACAGAGGTATGGATCCAAATGTTCTCAGTTCATTAGAACACAGCCTGCATAAAGAGGTAATTCAGTCAGTTCATGAACAACGAGATGAGATCTTCATTCAAGTAAGTGAAACAGTTCCTTTGGATGAATTTATGGTAGATGATAGAGATATCATGTTTGAGCATCAGGAATCAGCTGAAGTTTCTTTTCTTATGCTTGATGAACGTAATAAGGAACATGATAATCTGGTTGTGATATCATATGAAGATGACCTACATTATATTCAAGCTACAGAAGATCAGATCATTCAAGATTCCCTTTCAGTTTCTTCTTCATATGTTTCATGTGTTGAAATGTTTTTACAAGAGGAGATCTGCTCATCTACCTGTTCAGAGTTTTTTGAAGCCCAGGAGCATACTTTTACTGAAGTACATGATAAAGACAGATCAGAATCAGAAGAGAAAGACACCTTGTTTCTTCAACAGGAGGTAAATCTTCATGTTTTTCAGGATCCAATGGCAGATTTGTTACAGTCAGCAGTGAAAGTGATTATTGCAGTGTTCAGTGATGAAGGAGATCATGGTCAGCTATGTTTTTGGATGCCTAGTTATCAGTTTGTATTGTTGACTAGGAGATCTGATCGGGAGAATCAATCAAGAAGGCATCTGCTTGATTGGTTACATTGGCATTATGATATAGTTTGATGGTATATGGTCTTGTAAGAAACACAGGCGGTTATGTACTACCAGCAAGATTTAAGTTTTAAGTTCAAGTATTAAGTTAGTTTTTCAAGTCAGTTTTATCAGTCTTTTCAGTTTAAAAATCGAGTCAGTTTTGGTCAAGTTTCAGTCGGTTTTCAGTCAAGTCTGCAGTCAATAAATGTATTAAACGTTTTGTGTTATCTGTTGAAATAATGACTCCATCGCCCAATGGATGAAGGCACTGTCTGACTCCCCCAGAGATCTGCCGTTCTTGGCATCTCCTTGGAGCCACCATCCCCATTGGAGCCAATGTTAGAGTCGGTCCTTACAGCCCTCCGTCAGAGATCATTTCGATTTTTGCATATCATTTTTAGGTGTCTCGCTCGTTCCACTTCGTTGCATTTCGCTAGGGGCATGCCATTGACTGACGAGGGGGTCTGGTTGTCTTGTGTTTCCTCATGCTTGTACCTGCAGGGCTAATTAAAATTCCTCAAAAATCACTGAAGTTCATGGTCATTGCATTCATGGTCATAAATGATTAGTTTCGTTAAAAAGAGTCTTTAGTCCTAGAGTCTAGGGTTTTCAGTCCTTTGCATACATGTAATAAAAGCCCGCAGGCCATGAGGTTAGTTTCAAAGGATTCCTATTTCACGTTTTTATTATCAAAAACATTTGAAGACATTTCTAGTCCAAAACTCTGTTTTGGAACTAGAAATTGTCAAACTTCATTTTTTGTAATAATTGTATTTGTTTCACCATGAGAAGTTCCAGAGCAAGCCTCTGATCTTTGCCAAAGCCAAATTCCAGATCCCTGCAAAAACAACCAAGTATCATCAGTCCAAAACTCAGAAAAATAATAAAAGACAAAGGACAGCATTGTATTAAGTGATCAAATGACAAAGTGCCAAACATTATTAAAGTGGGTTATGGAGCAAATTTAAATCAAAGTTGATTTTTATGAGATATTTTGCAATCCATATAAAGCATTGGAGACAACTCATTTGCATAGATTCCCAAAGCAAAGGTCGAATTTCAGGTTAGAAGGGCGAAAGCTCGTTTTCAAAACTGAAGACCGGAGGTGTAAGAGGCGCGCTACTCACAGAGGAGGTGCGCTACTCATATAAAGCGCGCTACGCATATAGCCTCCCCAGCCTGTGTAAATTTACAAGCACGCTACACACATGCAGCGCGCTATGCACTGGGTAAGCGCACTACGCATATAGTCTTAGAGCCAAATGTTTTGCCCTTGCGTCCAGTTTCATGCAAAACGCCTCAATCGGCTTGCAAGTAAGTTCTTCACGATTGTTAAGTGATTTTTGAACATGATTGTGGTGTTTTCAAAGTGGGGAAACAAGTATTTGATGAGGAGAAATTTGTAAACCCTAGGTTCATTGCAAATTCATTTCTCAGGGTTTTGAAAGATATGTTGACAGTCTTGTGAAGGGTTTGCAAACTTCTGTGATTTATATATATGCTCATGCCTATATTGTCTGTGGCACCCCTGCTCATTATTTACATCATCCTCACACCCTTTCTTTGCCATTGTACCACTGCTGTCACGATGATTGTCATCCTCATTTTAGCACTGCTCCTTATTCATGTTTTCACATAGTCTCATGATTCACTTGTCCATATCCTCCATTGACATTATCGGAACACTGTTATCATTGCTATGGTTTTACTATGGTCATTGTCACTGTTTCTTATTCTCTATTGACAAACACAGTCTCATTCTCATTTTCCCTTTGAAAAATCTTGGCCAGCATTGCAAAGGCTGTACACTACATTACACTTTTTCTACTCATTTGTCAAATTCACTTGTGATCAAAACAGTGACTGTTTTTATGCCAATTCACTTAACAGAGCTATTACCACTGTGGCTTGTTTTCCTATGATGCTTTGGTACATATGTGACATATTTGGGTTTTGAGCATACATTGAAACTTTTTGTCTTCACTACACCTATATCAACATACATATTGCAGACATCTTGTTTTCAAAGCCATGTCAGAGACGGATTCAGTTTATGAGCAGGAGTATGACAGTGATTCCACAGCAGAGGGAAATGTGCCACGGAGGTCTCACAAAAGTGGAAAAGGTGGTAAGAATCTCAGGGAGGAGCCTACTTCTTTGGCTCAATTGTAGGCTTGCCCGCTTGCAATGGATTGTTTTCAGCGTCAGTCATGTTTCCAATACTATGAGATGATCTCACAAACCCAGCATCATCATGAACTAGCTCATCTATTTGTTCTACATTTACATGATGGCCGTGTAAACCTCGCCGGAGTAGATTTCATTCTGTCACCAGAGACTATTGCTCAGGCCACCGGGATACCAAATATAGGAGAGGAATGGAACAAACGTCAGCAGTTAGAGAAATTCCACTATGAGCCATACATCAAACCGGGGTATATGAGGCACCTGAGCAGAGTTTTTCCTTTCAGATTCCTGAAGGATGAGTTTGCACCATTGATGAAACTCATCATTCGGTATTTCAGTTGCGAGGGCAGATTCTCGCGTCTCTATGCGTACCATGTTCGTTTGTTGATGCATTTCACGAGGGTACGTATGATGAACATTCCGTACTTCATGTATCGCAACATAGAGAGGATGATGATTTTTGTACAGAAGAAGACCCCAGCACAACAACATAGAAGTATATATCATTACGCGCTGATCAAGATCGTAGTGGTACATCAGTTGACACAACAGGGCATTACTTGGGAGGATTTCATCTCTCGTGACTTATTTACAGCGCCACAGCCGCTTCCCGAGGTAGTTCATGATGAGGGAGAGCCTTCACACCAGCCTGCCATTCCTGATATCGAGCATATGAGTGCTCCATTGTATGTGACATACCAGCGAGGCCACAGGGCCTTATTTGCAGCTACACGACGAGTACTATCTCCACCCGGGGTGGAAGGGGTCTCGTTGACTCCATCAGCAGAGCGAGTATTATCTCCACATGATGTGGAAGGGGTCTCGCCTTCTTCTTCAGCACAGGTACAGATTCAGGACAGGGGCAAGAGGCTCATGCATGATAAGGCCCATCAGGAGGCCGGGACACGGATTTCACAATCATTGATGTTGATGCAAGCTCTCCTAGCTCGAAACTGAAAGAGATCATCCAGGAGCAAAAGGCCGAGAATGACACGCTGAAAGAGAAATTACAGAGGGCTCAGTGGGTGATAAACTACCTGGAGCAGCGCAACAAACAGCTAGAGGATGAGCACACACTTTATGAGCTACGGCGAATCTGTGAGGATCGACAATTGGCCCGGAAGAGACCTGGTGATATGACACCGGCTGATCGAGATTCTTGCCTCACGCATGTTAACATTCATCTAGAGAAATTGTTGGCAAAGGCCAATAGAGACAAAGACATGCTTCGTCACATGAAAGGTCATTATTGGGCTCGCATGCATGTCTGCAAAGCAAAAATGAAGATTCTGAAGAGGAGGTTGAGCAGAGCACTAAAACGGCGAAAGAGGCCTGATCCACTCCGGATTTTGGCCGAGGCTTCGTTGGCTGGGCATGATACATGATGGAGGGTCTTCACTCCGAATTTGAGCAAATTCGGAGAAATTTTTGTCATTTTGAAATATTTTGGTCTCAAAACAGATTTTTCAGCTATACGAGTAGCGCGTCGACGTGCTCGCTTATGATTGGGACACTTGCTGAAGGAAAAATTTATATTTTTTGGTTTTTCATGGTAATTTATGCATGCTCCAGTATTTCCGAAGCATTTCATCAAGTTCTGGATGATCAAAGGGCCCAAAAACACCATGAAAACCACCTTTCTGCCACCTTTTGCACCAGCAGGAAGTACTTCTGGGAGAATGCAGTTTTGGAGGGGCAAATGAGCTCCAAATTGGGAAATTCCACTTGGGTTGGATAGCCAACATCTAGGGCTTTCCAACGAGCTATCATGAGCTCAATTTGGATGCCAGGAAGTGCCCCAAAAGCAGGCTGAAAGGCGCGCTATGCATATGGCTCAGGCGCACTACGCATATAGATTTTTGGTCAATTTTTCACCTTCCAGCTCAGGATTTCGGCCAGTTGGACCAGTTTTGCTTGTGGATGTATTTTTTGAGTTGTCTTGATGTTATTTTATGGTTGGCATGTAACTTGGACTCACTTTTACCTATTCTATATTATTCACTCCTAAAAAAGTAAAAATCAAATGTAAGAATCAGTTTCCTTCCTTTTAGAGGCAAGTTGTTTGGATGCCTATATTCTAGCTCCTTGTTTAGAATTAGTTGGAACTGCTCCTAGAAGGAGGAATTCGACCCCTAGAGGTGTGGGAAGGGGTTAGGATAGTCTATATGATGTAATTTCTGAGACATTCTGTAGGTTGGACAGGTTCGACTCTTGGGAAGATTTTGGCACACTATTGTACATATTTTTCATATCTTGGCTAAGGAAAGTTCAGAGGTTTTGCAGCACCTGTTGGGATTCTTGTGGCTTTCAGTTATTGATGTTGTTTTCTCTCAGTTTATTTTAAGTTCTTTCATGTTTAATGTATTCCATTCCCTTCTTATGCTTCTGAAACTAAATGAATGAGTAAATGAGGTTGAATCCATTGTTTCAGTGCTCTTCCTTTGAATTTGTTTAGTTTTACATGTTTTTGCCTGTTTGGAGAGGATCCATGTTCTCCCTTGCCCTCTCCAGCTCCTTGTCATTCTGATCCATCCATACACCTGATCAAAAGCATCAAGACTACTGCCTACCTCGCCCCAACTCAAATTCTGCAAAAATCTGGCCTTATCCTCGAACCCAAAAATTGTTTTTTCCCATTTCTCCAACAAAAACCCAAAAAATCAAAATCAAACTTTCCTATCTCTTTACTAGCCTAAAATCAGTATTCCTTGTTCATTATAAGTCATCTCAGCCCCTCTGAAAACCTTTTTCCGAGATAGACCCGGAGAGAGCCCTCTCCTGTCCTCGTAGGGCTAGCTACGAGGCTGAGCGTGGTTTGATGTAGCCTTGAGTTTTACCTTATTTCAGCCTAAGGTAGATTTCAGCGCTAACATAGTGGCGACCATACTGGGGAGAACATGGTTGCTTGTGGGTGTTATTTGATTTATAGCTACAGATGGAGCCTGAAGTCACGCCAGGTAGCTTTCGAACTGCTCTTGCTCTGCGAGTGCATAGTAGATAAACGCTGCTTCAGTCGATCTCCGGTCTAGCTTGTAATCGTAACACTTAACTTATAAATTGCCCCAGTATATGTATCAAGTTCAGATCTGATGGTTGATGGTGGACAACGGTCAGACACCGCTAGGCTGAAATCATTCACCCGACGACTTCATTCACTGAACAACCCAGAAATCAATGCTTCATGGTGACTTCACTGCAGGGAGATCAGTAGCTGTGAGATTTTCAAGATGGACCGAATCACAAGAAGATATGATCCCATGAGCCGTGATCACATTCCAGGTTTTCCGAATAAGATGCCCAAGGTAGATTGGTCAAGGAATCTGCCTACGTTTGATGATGATGGTAAGAAGGATGCTGCTTTACATCTGGTTAGATTTCACATGCATATTCGCAAGTTGAAGGTGGATTTTCCTGAAGATTGCTTGATGAAGATATTCCTGGCCACTCTGGAAGGTGAAGTCCAATCTTGGTATGAAAATTTTCCGCCGTCCTGTATTTACTGTTTAAAGGATTTTCATGCCCTGTTCGTTGAAAGATATCAAGTATCTTATCCATCATTAAATTTAGTTCATGATTGTTGCAAACATGCTTCTACTTTTATTGAAAGCCTTGAGAAATATTATGAAGATGATAATTTCATGGATGATGAGATCATGGAAGCATTGTACGAGAATCCATTTCAGCAACATGAAGAGAACCTAGAGGATACCCATCAAGATGCTCAAGAAATTTCGCAGCAGAATCAAGATTTTAGTGCGGTGGAAGATGAAGGAATTTTGAATCTTGACAGTCAACAGGAATTACATGAAATGGATCAGCAGTATGAAGAAAATCTGTATACTCCTTCACTTGAAATCAATGAAGACAATCACTGTTTGAGCAAAAGAAAACAAAAGGTATTATCTCCTCTGTCTGAAGATGAGATAGATCAGCTATTGAAAGGTCATGTTCCAGCTCAAGTTAACGCAGATCCACATTGTGCACATGGTCAAGAAGGTGATGGTGGAACTTCTTCCTTTTCTGAAATGGATGACAGTCCTGTAAGCAGCTTTATAGATCAGCAGGTTGAAGATGTCTATATGGCTGAAAGTGATGAAAGAGAAAGTGTCATTTCAGATCTGCCCACAGAAGAAGACAGCATGATGGGAACTCAAGTTTCAGTTTCAGATTGTGATAATGACCAGCCAGCTATTTCAGATCTACATTCAGATTGTGATGACCAAGCATATCTTGTGCTGAAACCCATCAAAGAAAATTCTGCTGTTGAGATCATCCGGAAAGAAGAAAACAAAGGTATGGATTCAAATGTTTTCAGTTCATTAGAACACAGCCTTCAGAAAGAAGCCATTCAGTCAGTTCATGAAAAACAAGATGGGATCTTCATTCAAGTAAGTGAAACAATTCCTTTGGATGAATTTATGGTAGATGATAGAGATATCATGTTTGAGCATCAAGAATCAGCTGAAGTTTCTTTCCTTATGATTGCTAATGAAAATCCAGTTGTCCTATCATACGAAGATGACCTATCATATTTTCAGACTACAGAAGATCAGATCATTCAAGATTCCCTTTCAGTTTCTTCTTCATATGTTTCATGTGTTGAAATGTTTTTACAAGAGGTGATCTGCTCATCTACCTGTTCAGAGTCTTTTGAAGCCCAGGCGCATACTTTTACTGAAGTACATGATGAAGACAGATCGGAATCAGGAGAGAAAGACACCTTGTTTCTTCAGCAGGAGGTAAATCTTCATGTTTTTTAGGATCCAATGGCAGATTTGTTACAGTTAGCAGTGAAGGTGATTATTGCAGGGTTCAGTGATGAAGGAGATCATGGTCAGCTATGTTTTTGGATGCCCAGTTATCAGTTTGTATTGTTGACTAGGAGATCTGATCGGGAGAATCAATCAAGAAGGCATCTGCTTGATTGGTTACATTGGCATTATGATATAGTTTGATGGTATATGGTCTTGTAAGAAACACAGGCGGTTATGTACTGCCAGCAAGCTTTAAGTTTTAAGTTCAAGTCTTAAGTTAGATCTTTTCGCTTTTTGCATATTTCACCTAGGGTCCTGCCTGCTCCACTTGTTGCATTTCTCACTAGGGCATGCCATTGAATGGATGAGAGGGTCAGTCTTTGTGTTTCCTCAGGTTCAGACTCAGGCTAATTAAAATTTCTAAAAATCACTGAGTCTGTGTCACATCATTTATGGTTAGTAAATGACTGTTTTCAAAAAAGTTCTTTATCCTAATGTCTGTGGTTTTTACCCTTTGTCTTTGCATACATGTAATAAAAGCCCGCCAGGCCATGAGGTTGGTTTCAAAAGGTTCCTATTTCACGTTTTATTATCAAAAGCATTTGAAGACATTTCTAGTCCAAAACTCTGTTTTGGAACTAGAAATTGTCAAATTTCATTGTTGTAATAAATTTGTATTTGTTTCAAAGTAAGAAAGTTCCAGAGCAAGCCTCTGATATTTTCCAAAGCCAAATGCCAACTCCCTGCAAAAAAACAACCAAGTGTCATCAGTCCAAGACTCAGAAAGATAGTGAGAGCTAAAGACAGAATTACATTGTATTAAGTGATCGAATGACAAAGTGCCAAACATTATAAAAGTGGGTTATGAAGCAAATTTA
>CM076582.1:174163341-174277948 GCA_034641835.2 Pinus albicaulis | reverse complement strand
TTAAGAAATCAAGCCTAACTGGTCTTCTTCCTTGCACTAGAGATAGGCCTTGTAAAGAATCCTAGTGAAATGAACCAGCATGCCCTTCATATCTTTTCCATGCAATTCATGTAAACAGTTGTGGATCATTCAGATCCATATATTCTAGTAAGGCTTGTGCTTCATCTTCTTCTAATAGGGAGCAAACCATTTCTTGTAGTAGTGGATTTTTCGAGTAATCTTTTAGAAAAAATTTCATGGGCTCTGAAGGATTCACTAAGAGCCTATGAGTTTTACCTTATGTTGATTGTAGGCTTGATTGAATATTATCTTGCTTCAAAAACTCCTTGGAGAGGATAAAGACTTAAACCTATTTTCAAATTTAGGGATTTGGTTAGGATTTGAGACACCCCATGGATTCAAATTTCTTCTTCTTTGGGGGACTTTTCCCAATTCATCTTTCTCTTTCTGACAGGGTGTTCTTCCAATGATTCATTTTCATTCATAAGAAAATATATAATAATATGTTTATATTTATGATAACATCTACATCTAAAGAGGACATGGTCATAATAGAGAGGTTATTTCCAAACACTATCTTGATAGTGAATATCTATTGAAGTTGGAAGAGGCTGAGAGATATATACTATATGCCTCCCTCTCTTAGTAGCATCCAAGACCTAGAAATAGTTACCAATAGAATTGTCAACGCCTTCGAGGGTTTCCTCCTTCTAATATTCCTTTGGAAGAGAAAAGAGTCGAACCCACACTCGGGCAATAAGAAAGTCTTCCTTATCCAAATTATGCTTCTCCTTCCAAAATCACATGAAGAACCCTACATTATTAAAAGAATACAATCCTCCTTTAAAAACCCTCAATCTGTATTCCAAGTTGGAGAAAATTACCGAGAAAAATCCTTTTGTTCCTAGCTTCAATTCTATTTGACCTTGAAAGTTCCATTTATTTTGGATCCACCCAATCAAAGAATTTTTAAAGGGCCATAATTTGATGAACTTGCAAAACAAAGCTACCAACTTAACAGAAACTATAACGAGTTCTCATTGTTTAAAGCTTGCAAAAAAACATCTAATTTTGAAAAGTGTTGATGCAAAATCAACCCTTTTTTTGGAGCATATTTTTGACATTTTAAATTTTCTTATGTATTAGGTATGTACATTTTTTTTAAATGCTAGTGATTTTCATGCCATTTTTTAAAAGTGTTGATGCAACTTCGACCCCTTTTTTTGGGCTTACTTTTGATACTTTAAAGTTTCTTATGTATTAAGTATGTATATCTTTTTTTTTTTAAAGTTTGTGATTTTCATGCCAATTTTCAAAAGTGTTGATACCACATCAAGCTTTTTTTTAAACTTATTTTTAACACTTTAAATTTTTTGATATATTAAATATGAATAAATGTTTTCAAAATATTTGTGGTTTTCATGTAGATTTTGAAAAATGTTGATACAACATAAGCCTCTTTTTTTCGAGAGCATGTTTTTGACACTTTAAATTTTCTTATGTTCTAAGTATGCACAATTTTTTAAATGTTTGTTATTTAACCTTTTTTCAGATTGTCTTATTCTTTTTCATGTTTTTCGTCCTAAGATGTATGCTTGTTAAGGGTTTTTCAATCTTATGTTTCTTGTTTTCCTTTTCAATATTTTTTATAATGAAAATTATAATTTTTTTCACGAAGTTTAAAATAAATAATATGATTAATATTTTGAAGTTAAGAATTTTTATATATTTTTATATCATTAATTTATACTTCAATACACATAAAATAATTGTCACTAAAAAATAATAATTTTAATTACTTGAAAAAATACACATTAAATGCATATAAGTATAAAGACTTTTTTTGCTAAAAATGACATGATAAATAAAGGATATTTCTGAAAAAAAAAAAAAAAAAAAAAAAATTGAAATTTTTTTTTTTTTTAATTAGCAAATTTTATGAGTTTTTTATGAATTTTATGTACGAAAATAATAACATTCGAAGTTTTTTTTTCCAAAAATATTGTTTCACATAAATATTTTAAATAAAATTAGCAAAAACAAAATGTTAAAAAAATGAAAACAGGTTTATAAAAAAACCAAGTAAAAGTTAAAAAATTTATTTAAAAAAAAAAAAAAAAACACAAAAAGGAAAAAAAAATTAAAAAGAAGGAATATATATATATATATATATATATATATATATATATATATATATATATATATATAAAGAGGGAAAAAATTAAAATAAAAAAGAAAAATAAAAATAACGATATAGAAAATTAAAACATTACCAAGCATCCTAAATTCTTATATATATATATATATATATATATATATATATATATATATATATATATATATATATATATATATAAACAAAATTTAAAGATAAAAAAATCATGGTGGCCACACCGCACGACACTAAAAAGGTTGCGGGTAGGTCGGGGATTGATAATCTTTGGGGGCGGGGTGGCCCACACCATGAATTTTTTATTATTATCATTATTTTTATTATTTCAAATTTTTTTTTTTAATCATTTTTAATGATATATATATATATATATATATATATATATATATATATATATATATATATATATATATATATATATATATATCTGTGTGTGTGTGTGTGTGTATGTTTTTTTAATATTTTTAATGTTTTTGTTTTTTTTTTCTTGTTATTATTTTTTTAAATCCTTTTTTGGTTTTAATTTTGTTTTATTTTTTAATTTTTGTTTTGTTTTATATTTTTCATTTTTATTTATTTATTATTTTATTCTGCAGGGTATATGTCAGTCCTTGATTAGCAACCTAACCTCAATATGTGTTAATTTTATAGTTGATTTTAAAATTTTGTTATAATGGATCAAGTTCACCCTCACAAAGTGTCAATTTCATGGTTGCTTTAAATTTTTCATTGCAATGGGTCGAGTTCACCTCCACTACATATCAGTTTGATGATTGATTTTTCAATTTTTGTTACAATGTGTCAAGTTGTCTTATGCTAAGATTTAAAAATAACTGTACTTTTAGCATTTAAAAAAGTAATTACTCTGGGTATAATGACTATTTTATTTAGGTGTTCATTTTTGAAGTTGTTTTAAGTCATATAATTTTTCCATGATGCCATGATTAAAATATGTTGAAAACTAAAGGTTTTTTGTGGTCACGATATTTGAATTTAATTCCATGGTGTAAAATTTGTCAAAATTTTAAAGGTTTTTGAGCCATGATATTTTTATTTTATTTTTTTTGTTTGTCAAGTTGTCAATAATACTCTAGGCTTGACCTGTGACTTGAGGAGTTGCAAACTTAGGGGCATCTAATCCGTCAAAGTCACCCAGGGATCGCACCCGGCCTGGGCCACACCATCCCTTAACTGACTGCATTTTTTAGCATGAATCCTCCCCCTAGCACAGGGCACAACCACCCCCCTGTGAGGTTTGATCATGGGTCACCTTGCTAGCAAGGCCCATCCTCAACCAATTGTGATAGTAGGACTTGACCATGATATTTTATATTTAATGCTATGGTTGAAAACAATTATAATTTTATAGTTTTTAAGAGTCATGATATTTTATCTTTAACACCATGGTTGAAAATTGTTGTGGTTTTAAGCCTTTCAGAGATGTGATATTTTATCTTTAACGTCATGCTTATAAATTGTTGGAATTTTAAGGTTTTTCTTGGAGTCATGATATTTTATCTTTGACGCCATTGCTAAAAAATGTTGAAAATTTACCAAAAAGAAGAAGAAGAAAAAGTTATTACATTGTCAACACTTTTTGTTCTCAGTGGGTTTTTTCATGTTATTTGCACAAAAAAATGGTTTTACTGCCCTTTTAAAAAAATGTTGAAAATTTACCCTCTAAAAATAGTTGTTCCAACATCATCACTTTCCATTTTTAGGGTAATTTTTCATGTTATTTGCACACAAAAATTTGGTTTTTACTGCCATTTTTAAAAAATGTTGAAAATTTACCCAAAAAAATGTCGTTCCAACATATACACTTCATTTTTGGGTTGGTTTTTCAAGGTTTTTTTTTGGGGGGGGTTGGGGGGGGGGGGGGGGGGTTTGGCTAGAGTTCTCATTTTGAGGTTATAGTCACTCATTAAGTCAGTAATTTTTTTGCAAATCATACATATTATTATTGGATATATTCTTTGATCTTACTGAATTTAATCTCATATTTTGGATCTTGTACTGTTTTTAGTAGGAAATGCCAGCTTGTCAATATGCACCTAGTTGAGGTTTCTTTGAGAAACTAGGAACCCCATTTCACCCTGACGCTCTATGAAAATGATGTCAAAGATGTGGAGATTGAAAAGGAATACCAGTAGATCAAGAATCATTATGAACTCTTGAAATAATCTAAATAAAGGAGGGGGTAGAGTTGATCATGTACTTTTATGTAGAAGAATTTAACCCTAAAATTGTATAACATTTCTTTTTCTTGAGCTTATCATTATTATTATGAGTGTTTTAATTGATCTAGGAGAATCCTAAAAGGAAAAAAATTCAAAGTCCTCAAATCTCAGTGAAACTAAGACAAAAATGAAGAGCTTGTCATTATGAATCCAATGGCGCAAACAACACCTCAATCCAACTCCATATATGAAAGTTATGCGCATCTAAAGTTCAAGTCAATTTTTTTTTTAAAAATTGGTTGCTAACCTACACGATGCCACTTGGAACTTCCAAAGGCTACCACGTTGCATCCTTGTTGGCAGATACAAAATATCCTAGGCTAATTAGGGCACATCACATGTCAATGATTGGGCATGGTTAGGCATGAGTTGGCATATTAAGTGGAAAAATCACTAGGTGACATGTGGCCTAATCACGGGATGCCATGTGGCACCCACTAAATGGAAATATAGGCTGAGACTAAGACAAAATAATAGAGAAAATAATAGGGGGTCAAATTGGCAAGTGGGCGACCAAAGTTTGTGGAATCCCTAAGTTCGTTGGTGGCTTGACAGTTTATCACCACACATGACAACAACATATAATTGCATATGGGTTGGTGTGAATTGAACCCTCCATCGGTTATGACTATCAACCCCCGATCAACTATAACATATCTTAAATATATGCCAGCGAAAAAAGTGCAATGGAAGATGATTGGTCAACTCTTTTAATCATGGCAGTTCATTTATTTTAAAAAATATAATGGGTTAGCGAGGGGTTGGAACCTGTAAACTCCCACCAACCAATGCCTTAACAGTTATGTGCCAACCAACAAGCCTCGAGCATAGGATTTGTGAAGTTCTCCCACCATGGTGTATTCAAAGAGACTTTGTTCCATTCGAACAAGAGAGACTAGTGGAACCACATGGGCAGAGAAACTCAGACGGGCGCAGAGTCCCAACTAAGAGGTGGAACCCTACCACAGGTGCGTCTTTCGAGGTATAATATTCTAGAGGAATATTCTCTAATATATTTTAGGAATATTCTCATAGGGGAATTTTTTGGGGACCTTAATATTTTCTGAGGGGCCAAAGTTTCATGTGACATAATATAGTCAAGGTTATACTCAAATTACGTAGAATTTTGATAGGATTTCATTAGTGCAGTATGTTTCTGGATATGACCAATCCATTTTTAGGTCACTCCCATGATTGGAGGTATATGATGTATTTTTCCATGCACTTCTTCTTATTTTTCCTCATATGAATGAAGCGGCATCCCCACTATTGAAGTAGTTCCCAAAGACATAGTCCACACTAGACGAACTCTATTATCAAATTTTTGTGTGCATTGTCTTTATGGTCTCCTTTATGTTTCCTCTTCTTTAAGTGTTTGCACATATGATTTTTACATGATTTTTCATGAAATTATGGAAACATCAACGAAGTAAATATCCCAAATCATTTTCTTTTGTAAGTTGGGTAGTTCCTTCTTCATTCATTCAATATAAAAGCATGTTACATCCATATAAATATGCTTGGCGGTGTCAACCTGCCCATTGGGAAACTAGGTATGTTGGCCACTGAAACCCATTGTATGCCATCCAAAATTGGAAAGCTTTGAGTCTATCCAATAAGGCCTTATAGGCTGAATATCTGTCCACCAGTATCTATTTTTACTCATAGACAATTATATACTAATATCTGACATTTACAATTAGTAACAACCAACAAAAAACAAGCAAGTCAGACAAAACAACACTTATTAATCCGAGGACTCCACAAGAGTTAGTGTTGAAATTCAACAAGAAAATGCACCACATACTAGTGTGGGATTCCAGGTTACACATGAGTGAGGAATTCAATGACACATTAGTGCTAATGTGGGTGTCCAATTTTTAAATAAATTGGAAAATAAATTGTAATTTTATCTCATAACAAATTGTAATATTTAACTAAGTTTGATTGACTTAGCTAGCTCAAGAATTTCAAGTTGAGGGTCAAAGGATAGGCATGTAGAGTGGTTCTATCATTTACAGGGTCCAGTTGTAGCACTAGAGTGGTGTGAGTGCAATTAGTTAACTCAAATTAATTGATTTAAAATTAGTTTAACTAGTTCTAACTGATTGATGAGTTAGTGGAAGATCAAGTGAATTAAAATAGATTTAATTCACAATTAGTGATCTACCAAGTAACTGATGATTCACTATTAATAGCTGCATGCATGTCAATTCTAATGACGACCGAGTTGAGACAAAGGTTAAAGGCAAGTAAAATATCAACTGTATTATTAATGAACTACCCAGGTGTAGTTATAAAGCCACAAGAATCCCATGATGGATTGCGCAGTCAAGGAAGTTTGGAATTCCTATTTAATAGGAATTATTTTTCCTAGGGATTGTTGGCTGTGGAGCTTGATTATCTTGTTTATTTTGTATCACAATGTTGGACCCCTGTACCTTAATGGGGCAGAAACGCCACTCGTAATTAAACGCTACCTGGGGGGTCTAGGGGGGGCCGCTGCGACTTTATGGAGCCCCGATGTAAAATTTCCTTGTAAAAATATAGTAATTTATAGTCAATCTGGGTCGTTCATTAAGCGTATGATCTGATGGTAGAAGTTATGTTTAATTTAGGGTTTTTTTTCCGTAGAATGCAACCCCTCGCTTTGTATGAGGGTATTTCATTGCGGCTGTGTATTGAATGTGTATTCTCAAAGGGAGAAACAGATAGGAGACCATGAGAGAGAACAGAGGATCTTACAGTGGATCTGATGTAGGTTGTGTCTCTTCATTTTGCTGGATAATAGAAAGGAAGGATTGGCTGTTCGAGGTGGGCGTAGCCCAAACTAGGTGAAGCATGTATATTTGTGTCTCTCTGGTTTTATGTGTTTTGCGTGCTTTTGTTTTCTGCATATTTTATGTGTTGCATTGCTCTGTAATATATAATTTTATAACAACTGGTATCGAAGCCGAAGGTCTATTTGGCTGATAAAATCGCAAGAAAGAAGGGTTCCTGGTTCGAGTGGGAGCAATGGCGAAAGATGGTAAGTTTAGGGTCGAGAAATTTAAGGACCAAAACTTCTCGTTGTGGAAGATGCGGATGGAAGATTATATGTATCAGAAAGATCTGTACCTACCATTGAGCAGAAAAAAAAAGAATCTGATGGCTATGACAAATGCAGAATGGGAGATTCTCGATAGAAAGGCACTCGAAATAGTACGGTTGTGCCTCCCGACATCAATAGCCTTCAATATTTCAAAGGAAACAACAACAGAGGGTTTGATTAAGGCATTGGAGAAACTATATGGAAAATCCTCAGCCTCAAACAAGGTATTTCTTATCAAACGTTTATATAATATGATGTCAAAAGGTGGATCTGTTTCAGACCATTTAAATGATTTTAATACAGTTACCAGTTAGTTAAGTTTTGTGTGGGTAAAATTTGATGATGAAGTTAGGGCTCTTTTATTTTTGTGCTCATTGCCAGAAAGCTGGAATGGTTTAGTTATGGCCATTAGTAAATTTGTCTCTAGATCTAGTACTTTAAAGTTTGATGATGTTGTCAGTGCCATCCTTAACGAGGAAATGCAATAGAAAAGCTCCGGTGAGACATCGGGTAATTATTTGAGTGCAGAGTCTAGAGGAAGAAAAATGGAAAGAGGAAAGAGCTCAGGATATCACAGTAAATCAAGGAAAGGCAGATCCAAGTCCAGATCAGGGATAGTGTGCTATAAATGCAGAAATAAAGGACACCTAAAGAAATACTGTAGATCTCGGAAGGGAAAGAAGGAAACACACAACAAGAAAACAATCATGAAGCAAATGTGACAGATGATGTGTTGTCATCAATTCCAAAGGGGGAGAATGTTGATAATATTGGCATTGATGTGAAACAATTATTTTAATATAATTGATCTATTTGATTGTGTTAAGATTAATTTAATGCAAAGGCTAAAAGTGATGTGAAGAGCAAAGGCCATGCTACACAATGTGAAGGCTAAACATTGTCAAGTGGGACATAGAATATTGAGACAAAAGTTAAAATACATATATTTCATTGAATAGAAAATGTAGATAATACAAGTTTGATTTGTCTCTTGTAATCATTATTGATTGAACTATTACTTCAGCTCTATTTTATATTACAAAATCATTTTTAGAATTGAAAGTGAAGAGACAAGATTGTGAGAAGTTTTTGGAAGTCCAAGAGACAACGCTTCATTTCATATTCCTGCAAAGAATACAAACAACTAAGATGGCTTGATTATAAAATATACAATGTGGAATGGAAAAATAACCTTTTTTGGAAGAGGAGTATGCATAAGAAATTGGATGAGCAACAACATAAGAGAAAGAGTCTACAAGAGAAGAAATTTAGTAGTAAACTTGACAACATAATTGTATATGAGGTAACCAACATTTGTGACTTGATGTTGTGATTGTGAAATTTATGTTCCCTTATATGTTGCAGATTGAAAAAGAACAGGTTGTAGCCTGTTAACGTAGGCGCCTCCTGTGGGTTGTCGCCTACAGAAAAATTGTGGGAGTTGGAGGTTCCTTTGAGGTCGGAGCCTCTTGTAGGTTGGAGCCTACAAAAATATGATGTAATAAGGAGTAGAAACTTGCCTTCACATCAATTTCAACCTAACATTCATGTTTTTTTTCTCTTCGGGGTTTCCACTTATATTTGGTGTCTTCATGTGTTGTTTTTTAATGTTGTGTGAATGATCTTGAATTCTTGATAAGTAAATCTAGAAATTTCTCTCTTTGACACCTGAAAAGGAGTTTAATCAAGCATGAACATAAACCATTAGTTTCATAATAAGAAAATTAAGTTGAGAAAAAGTAAGGAATATTAAATTATTGATTCACCGCCCCCCTCCCTCCCCCCCCTTTAAGTAATTTCCAATCATAAATATCAATTGTCTCATACAAATCAATACTATTGACATTATATATATATATATATATATATATATATATATATATATATATATATATACCATACAACAACAATTTAAATAAACCAAACATTAATTTTGACGAAAAAACATTTTAAAAACCAAAATCTGATGTTGATGTACAAATCAAGGTGTGCACACAATTTTCCAATGTTATAGGTCTAATATGATACATAAGCATTTGGTGGAAAACTTTGGTACTTCCCACAGGGGCTTCACTCAATGAACCTCTAACATATCACGTGCGATGATAGAATATTAAACAATACCCTTAATTTGAGTAAATATTGGAAAATAACTCTAAAAATCATTTTATTAACCCCCTACCAATATAAACCCAATACACCTTCTCAATTTAAAAAGCCCAAACTTTCACTATATATTGTAAGTATCCATTTTTTCACTAACATTTTTTATACCCCTTTATATTAACTTTGAGTTCCATTTTTTATACTCGCCAATATAAAAACCCTTTACCCCTTATATATCCCCCAATATATATTGTCCTTTTTTCTTCTTTATATATCCCCCAATATGAAACCACGTGCTAAGGTATTTCTCCTGTAGTGAAGTCCTCATGGTACTTCCCCTTTTGAAACTGTGCCCCTTTGTTGGTTCTCAACTTTGAATAATATATTTTTCATATTATCATTCTTTTTTCGGGTACTTCACTACAATGATGTCATGTTAAAAGTTCATCTATTTTTCATTGTGTGAAAGTGATTTGACTATGTGTTACTCGCGATTTTGTAGTTTTTTTTTAAAGAAGTGTTCATCATTTCATTTTCAAATATTCTTTTTTTTTCACTTCGTAGTTTTTTGAGTATTGTTCATCATTTCACTTTCAAATAATTTTTTATTTTCACTTAGTAAATTAGAGTCTAAAATTGAAACTTATTAAATTAGAGGTTTATTGCATTGAGAGGTACTTTTCAACCTAATATAGAAGAGAAGTTGAATTGTCCTTTCTCGTTGTGCTGAGAGGTACTCTACAACCCAGTATGGGGTAGATGTCAAGTGTAAATGATTAACATTTAACAAATTTAATGTAATGTCAATGTCGACCCGAATTAAAAATCAATATAGATGTTAGTATGAATCTTTCGTCATAAAAGATCCCTTTAGCTACGCATAAAAAATAGCCCTAACATCGATTATGGCTGCAAAATATCTTTAAGTCTGCTAAATATCTTTAAGTCTGTTACATAAATTCAGATCTAAGCACAAAAAGACATTAAGCAGATAAAATATAGTATGACTCCACGCATCCAATAAACAAGACAAGAAAAAAGTGTTTAAAAGAATGATTTGTATTATATTAAAGAATGGGGCACCTGAGAGGAAAACAAGAAAGGTGTTTTCCGGTTCTCCTCAGTGGGATGGGTTCTTGGAAGTCCTCAGTGTTTCAGATCTGGAATTCCTCTTATTGGTGTAGAAAAACAAACATGGAACTCAATGGGAGTTCATAAAACAAAAATGGAAAATGGTGACCAAGAGTAGATCCAGAGTGATCTAATGCAATGAAGGTGACTAATGAATAGGGAAAACCCTTCTATTTATAACAAAATATTGGGGTGTTCTAGAACTCGGTGCATGAATAAAATATTATTAATCAAATTCTAGAATCACCCTTAGGAATATTTTATTATATTTTTTGGAGGGAAAAGGGTTTTTGACTTGGGTCAATTCCTTTATTTGTAAATAACAAATAAATAAATGATTTATTTATTATTTAAGGGAAATGAGGGGAATATAATTAAATAAATAGTGGTTTATTTAATTATTTATATTTGATTTAGTCAAATTTTACTAAGAATATTATTTAAATAATGATTTAAATAACTTATTCTTAGGAAATAATCAAATAAATAATGATTTATTTAATTGATTTCCTTGTTTTGGGTTAAATATGACCATGCAATATAGATAAATGTGGTGAAAGCAATTTTACTTAGGGTAAAATTGGTCTTACATTGTGTACTTGGGTTTATCTAATGATAATAGGTTAGATGACCAAAAAAATGGTGCAACAATAGAGGTAGATGTGTAGGTGTAAATGTTTAAAATTTAATACAAACGTTTCACATTTATATATCGACTCAATTAAAAAATAACAAAAGGTTAAAATTAATATAGATCCGAATATGGTGGAGATGTTGCAGTGTAAACATTTAAATCTTGGCTCAATCAATAATAAAATGTTAAAACTAATAAAAATGACAAAATTCAATTTGATATATTCTAATTTTGTTTTGCAGGTTAACTTAGCCCCTCCAAGTCAAGTTAGAAATTATGCTCTAGGAAAATTTGCATAAATAATTATAAGTTACATTGACCAATGCTAAATTAATGATCAATTAGAGGAAATTTCATCTCAAAAATAGCCACCTAAGAAAAAAATTAAGAAATTAATAAAATAATGTCATGTAGACCATTTTTTAATATATCTTTTTTATTATTTTACTTTTATCAAAATTACCCAAATAAATATCACATTTACAAAAATAACCACATATTTGTTAGAAATTTTTTCATTGATGGAAAACGAGATGGAAAAGGAGGAGCACCTGAAACAGCAACAAGGCAAAGAGAGAAGCAAAGTAGCAGAGAGGCATAGGCCACAGAGAGGTAGCAGAGGCAGTAAAAGAGAGCAGCAAAGTTAGCAAAAGAAGCAGAGATAGTATCAGTATTGTTAAGCTCAAATGTTGTGTGACAATATAATGGGGGTTCTGCATATAATTGAAGAAAACCCATATAATTGCTGAGACAGGGTTGAAGATTCATTTGTGTAAATTTTGTGAGTAGATCTATGCTACTTGTGAAGTTTCCATAGACTTTGAATTAAGTCTAAATTTGGTTGTATGTGTTAAAACAGAGAAAGGAACCTTGATAAGGCTTTTAAGTCAAAAATGAAAGAGAAATTCTCTGTAAACAGAGTAAGAGGTCAAACACTCATTAGGGTTTTATGGTAATTGAGCTTATATGTATAAATGAGGAATTTGTTCTAAATTTTGTATGAAACTTATATTCATTCTTGGTCAAACTCTATGTGAGAAATAATTGAGTTTCTGTGGCAGTTGTGAAACTCTGTGTTTTGATGAAATGCATTGGAGAACAGGATTGCGGAGATCCTGCAATGAAATCCAACCAGTTATTTAAGTGCGGGATTGAGAAGGCGCTATTGGCAAGAATACTCAATTTCTATGAGGATCCGAACTCTGATAACATTGCAGAGTTCGAAGTCAAAAAAGAAGAAGGGGAGATCGATGGCACAAAGGGAATCAGGTCTGTTTGGAGACCTATTTTGATCCAACAAGGAATTGGGGTTTAAGGGAATCATTGTGGATTAATTGAATGGAACAGTCCTTTCAGTAAATCAAGGATCGATGGAGTTGAGATTATCATGGGCAACGAAATGAATTAGAATGGGGGCGCACAATCCTTAATTAAAAGAGTATATTTTTATTAGCTGAAGGGTGGAACAAGAATTTATTAGTCCATTGGATCTGTTCGAACCGAAATATTGAACCAGGTATGCGAGAGTGCAGTGTTAAATGTTTGAAGTGGAACATTGAATGGAGAGGCAGAACCATGAAGCATAAACATGTGGAGGCGCTGTGTTATAATGTTGAGAAAGCAAGAGGGAACAGGAGCGAGAGCGGGAATTCCTTGTAATAAGACGTAAAATGAATGGTGCGGAACCTTGAGCCAGAGGGTGAAGAACCGAAAGGCATGAACAATGAAACCAGTGTTTTGGAAACCGGCAGTATCGCGTTATTCAAAAGTGGTAAGCAAAAACACTAAAAAAAAATGTGATGCCACAAACTGGATGCCACGTGTCCTAAGGTGGTTTTCTAAAACCATTTCCATCACGCGTTTTTGAGAATTTAAGGTTCATGCATCTAATTTGCGCGATATTGCGCGAGGACCATTGGATGAGGGTTTAATTAGAGGTTGGAGCGTGATAAGATATGCGCTGTTGGATGTAAATGGAAAATGGATTGCTGTGAATGACCACATATATATGTTAGAGCTGTGGGACTGAGAATCTAAATACAATTCGGCATTGCGTTTTTAAAACCAATTATGAGTTCAATTAAAGTCGCATACGAGAATTAAAAAGGTTTGAGCCTTTGAGTAAAGGTAAGGTTATAAAGCTGTGGGTCTTCATATAAAATAATTTTATTATAAGTCGAACATTTCAATATACCAAGAAGTGTTCCATGAACCTTGAAAAGAACCTCATACATATGACAATTGATAAGCAATGGCACATATCATTGAAGGATGCGATTGTGATTAATCGCATCGGAACTATTACAAAGGAATTAATCGCATCGGAGTGAAAGCAGAACATCGGAACATACCATTGAAAGTTGCGATTGCGATTAATCGCATTGGAACTATCGTAGTCGCAATCGGAAGTATTCAGAGGCGATTTATCGCATCAGGGAATAAGAAAATTTCGGCAAGTGGGCTCGGAAGAGTGTTGTCTATGTTAAAAGGGTCTTTTATTATATCGTCGAGAGTTATTTGGGTTATATGTTAATATATGTAGTGGGGCTGAGACTTATATTGCTGGTTAGCAAGGTCATATGCTTTGACTTCCATTCATAAATGAGTTGATATGTCTTGAACCATAGAAATTGTGAGTAGAAGAAAAAGCCTCCGAAATTGAAAAGAGCATTGGTTAGGTTTTGTTAAAAGAACATCGTATATTCTTGAGGGTTTATAACCTTATTAAAGGAAATTTCTGCACTGTATTGAAATTGTCAATTGAGATTATTGTGAGTTGCGTAGATTGTGCGTTATATTGGAGGCAAAATTTGGGATGCATTTTATATGCAGAGAGAGAGAGAGAGAAAATGTGAGCTTGATAAGTAGGCATGAAATCATATTGCATGTTGGTGTTTGGCTCTAAATCAAAGTCAGTGTTAATACATGCGTGGGTGCATTGGACACGCTAGAGTCAAATATTGTGCATTAAATCATCAGCATTAATTTAAACTACCAGATCTGAAGGAAAAGCAGGGGTACATACATAGAAAGCTAAAGAATATGCAGAACTGAAAAAGACAGTGAAAAAAATATGCAGAACAGTTACATGATAGCTACAGATACACAATTGCAGTGAATAGTAGAGGTATGTAGAACAATTACCTGACAGCAGCAGAAAAGACAAAACCAGCAAGCCAAGTGCTGGAAAGAAGACTGAGTGAAATTGATATATGTAACTGAAAAAAATGAATGTATATGTTTTAATTGATTTTATATTGTTTGTGATGCATTGGCAAGTCTCCGAAGGAAAACAAAAATCCCACTGTAATCTTGAAATTAGTACATATTGCTATATTTTTTTGAATGAACTGGACAAAGAAAAGAGAAGGAAGAAGGCAAAGAGTCAGGGATATTCACTTTGAATTCCCTGTGAGTCATGTGATGAACTCTATAAATGATATCACATTGATATGCATAGAGAGGTTAGAGAATGAATAAATGAAGCAGTGAGACAGAGAAGAAGGAGGAGCTGATAGAGAATTTGAGAAAATGCAGAGATGATGTAGGGAAGATATGAAGGCTGGTGCACAACAGTGAAGATGGCACAAAATAGAGCTGATATCCAAGGTAAATCAGCAAATGTTTCCTTTTGAAAAAGTAAGGAAGTTGGAGCTTCCCTATCAATATGTAGCTTGATAGATGTTAGTTGTAGCTGACTGAGGTAGGAGCCTCCGATAGGTTGTAGCCTGCAGAAAATAGATGGGAGTTGGTGCTTCCACATCAATTTGTAGCTTGATAAAATGTCAGTTGTAGCTGACTGAGGTAGGAGCCTCCTATAGGTTGGTGCCTGTAGAAAATTGATGGGAGTTGGAGCTTCCTTGCAAGTTGTAGCTTGCAGAATTGAGGTAGGAGCCTCCTGTAGGTTGGTGCCTATAGAAAATGAGTGGTGAGAGGGAGTTGGAGCTTTCCTTTGCATCACAACAATAATAAGATGTGGTTTTATCGCTTTGTTGGTTTCCACTTATATCTGGTATCTCTATGCATGATGTCTATATGTTGATGTGGTTTATCAAATCTGCTTAATACTTGTTGCTCACATATTAAGACTGCTGTTACATTAAAAAATCTGCTTGATACTTGCTGCTCACAAATTAATATTGCTCACATATTAAGTTGATCTTGAAATGAAGGTGTAAATTAGTTTAAGGAAAGTTTAAAAGTCCATGAATGCATTAAATTGATTCACCCACCCCCCCCCCCTCTCAGTTTATCTAAGGGTTCAACAATTGGTATCAGAGCAGGTTCCTTTGGTGCAAGCCTAAGAGGTTAAAGGAGATCCAATTGAGTCATGGACTATCAAAATGTACCTGTGTTAAATACAACAAACTTTCCTGAATGGAGAGATAAGGTTAAAATAGGATTATTGGCTTATGAACCTGAGGAATGGAAACTTGTATGTGATGGTTACTGCACAGACTCTCCCTTGATGCAAGAACAACATAGGAATGCCAAGGAAAAATGTGTGATATTCAACAGTCTTCATAACAAGGATCTTGAGTTAATAATGGATTTAACCTCTGCAAAAGAAATATGGGATATGGGATAGATTTCATTTCATGCATGGAGTAGACACTAAGGACTGCACTGTCAAGAAGGAGAAGAGAATTAAGAAGAAGAAAATTTCATGTCAACAGGAAAATGTTCAATCAAATGAGGTACCTGCTAGTGTGAATGGAAGTAAGAACCATGAAGAAATTACAGTTGAAGAAAAAATCAAACTTCACACAGCCTTGACTGAAATAGAAAGATAGAAGAATGAAAATAAAGACCCTAAGACACTGGTGCAAATATGCCATGAGAAAGAATATGAAGATAAGAAAGAAATTGTTGGCCTGAAGACACACCTTGAAGAAGAAAAGAAAATAGAAGACACTCTGCTGCAACAAATGAGAGAGAAAATTCTAGAATGTGAAAAATTGGAAGAAGAAGTAGTGTGCCTAAGACAGAAATTAGAAAAAGCCCAAAGAGAATTATTAATGAACACACCTCAAATGAAAAGCTCTGGACAGTTGGACAAGATGCTAAATGCTTAATGGCCACCACTCATAAAGGCTTCGATAGGATATGAAGGAGAAACTAGTAAGTGAAAGGTAGAAGATAACAGGAAAATCATATTTGTAAAGGCTATAAAGGATAATGAAGCAGCTCAGCAGATTCCTACAGAAGTAGAAGCCAGCAAGAACATGAGTTGCAGAGAAACAAATAGAAACAAGCAGCAACATGAAAGAATAGAGAATGGGAAGATGAAACAATCAGCTGCTAAAGGCTCATACACTCTTGATTATGAAGTAAATAAATTTGGAAGATGTCAAAGGAGGTTATTTCCTCCTATGAAAAATAGCACATGTTTTTCTTGTCATAAACCAGGACATATTGCAACACATTGTAAGACAAGGCCTATCAACTTCAACCAACAAAAGATGCAGCAAATGATAAGAATAGCTCAAGCAAACAAATGGAAAAGACAATCTTTCCCCAGGTACCGAAATCATTTCCATGACTACTGTTATGCATGCAATAATTTGGACATAAATTTTTTGATTGTAAATTGTATTAAAAAAGAGGAATAAAATATTATACATCAACTCAAACATACCTTGGCAAAGTAAGATGTTATGTATGCCTCAAGCTTGGTCACAAAGCAAAAGACTGTAATTTGCCATATACATTCAAGAACTCTAGAGAGAGGATGGAATAAAAACATATCAATCAAAACTATGAATCAAAAAGAAAAGCAGACATTATGAAGAACCCCAATAAAGTATGGAAGAAAAAGAGAAAGGGGGAGCCTATTATCTCAATAAAATAATGAATCCAGCATAGTCTCAAGGGGAGCTACTCTAGAAAACAAAGAAAATATCCAACCAATGATAAATATGAAGCAACATCCCAGGGGGAGAGCAATTCATAAATAGTCCCCACAAAATTAGTCTAAGAAGAGCTCCTTAGAATGAGAACAACTATAAGATCAGGAAGGGAAAAGAAAATTCCTATAACAGAGAACTATAGAGGAAGAAGATTATTTAGCTGACAGATTGATGAAAGAAGAGAAGACAACAAGCAACCATGGTAGTAGAGAGAGCATCAGCCATGAACTTGTAGAACTAACAGTGAATCACATTAATAAGGATGTGTATGAGAAGTGCCTATCATCATTATGTCATTACATCTTTCATCTATGAAAATTCCCCTTTGAGGAATGCAGTTAAGTGAGTGATAAACCTCTGAGTGATCTGCCCATGAAGATTCCAAGCAAAGAAATTGAAGATGTCTTCCTGAAGTTCATTATGTTAAAATAGTTGAATTGTATGTAAAGCAGCAATGATTTTGGAGCAGTCCTAGAAAAGAAAATGCAGTGACATTCCTTTGAACAGAATGGCAGAATAAGCAAATGGTTAAAGATGCCAAGATGAAATTCAGGATATTGATGACTGTTGGTGTGAACAGTATAAAGCTCAATAGTAGAATTTATGAAGGATGTATCAATTATGGGTTAATGTGCAAGCTGAAGTGAAATATATGCATGATTTATCAAAGTAGTAGCAATTGGTATTTAGGTACAAGAAGCATGCCTATCAACAAAATTCTAGGTGTTATCAGTGGAGCAGCAGTATGGTACAGGTCCTCAGGATCAAGGGATTATGGAAAAAGTACACCAAGTTAGTCTCCTAGAGTTATCTGCATTATTCAAGCATGAAAATGTCAATTACAGAGCTAAAGGATCAGTATTTTGTTTTGAAACATTATATTGAGCATTGAAGCAATATCTTTTTCTATATATTTGCATGCCTTCCTAAAGTCAGTACATATATATTAGGCCTCTCTCTTGAAATCATTCATAACACCATGTGAAGTCTATTTACAGAGATATTAATTAAACATCTTGATTATGTTTTTGTGGAAGATCATCATGACATAATAGTTAAAGTATATGAAGTTTGAAGGAATAGTTGTGATTACCATTGAAGCTAAAAAGTTCTTTATTAATTCATCCAAATCCTACTTTAGCATAAAGGATTTGCTGGTAATTCACCTTTAAAGAGAGATTGATTATTGACATACATACCCGATTATGTCATAAATAAAACTGCATGGTTGATAAGTGAGACTGACCAATACCTTGAAGGGTTTGTTTTTGAAAGTACACTGTACAAGTAGTAAAGTCATTTGGTATTTTAGATTGAAAGATATCATATAATCTCACAATAAGTTGTAAAATCTGATTAGATTCTTTGATCACATCAGTAACAAGGACCTGCAGCTATTAAGTGTAATATCATTATCAGCATTCTAGCTCATATCATCGCCAACAGGCAAGAAAAGTGAACCACAGAAATAAAAGATATATTGGCTTCATCGCAATTGAACAAATGTGTACTGTAGATGTGCATTGCAGAAAAAGACTTACTCCATCTACAACCTTCCTCAATAGATATGCATCACATATGAAGATTATAATATAGACAAAAGTATAGTTGAAGCAAGCTTGATATGTCACATGATGCATTCACAATCTTTAAGGTTTGATCCAATAATGCATTTATGATTAGATAAGGCTGGTACAATATGTTCGATGAAGTGTCATTATCTTCACTTTCAGCTTATACTAGTGAAAGGAGACTGTGCTTTGGGATTGTATTAACTTACAGTGTCTATTCAAGTTCAATAATCCTCAAAAGTGTTCTCTCAAAAACTCTTGTACACAAGTTTGGACCAGCAGGGTATAATGTCAGAAGAAGAAGGCCTAAACACATCTCTGAGAGAGGAAAAGAAGAGATAAAAAGCACACTAGGAAATGTGCAACCATTTTCCATTGATGTCAAAGGGGGAGAAAAAGCAAGCAAAAGAAGAGTATTGGTGGATTATTGCCATCAATGGCAAAGGGGGAGACTGTTGGAAATGTTGCCATTGATGGCAAAGGAGATGGCAAAGGAGGAGCACCTGAAACAGCAACAAGGCAAAGAGAGAAGCAAAGTAGCAGAGAGGCAGAGGCAACAGAGAGGTAGCAGAGGCAGTAAAAGAGAGCAGCAGAGTTAGCAAAAGAAGCAGAGATAGTATCAGTACTGTTGAGCTCAAATGCTATGTGATAATATAATGGGGGTTCTGCATATAATTGAAGAAAACCCATATAATTGTTGAGATAGGGTTGAATATTCATTTGTGTAAATTTTGTGAGTAGATCTATGCTACTTGTGAAGTTTTCACAGACTTTGAATTAAGTCTAAATTTGGTTGTATGTGTTAAAACAGAAAAAGGAACCTTTATAAGGCTTTTAAGTAAAAAATGAAAGAGAAATTCTCTGTAAATAGAGTAAAAGGTCGAACACTCATTCGGGGTTTATGGTAATTGAGCTTATATGTATAAATGAGGAATTTGTTCTAAATTCTGTATGAAACTTATTTGCATTCTTAGTCGAACTCTGTGTGAGAAATAATTGAGTTCCAATGGCAATTGTGAAACTCTGTGTTTTGATGAAATGCACTGGAGCATAGGATTGCGGAGATCCTGTAATGAAATCCAACCAATTATTCAAGTGTGGGATTGAGAAGGTGCTATTGGCAAGAATACTCAATTTCGATGAGGATCCAAACTCTGATAACATTGCAGAGTTCGAATTCAAAAAAAAAGGGGGAGATCAATGGCACAAAGGGAATTGGGTCTATTTGGAGACCTATTCTGATCCAACGAGGAATTGGGTTTTAAGGGAATCATTGCAGATTAATTGAATGGAATAGTCCTTTCAGTAAATAAAGGATCGATGGAGTTGAGATTATCATGGGCAACGAAATGAATTAGAACTGGGGCCCATAGTCCTTAATTAAAAGAGTATATTTGTATTACCTAAAGGGCAGAATGAGAAGTTATTAGTCCATTGGATCTGTTCGAACCGAAATATTGAACCAGGTATGCGAGAGTGCAGTGTTAAATGTTTGAAGTGGAACGTTGAATGGAGAGGCGAAACCGTGAAGCACAAACATGTGGAGGAGCTATGTTATAATGTTGAGAAAGCAAGAGCAAACATGAGCGAGAGCGGGAATTCCTTTTAATAAGATGTAAAATGAATGGTGCGGAACCTTGAGCCAGAGGGCGCGGAACCGAAAGGCATGAACAGTGAAACCAGAGTTTTGGAAATCGACAGTATTGCATTATTCAAAAGTGGTAAGCAAAAACACTAAAAAAAATGCGATGCCACAAACTGGATGCCACATGTCCTAAGGTGGTTTTCTAAAACCATTTCCATCACGTGTTTTTGAGAAGTTAAGGTTCACGCATCTAATTTGCGCAATATTGTGCGAGGACCATCAGATGAGGGTTTAATTGGAGGTTGAAGCATGATAAGATATGTGTCATTGGATGTCAATGGAAAATGGATTGCTGTGAACGACCACATATATATGTTAGAGCTGTGGAACCCAGAATCTAAATACGATTCGGCATTGGGTTTTTAAAACCAATTATGAGTTCAAATAAAGTTGCATACGAGAATTAAAAAGGTTCGAGCCTTTGAGTAAAGGTAAGGTTATAAAGCCGTGTGTCGTCATATAAAATAATTTTATTATAAGTCGAACATTTCAATATACCAAGAAGTGTTTTGTGAACCTTGAAAAGAACCTCATACATATGACAATTGACAAGCAGTGGCACATATCATTAAAGGATGCGATTGCGATTAATCGCATCAGAACTATTGCAAAGGAATTAATTGCATCGGAGTGAAAGAAGAACATCGGAACATACCATTGAAAGTTGTGATTGCGATTAATCGCATTGGAACTATCGTAATCGCAATCGGAAGTATTCAGAGGTGATTTATCGCATAAGGGAATAAGAAAAGTTCGGCAAGTGGGCCCAGAAGGGTGTTGTCTATGTTAAAAGGGTCTGTTATTATATCGTCGAGAGTTATTTAGGTTATATGTTAATATATGTAATGGGGCCGAGACTTATATTGCCGGTTATCAAGGTCATATGCTTTGACTTCCATTCATAAATGAGTTGATATGTCTTGAACCATAAAAAATTGTGAGTAGAAGAAAAAGCCTCCGAAATTGAAAAGAACATTGGTCAGGTTTTGTTAAAAGAACATCGTATATGCTTGAGGGTTTATAACCTTATTAAAGGAAAGTTCCACACTGTATTGAAATTGTCAATTGAGATTATTGTGAGTTGCGTAGATTGTGCATTATATTGGAGGAAAATTGGGATGCATTTTATATGCATAGAGAGAGAGAGAGAAAATGTGAGTTTGATAAGTAGGCATGCCATCATATTGCATGCTGGTGTTTGAGTCTAAATCAAAGTCAATGTTAATACATGCATGGGTGCGTTGGACACGCTAGAGTCAAAGATTGTGCATTAAAGCTTCAACATTAATTTAACTACTAGATCTGAAGGAAAAGCAAGGGTACATGCATAGAAAGCTGGAGAATATGCAGAACTGAAAAAGACAGTGAACAGAGTATGCAGAACAGTTACATGACAGCTGCAAATAGACAATTGCAGTGAATAGTAGAGGTATGTAGAACAGTTACCTGACCGCAGCAGAAAAGACAAAACTAGCAAGCCAAGTGCTGGAAAGAAGACTGAGTGAAATTGATATATGTAACTGAAAAAAAATGAATGTATATGTTTTAATTGATTTTATATTGTTTGTGATGCATTGGAAAGTCTCCGGATGAAAACAAAATCCCACTGTAATCTTGAAATTAGTACATATTGCTATATTTTTCTAAATGAGCTGGACAAAGAAAAGAGAAGGGAGAAGGCAAAGAGTCAGGGCTATTCACTTCGAATTCCCTGTGAGTCATGTGATGAAATCTATAAATGATATCACACTGATATGCATAGAGAGGTTAGAGAATGTAGAAATGAAGTAGTGAGGTAGAGAAGAAGGAGGAGTTGTTAGAGAATCTGAGAAAATGCAGAGATGATGCAGGGCAGATATGAAGGCTAGTGCACAACAGTGAAGATGGTACAGAACATAGCTGATATCCAAGGTAAATCAGCAAGTGTTTTCTTTTGAAAGAGTAAGGAAGTTGGAGCTTCCCTATCAAGTTGTAGCTTGATAGATGTCAATTGTAGCTGACTGAGGTAGGAGCCTCCTGTAGGTTGTAGCTTGCAGAAAATAGATGGGAGTTGGTGCTTCCACATCAAGTTGTAGCTTGATAAAATTTTAGTTGTAACTGAATGAGGTAGGAGCCTCCTGTAGGTTGGTGCCTACATAAAATTGATGGGAGTTGGAGCTTCCTTGCAATTTGTAGCTTGCAGAATTGAGGTAGGAGCCTCCTGTAGGTTGGTGCCTACAAAAAATAAGTGGTGAGAGGGAGTTGGAGCTTTCCTTTGCATCACAACAATAATAAGATGTGGTTTTCTCCCTTTATGGGTTTCCACTTATATCTGGTGTCTCTGTGCATGATGTCTATATGTTGATGTGGTTTATCAAATCTGCTTAATACTTGTTGCTCACATATTAAGACTGTTGTTACATTAACAAATTTGCTTGATACTTGCTGCTCACAAATTAAGATTGCTCACATATTAAGTTGATCTTGAAATGAAGGTGTAAATTAGTTTAAGAAAAGTTTAAAAATGCATGAATGTGTTAACTGATTCACCCGTCCCCCCTCCCCCACCACCCCCTCTCAGTTTAACTAAGAGTTCATATGTTACATTTATAGTGATTTGTTAGCCTAAGATTTAATAAAATTTGAATTTCAAAAAGAATTTAAAATATAAATTAGTTGCGTGCCATTAAAAAAATATCCGTCCATATATATTTTATATTTAAATTGATTTATTAAGACAAGGTTGATAAAATTTAAATTAAAAAAAGAGGTAAATTTTAAATTAAAATTAGTTATGTGTCATTAATATATATATATATATATATATATATATATATATATATATATATATATGTAAGCACACGATCTAATAAAATTTGAGTTAAAAGCTAAATTAAAATTTTTAATTAAATTTAAATTTAAATTATGTAAATAAATGCACTTTTATCAAAATAACCATAAATACATTTTATATCTAAATTTATTTCTTTATATAAGGTTTAATAAAATTTAAATTAAAAAATATATTTAAAATTAAAATTAGTTATGCATAATTAAAACACACTCAATCCATGATTTACCCTTCATTAAAAATATTCTCAATATTATATTTTTTTATAGAATAAGATATTAATTTTATTTTTAATATTTAGTGTAGTTTTGAGTCACTTGATCGCCATTCACACTTAAACTAGGTAAATTATATTATTAAAAAAATTGAGTCACACCTGTATCTCTTTTGAACTTTAAAGGATTTTGATTGACTTACGCATTATGACATGGAAATTAAATGTTAACTTTCTAAAATCAAATTTCCTCTAATCGGGTTGATAGACAAATCATCATATAGTCTTGCTTTGGCGGTAACTAATAAATCAACATGTGAAGTTGATAAGTAAATTTCTTGCTCAAGCATAAAAACTTGCATAAATTTTGGTGGGTGGTAAAAGTATACACATTTATAATTTTTCTTCTACATATGCGTTAAAGAAAACATAAATAATGGTGAGAAGTAACTCCTATAAGTATATTTTTTACATTTTATTCCTAACCATTTTGTATGCAAAGACTTGCTTAAATTATGGTAGGAAGTAAATGATTGATGGTAGATATGTTATTTTCTTGAGTATAAGTTATTTTAAGGGAATTTATTTTTGGACGGTTTTCTTGCAAAGCTTAAGAATAAAAATCACTACACAAATATCTAAAAATCATGCATGAATATTGCAACCATATCCATAAATTATGACATAAAATATGTAATCCAGTTATCCACATGACATTATATAAATAACTCCTTCAACTTATGGTCTAATCAAATGTTTGAATTTTATTTATTTATTTTTAATAATATTGAAAAATAAATATTTATTTTAAAAGCTAAACATTGTAATTTGTATTGGGCAATGTTAAACTCATAGTGATCAATAGACAAATCAATTGTTAGAGTCTTGCCTTGGTAGGGACTAATAATGATTCCATAACCATATTTAAATTTAATTATTAAGCGCATGAAAACTTAACACTTACAATAAACTTACAATATATCAAGTTTCTTAACCATGAATATCCACTGCCACTTTACCATGGATATTATTACCCTGTAAACATGTTTTGTTACAATACCATGGTTTATCAATACCACATGCCAAAAAATTATAACTCATTTCACAATAAAAAATTAAAATGTAAAGTATTTTAGACAATACATATAGAATTGAGTACATAGAGTGAAAATTATCCATCATATGGAGAGGAAGAGAGAGGGGGTTGGAGGGCAGAGAGAGAAAGTGTGATGGGTAGGGGAGAGAGAGAGGGAGAGAAAGGAATGAAGAGAGAGAGGAGGGGAGCGAGAGGAGAGAGGGAGGGTGAGAAGGATAAAGTTGGAGGGGGAGAGAGAAGGGAAAGATCAAAGACATAGATAGATAGAAGTATAGAGAGATTGAGTGACAAGGTAGATATAGAGAGATAGGGAAAGAGGAGAGGGAAGATAAAAAGGAGAGGTGAGAGAGGGGGAGAGAAAGGGAAGAGAGAGAGGAAGACATATAGGTGGAGGGGGGAGAGAGAGTAGGAGAGAGGGATGGAGAGAGTAGAGGGAGGAAGAGAGAGGGAGAGATGGATCCAACCTATATATGGTATGTGTATATAAAAACCAACCTAGATCCATCTTAACCTCAAATCTATCAAAAGCTAAGAGGGATCAAATCTCTTTTCACTTTAAAATATGTTTGTATCTCAAGAGATTTGATCCTTCTCTGCACTTGATAGAGACAAAATTAATATGGATCTAAACTAGAAATATAAACATTTTAACTTTATCGAATTACATAAAATTAAAATTTAAATAAAATATAATAATAATAGCAGAATAATAAATTTAGTGTTCGCAGTTTTTAAACGGTCGATAATCTATAATTTTACCAAGAATAATAATTTTATATTAAAAAAAAAAAAACAAATAAAAATAAATAAATAAATAAAGATAAATCTAAACTTATTTAGATTCTTACTTTTAGGTTGTAAGATACACTAAAATGTGAAAGTAACGTGGGCCACTCTAACCCCTTGCATACTTTTGATTGTATTTAATCCCCTGAATATTTTTTTAACGCACCTATATCCATTGCAAAAAGGTTTAGGGTAATTTTATTATATTTAAACATCATGTATAGTATATACCATAATACGAAGGGAATGCGTATTATTTATATTTTAATATTAAATTTATATATAATATAAATTAATTTAAAATATTTTTTTTGAAAAAAAAATAATTAATATCTATATATTTACTTCAAAAATTGTATTTTTTTTAATATTTTTTTATTAAAATTTAAAATTTAAAAAATTTATATTTATATAATATAAATCGAAAAGATAAATATAATATAAAATTAAAAATTAAAGTTCTTTATTTTTTTTGATGGTATTTAGATTAAGAAGAAGCTAAAGCTGGGACAAATTGGAGGTGATTTGACACCTTCAATCCTCCCCTCTTCGACAAATCAACTAGCTTCGGGATGACAACAGCTAACGAGCAACATACATGGTGGCTATTTCATCATACATGGCCATTCGAATGGAAAATCAAAGATCGAGAATTTACCCTTAGTTTTTCGTGCCCTACTCACGCTAGTAACCTTCCTCTGGCAACCTCTATTCGATCGTGCCCATCACGACCTTCACTCCGTCACTATCTCCCACGTTTTCCAACCTCCGTTTTCTCACTCCCATCTACCATAGGCGAGATTTATATCCTATTCCATCGGCCCATAAATGCACCGAGAGATGAAATGGCCACCATACGATCATTTATTGCTTTAATTTGATGGTGGCCATTTGCTCCTTCGGTGCATTTATTGGCCAATAGACTGGGATATAAGGCTCGCCTCTACCATATGTCATCCATGTATCTACATAGATCCATCCAATTCAATTTCAAATTTGAATTTATGGCAGGCTATTATCCGAATTTGAAATTTGAATATAGACATGGTTTACCCGATTCAAGAGCAATAGCACGAGTGGTTTCATGGAGTTCATGAATAATGGGAAGATACACGTGCCTTCACAACAATAGGGTGCACACTTAGCAGATTCCTACTCAACCATTAAGAAACTGTGCATCATGTGACACTGCAGATCAGGTTAAGGAGGCAAAGTGGCGGCATATTGGAGGTAGCAGCGGGAGGCTGGGCGCGGATGTGCAAAGAGCAATGGCAATGAGAGATCGACATTCCATTGATGCAGGCGACGTGAAGGGCATTGGGGCCATAGAGACCTCTTTTATATTTCATGCCCTCCACTAGACGATATTCACAATACACTTTCTGCACCTCCCCCAACGGATCTTTGGAATATTATCACTCGTAGTTCTCTAGAAGAAGAATAAGCCTTGGATATTGCAGGGAATAGTATCACTGGTTGTTCTCTACCACAAAGCCACCAAATATGCAAGACTTGTAATTTCGTTCCTCTACCTCACACATTAGCAAATGCACTGCCCAAGAAGTTGGGATTTTCAAGGAAGCTATTTCGACTTCGTAAGAAATCCCCCTTTGTCTCTGTAACATACCTCAGTTAGCCGTGATGTGTATATGGTGAAGTCAACCAACCGAAATTTAAGGTTGTGAAGTTTTACATGCAGAATGAATGAAAATGTAATGGTTGTGGTTGGGCCCCAAGAAAAAGTTTATCATAAAATGTATATTTGATTGGAAAAACCATCTGCACTTCACTTATTTTCATTTTTTTCACTATAAATTTTTATTCTAATTTTTTCAGAAAGATTAAACCATTGGCTTGGCTACAAGAATATTTGGTAATTTTGGTAAAATTATATTTTCTGAACATTTATGTTCCAAAGTCATTCTATAAGAAAAATTTTGCTGTATTGGGAAATCTGCGATTCGTTAGATCGGCCAGCTTTCAGACAGTTATTGTATTTTATGTGGTGTCAAAATATTATCAATTTTTACTCGAATGGTTTTGACAACCTCATGCAGCGACCTCTACTCAAATGGTTTTGAAAGGCTCATGCGGCTACCTCTTTGAAAGGTCGGATTTTAAGTATCAATTAATGAAAATGATTAATTATTAATATATAATTTTTAATGATTTAATCCATTGGCAAAGAAAATTAATGCAAATGATTAATATATTAATACATAGTTGTTAATGATTTAATCAATTGGCAAAGAAAAATAATCAAAATGTAACTATATACGGAAGAAACAAATATATGATTTATCTTGAAAACGTTTAAATGGAACAAAATTTCACAGTAATAAATATCTATTTGTAATTTAGAAATAAATATTTTTTTGACTTAAATAGATATCTAAGGTAATTAATATTAATTTTTTTTTGTTCAACTCGTAACACTTTATAATAGAGAAATAACTATAAGTCTTTTAAAGGCTTTTAAGTGCTTGTAATATCATGGATTCAATGTCAATGCCTTAATCACCACTTTCAACCTAATAACTTTGACTCTTGTTTGACAATCCCACTTTAAATTTAAGTTTGAAGATCCATTATTTAAAACTCATATGCTCTCCTCCATCACCTAGGTTTAACCAAGTGACCATTTACATGTAGCTTACAAATTTCCATCTTGAAACTAAATTTTTCATTTTTTGATGTTGCTACCATTGCACATATTTTGTCATTTTCTCATTTCCACACACCTTCTCATGCGCTTAGATTGGAAACAATATCTTGATTTGGTTTCATATATGTTGGCTTTGGACTTTGCCTTTACATCTCTTGTCATCTCTATGTAGGCCATCCATGCACTACTCTTAGCCGGTTAGCAACTTGACCAAACACTATAGTTCTTTCTTCACCAAATAGCAAATTCACCTTTTTTGCTCTTCATTTGGCTCATTCCAATTATTAATAATTAAATTGACCAACCAACAATAAATCTACTATATCTTAAAATCAACTAGCGATATTTTCCAACACCTTGACCCAACCATTTGAGCCTTATCCCAACTCTACCACTTTACAATAGAGAATGATCAAGTCTCTTAAAAGCTTTAAATACCTACAATATTATGAGTTCAATATCAATATCACAACCACCAATACAAACTTAATAACTTTAAATAAATTATCAAATCAAATTTACTTAACAATAACATGCTAATAACTTAAAACAAAAATACATATTGTTTACAAAACAATTCGAATAAATTAATAAAATTTAGAGTTTAATTAAATTTTAAGTAAAAATTATTTTAAAAATGATGTAAATAGATTATAAAATATGTATTTTAAAATCCAAAGTTTTCATCATAAAATAATAGGTAAATTAGTTATAAAAGTAACCACATTTTAATGTAAATAATATAAGTTAGTTATAAAAGTATATATTTTTATAATCCAGTATTAATTATTATCCTAAAATAGTATTAACAAGGTAAATTGGTTATAAATATGTAATCTATCATAAAGCATTAATTTAACGTACTTTGAGAATTTCAAAGACATTGAAGATAAATGCCATATATCTTATTTTATATATAAAATAAAATATTTTGATAGTATTTATAAATTGATTATATTTTATAATTTAGTTATTAAATAAGGTAAAAGTTTTGCCATCAAGTTCCATTAGCACAATCGGTTGATGATGGACTTCTTTAGGAAGACGACCCAGGATTGAACCTCATGGAGGTTATTGCTCCCGTCCTAGGAGGAGGAGACGCGCTAAAATCAAGTTATCTTATGGTTGGTGCCTTAGTTTCTTAAGCTACGGGTTAAGCCTAGATAAATACAGATCACTTGACAAAAACAATAAAATTTAAACTTTTGCATATTTATTATTAAATTATTTAATATATAAATATATTTATTTTAATTATATATGTATATTTATATTATGGAAATGCAAAAGAGTAGGAGAAGAGCATTGTTATTATCGCCAATAAGTCATTGATTGAGTTTTATCCATGAGGGGTTGATTCTCCACTAGGTCATAGGTTCAAATCTCATAAGGAGGCATTGAGGATGGGAGCTACCTTTGGGCGAATTAAACTATTTCAACTGGGCATTCAAGCTCGACCGAGCTTCACACAATCCTGGTGATATAATCTCACTGGTGCGAAAATCGTGTTCTTCCATCCAACATTGGGGTTGCTAATTTTGGTTTTGCCAATAGTATTCTTATATAATATAGTATATATAAATATTTATGAATTTATTTTAGACCAACCTAAATCCATGTTAACTCCATATCTATTTAGTCGTCCCAAGAAAACAAATATATAAAAGTGCAAATTTTTCCTCAAATTTTACACCTTGAGAGAATTAATCTCTCTCAACACTTAATAGATCATAAATAAAAATAGATCTAAACTAGTAAATAAATCAACTATTATAAATATTGTTTTTCCCTTTTAGTTATATAAATAAAATGAAAAAATATTAAACCAATAATGTAACTCTATTACACCAATATTAAATTTTCTCAATATCTATAAATTATTATAGGCTAACCATTTTTTTATTTTTATTTAATATAAAAAAATCAAAATTTCATTACTTATTCAATAAATTAAAAAAAAAAAAAAAAAACAAAACAAAAACATATTTTAGGATTGTATTATTAGGACCATTCCGAAACAATGGTACATAATAATAATGTTCAATATTCATCCCGAAATGTTAAAAATTTATACCACCGAATTTGTTGTTGTGCGGCACCTAACCTTCAAATATTGCGTTGAATACGAGCAAATGTTCTCCCGCTGATGAAAGGTTAAAATGATTAAATTTATTTTATTTTTATATGAAATATCTTAATATTGTGAAAAATGTATAGAATAATAAAATTTATGGAATCTAATTATTGTGATATCATTAAATCTTATATTGTTTTGGAGGAGAAGTAAATGTTATGAGCAATTCTTTTGTATATTTTTGTTGTATTCAAAGTTTGGAACATTTAAACCTTTTGCAAATTGACAAATTGGTGTTGAGTTTTAGAAGTAAAATATGTGAACAAAATTTTCCATGATATTTTTAAAAATATTTATTTTATTAAATAAAATATAGTCATTAGATGGAATATAGTTATCATATTGATTTTGCAAGTAGTTTTGAATTTGTGATGTATCACAATGTGATTTGATGATTTCACATGAATGCCTAATAATGCATTGATTTATTATTATAAATTGTTTGTTTAGATGAATGGAGAATGGAAGACATAAATTGTCCATAAAGAATAGAGGGAATGATTTGATCTATCATCATGATTTTAGAAATTTTATAGAACTAGAATATATATAATTTAGAATTATGTTAATATTTTAAAATTAATTTTTAAACTATTTTTATCATTAATAAATTTTTGGTATTTTTATTGTCAATAATCACTTTATGATACTATGTATGAGGTTATGGATCAATTATTTATTATGTCAACATCGAAATATTGAATTATAATGTTGTGTGATGATGTTTTATGATGTGATGATATATGGTAAATGGATATAGTTATGATGAGAAGTTAATGATGTCATGCATATGTGTTGCTTATTTATTTATTTATTTTGTTATAATAATGATGTTGAATTTCATTATGGCTCTGGTATGTCACATAGGCATGTGGATTATTTTCTATGACGTTATGATTATAACTAAAAATTTGGTTGCATGTTGAGATGCGGTGATTGATAAGAAATCGACAAATGTGCTGAGAGGGCCAATTTATTTGATGACCTCATGGGATCCCAAACCTGTGAGGGAGAATATGTAACACCATATGGGTTGGGGACAAAATCAATCAACACTACATATGTTAATGGTTCATTTGTCTTGTATAGCCCTTGATGGATAACTCTTGAGGGGCTATGGTACCATCTTGAACAGGCCAAGTGCATGATATTGGATTGCGAAGTCAAAGTCTAGAGGGGGTGTGAGGACTTCAATACCTAGGGTTGTGCACCTTAGTGAGTGTGGAGGGATTTGGGCCAACCTTTCAAGATGCCTGCAGTATTATTTCATGGAGTACTAAGCTAGGTGATTTCCTTGGGGAAGATGAGGTATGAGTCTTTGGGCGAACCTTGGGAATATGGTACAGACCAATGAGGCTTTATGATTAGTTCCGAAAGTTGGGAAAAATGACTTGAGCTTCCTTGGGATTTCCCTAGTGATGTGTAAACTTTCGATGCCTGATGGTATACTAGTTCAACAAAGGGTGTAGGGCAAACGTGAAGTAATAAATAACTAAATAAATTAAAATAAAAAGTTAAATAATTCAACTTAACTTTGGGAAGAAGTTCCTTAAAGAGGGGGAATATGTAATGCCCCATAGTAATAATAATAATAATAATATATATATATATATATATATATATATAGATATATATATATATATATATATATATATAATAAAACAACAAATAATAAAGAAAACATAAGAATAACAAATAAATAATAAATAAAGCCAAGTTATAAGTTATTGAACCAATTGCTAAAACAAGAAGAAACCGTGGGCAAACCCACCTATGATTTTGTGCATGGGTTTGCACATGGTTTTGGGGCCTGATGGTTTTCTGCCCCTGGTATTTTGTAGATCTAGTCAAGGGAAATATGGTTATATTCTAATATAGGGTTAATGGATTGGGGTTTATGAATGCTTCGACATGTATATATGTGTTGTAACACTAAAAGGAATATAATGAAAAATGAAGATGGCAGTTCCGATTTGGAATCCAGGGGAAAAATCTCTGTGTATATCTTTTTCATTTTTTATGCTATCACTATTGTTTATTTTTTGTTTTTAAGAATTCATTTGCATATAATTTATGTATAGGGTTAAAACTTACACATGTTGCATCAACACTACCCCCATAGCATATGAGAAAATGAGTGTTTATATAATAATTGCATATCCAAAAAATGAGGAACATGATCAGTCATGAGAATCTCCTGATTCTCATGTTGATCGAAATAAAGTAAATACAACTACAACCGATTCCCTCAATAAAAGTATTGAATGGGAAAGCATTGATTTCAACCAAAACTGCCTGAAGTTGTTATTCTAAATAACAATGCATGATAACTCCTACAATTGTCATTGGAATGCGATAGATGTAACGTAACAAATTTCGAAGACAAATCAACATCCATAATTTAGCAATACACAAACAACAGTGCAACTGTAGTAGCAGTTTGTAGCAGCAGATCTGTAATAGCATCGCGGTGTAACATCAAAGGATGTGACAGCCAAGGTTTTGACTCTGCATGTGGTAGCAACGCCATGTAACAACATGCTTCCAACTGGTTCTATGCGCCTGTATGTCCCAAGTCCCTGTGCCTGAAATAATATTTGAAAGAATAATGAAAAGGCCAAATAACTTCTCCCAATGTTCATCTCAGTTAGCCACAAAAAAGGAACAATACCTCATAATAATTAATGAGAATGGAAAGGCAATGAAACAAGGTAAAGTTATGTTGTTTCAGGATAAAGGAAAGGAAAAAGGAAAGTATGGTCCCTAGGCTGGAGGTCAAAAAGGCGGAAATGAGGGAAGAAAATTTAGGAAATGAGTATAAAAATGACACCCAACACCTACTAGGAAGAAAACTGGAGAAATCATATTATGCATAGATTTCAGAAAACTTTACAAGGTCTCCCTAAAATACAACTACCCTTTGCCAAAAATGGATCATATATTATAGAAGGTAGTAGGGTCTAGTAGGATTTCCTTATTAGATGGTTTTTCAGGTTATAACCAGGTCTTAGTGCATCCTGATGATCAGGTTAAAACAACTTTCACTACTCATTGGAGGACCTTCATGTATGTGAAGATGCCCTTTGGGTTAATGAATTTTGGGGCCATATTTCAAAGAGCAATGGATATTGCCTTTGTTGATGAGATTGGTCGTTTTGTTGTGATTTATCTAGATCACAACATTGTCTTCTAAATCTGATGAGGAACATTTGTTACATCTGAGAAGAGTGCTTGAAAAGTGTAGAAGATTTAGAATCTCATTAAATCCTAAGAAAACACTTTTTTGCCTTGAAGAAAGCTTCTTGGTCATATTATCTCTAAGGATGGTATTAGGATTTATCCCAGTAGAATTGAAGCCATATTAAAAATCAATCACCCTAGAAACATTAAGGAGCTTCAATCTTTTATTGGTAAGATTAATTTCCTGAGAAGATTCATTCCTAACCTTGAAGAGCTTCTTAGAAATATAACAAATATGCTGAAAAAGGATTCAGAAATCAGATGGAGTATTGAGGCTAGACTATCCTTTGATTTAGTTAAAAATACATTGACAAAAACACCAATGTTGATTAGTCCATATTTTACTAAAGATTTCATTATCTTCTCTTTTGCTTCTTAACACACTATTGCAGTCGTCTTGTTGCAGAAAAATAATGAAGGATTTGAACAACCCATTGCATTTTTCAGTAAGGATTTAAGATATGCATCTTTGAAATATAACAGTATGGAAAAAAAATTCCTTTGCATTGATTAAAGCAATTAAATACTTTAGAGTATATATCTTGCATTCCCATATTATTGCTTATGTACCTAATTAAGTGGTCAAGGATATTTTAACACAGAATGGACCTGATGGTAAACGAGGTAAATGGATTGCTGTCATTCTTGAGTATGATTTAGAAATGAAACCTACCAAGTTAATCAAAGGACAAGGACTCGCCAAGTTGATGGCTGAGCCAAATTTCCATGCGTTGGACATCAACTTTGTTGCTGCACTAGATGATCAAGAGGAACATGTGACTCCACAGATTGTTGAAGCATTTCTGAACTCACCCTAGTATGCACACCTGTTATATGTTTTATTCAATTTAGATGCTCCTCCTGGTCTAACAAAAACAAAGGCATGATTTCTAAAGTTAAAAGAAGTTAAGTTTTGCATCATAAAAAATGTTTTATATTGGAAAGATGCTGGTAGTATTTTACTTAAGTGCTTGTTAAAGGATGATGCAGAAAAACCTGAATATGATATAGGGGTAGTGTTGATGCAACATGTGTAGGTTTTAACCCTATACATAAATTATCTACAAATGAATTCTTAAAAAAAGAAAATAAACAATAGCGATAGCATAAAAAATAAAACATATATACACATATATTTTTCCCTTGGATCCAAAATTGGGACTACCAGCTTGATTTTTCATTATATTCCTTTTAGCGTTACAACACATATATATACATGCTGAAGAATTTATAAACCCCAATCCATTAACCCTATATTAGAACATAACCATAGTTTCCTTCACTGGATCTACAAAATACCAGGGGCAGAAAACCATTGTGCCCCAAAACCATGTGCAAACCCATGCACAAAATCATAGGCGAGTCTGCCCATGATTTCTTCTTGTTTCAGCAATAGGTTCAACAACTTATAAGTTGGCTTTATTTATTATTTATTTGTTATTCTTATGTTTTCTTTATTATTTATTGTTTTATTATTTATATATTAATATTAATTAATTTACTATTATTATTATTACTATGAGGCATTACATATTCCCCCTCTTTAAGGAACTTTGTCCCAAAGTTAAGTTGAATTATTTAACTTTTTATTTTAATTTATTTAGTTATTTATTACTTCACGTTTTCCCTACACCCTCTGTTGAACTAGTATACCATCAGGCATTGAAAGTTTACAAATCACTAGGGAAATCCCAAGGAAGCTCAAGTCATTTTTCCCAAATTTCAGAACTAATCATAAAACCTCATTGGTTTGTACCATATTCCCAAGGCTTGCCCAAAGACTCATACCTCATCTTCCCTAAGGAAATCACCCAGCTCAGTACTCCATGCAATAATACTCCAAGCATTTCGAAAGGTTGGCCCAACTCCCTCCACATTCACTAAGGTGCAGAACCCTAGGTTTTGAAGTCCTCACACCCCCCTCTAGACACCCCAGGCATCTGAATCTGGCAGACATGGCTCCTCAGATGACACATGGGCCCTCAAAGTGTCATCAGGGATCTCTAAGATAAATGGGCTCATGCTTCCTCATTGATGGGTTATCCCAAACCCTGTGATATTACACTCTCTCCACATGACATTATCAGACTTCTGCAGGATGTTCAGTGGCTGGATATTCTGAAACATTTTGTAGTTTCCTTGGTAGCATGTATATCTTAATTACAGTTAACAATCAAACATCATAGAAATGATACATAACCTATCAAATTATATAAATAATAAATTCAACTTCATTACTATTATTCAGTAACAAAATAAATAAATATATAATAATAATAACTATCCATATTTATATACATATATATCTTTATGTGACATCATCATTACTGACATGCTATATTTCCATGTTGACATAATAAATAATTGATCCATAACCTCATACATAGTATCATAAAGTGATTATTGACAATAAAAATACCAAAAATCTATTAATGATAAAAATAGTTTAAAAGTTAATTTTAAAATGTTAACATGATTCAAAATTATATATATTTTAGTTCTATAAAATTTCTAAAATCATGATGATAGATCAAATCATTCCCTCTATTCTATATCCATTTAAAATAGACAATTTCTCCCTTCTATTCTCCATCCATCTAAAACAAACAATTTATAGTAATAAATCAATAAACTATTAGGCATTCAAGTGAAATTATCAAATCACATTGTGATACATCACAAATTCAAAACTACATGCAAAATCAATATAGTGACTATATTCCATTTAATAACTATATTTTATGTAATGAGATGAATGTTTAAAAAAATATCATGAAAAATTTTATTCTCATATTTTACTTCTAGAACTCAACACCAATTTGTCAATGTTCCAAACTTTGAATACAACAAAAATATACAAAAGATTGCTCATAACATTTACTTTTTTCCTCCAAAACAATATAAGATTTAATGATATTATAATAATTAAATTCTATAAATTTTATTATTTACATCTTTTCACAGTATTAAGATATTTCATATAAAAATAAAATAAATTTAATCATTTTATTCATTAAATAAGACTATAATCTTCCAAAATCTCAATATAGGATTGAATTGTTTATTACTTCAACCTAGAACTTCATAATCAAAGTTCGTTGCAAAGATGAGTTCAACGTCGTGATCTCGTTGGTCTTGCAAAGTCTTCTCTATAGAAGAATAATAATACAAGATCTTAACCTTTCATCATCGGGAGAACATTTGCTCATATTCAACGCAATATTTGAAGTTTAGGTGCCGCACAACAAATTCAGTAGTATAAATTAATATGTTGTTTTTATTTTTTCTATTTTAAATTTATTGAATAAATAATGAAATTTTGATTGATTGATAGGAATTCAAGATTTTGTTTGTGTTTCACTTAGTATGTGGATATATTTTTAGAAATAACGTAATTATGGTATTTAAAACACTTTGTATTTGGATGTATTTTTAGAAATAATGTAATGACAAGAATTGTGAACTTTAAATATTTATTAGTCTGCTCCCACTTCCACAGCCCATAAGGTCATTCAACTCTTAATTTTTTTTTTTTTTTTAAATTGGTAAATATTATTTCAATATGGTTGGTAAATTTGTGAGTTTATCATTTCTTTTAAATGTGAGATTTATTTGTAATTAATGATAGCTTATTATACTAATTTTATTATTTATCATTAGTTTTAGCATGTATTAATAATTAACAAAATCATGATTTTTTATAATCTTAAATTCTCATACTTATATTATTAAATATTATATCCAATTATTAACTCTTATATTAAAAAAAATTATTCTTATATGCACTAATAAAATATTAGTTAAACATTAATAGTTACCTTTTATAGTTGTTGGTTTCATGTGGTTGTGAATGTTGTGGGTGGGCTTGCCTTCTTTGTTTATTGTTGGTTAAATTATTGTTGTGAATTTTTTTTATAACTTTGCTTTCCATACTAACTTCATAATATTTGGTAATCACTTTGAAAATTAGCGAAAATTCAAATACAAATCTATAGTGACTGACCCTCCAAAAATAATTAAAACTAAACAAAAATAAATAGCAATTTATAACTCATTAGTATTTATGATTATTATAGAGAATATTTTAAAAAGAGTTAGAACAAAGTTAATGTTAAATTTGTTCATTAATTGCGGTTTGGTTGTTTGATTAGTGTTTCAAATGCATACCCCATTTTTAATAATAGAAAAAGTGACATGTCTTATAGAAAGTGGGGTGGGTTTCTTGAAATAAGATTACTTAAAGTGGGGTGAGTTTATTGAAATAGGATTACTTTGGTTAAGGATGTTGAATATTGAACAAAATATTGTAACTTTGTGAGGATGTAGTGTTTAACTTAAGTATTTTAAGTAAAATGTTTTAGTAATTAATTTAGTTCAAATTTAATTTAATTCAAAAAAGAAACACAATTATTTCTACTAAACTTGATAAAAGTTTATTGCTCATACAATTATTTCTAAAAAAACTTGATACAAGTTGATTGTTAAAAGATATTCAAGTTTGAACAAAAAAATCAATGTTACTAATTAATTTACTTTCTAACTTGTAGACTTAGAAATATAAATACAAATATTTCTATTAAACTTGAAAAAAATTAATTGGTCAAAGATGTTAAGGTTTGAATAGAATATCTTAGTAAATACAAATATTTCTATTGAACTTGAAAAAAGTTAATTGGTCAAAGATGTTAAAGTTTGAATAGAATATCAATAGAATATCTTAGTCAATGATGTAGTGGGGTAACATAAAGGTTTTAAGGCCAAAGGGAGAGTGATTGGTGATGACCTTGATAAGGGAGACTTAGGTCCCATATACTTTTAAAGCAAGATGTTTGAAAAAAGTTGATTAGTTGGGAATTGAATAAAAAATTAAAATCTGGTAAGGAATTTGAGCAAAATATTGTAACTTGGTAAGGGATGTAGTGGGAAACATAAACTTTTTAGCAAAATCTCGAACAAGACTTGGGCTTACATTCAATGGTATTTTGCTAAAGTCTATGATTACATTAAGTACAATCTTGACTTCATGTTGAGGTGTCAAAATATGGACACTACTCTTGGTGGAACAAAACTTTATCTCTCAATCAATGGATATAATTAAAACTTTTATCTCACTAGATGGATATAATTAAACTTGATATTTCATTGTGACATGATGTTTTATCGGGAGCTATTTTGTATTGGTTATATTGACTATAACTATGTTGACTTTTTTCTTGAGTCTTGCTAATAGTAAAAAAAGTAATATCTATACATTTTAAAACACTTATGATACATATTACATTATCAAAATTATAAAAAAAATAATATCTATACATATTAAAACACTTTATAATACATATTACATTATCAAAATTATAAAAAGCACAAAAAATAACCAAATTATAATTTTATTTCAAATTATTATAAAAAATTTATACATATTATTTGAAAGAATACCAAAGTACAAATTTTTCAATTTAACAATCTTATCGGCCTCTCTTTGCACCTTTTTGGAGCAACTACTAGTTTATAGATATTGAGAAAATTCAATATTGGTGTAATAGAGTTACATTATTGGTTTAATATTTTTTCATTTTATTTATATAATTAAAAAGGGAAAAACAATATTTATAATAGTTGATTTATTCATTAGCTTAGATCTATTTTTATTTCTGATCTATCAAGTGCTGAGAGAGATCAATTCTCTCAATGTGTAAAATTTGAAGAAAAATTTGCACTTTTATATATTTCATCTCTCGGGACTTGATAGATATGGAGTTAACATGGATCTAGGTTGGTTTAAAATAAATTCATAAATATTTATATATACTATATTATATAAGAATACCATTGGCAAAACCAAAATTAGCAACCCCAATCTTGGATGGAAGAACGCGATTTGCGCACAAGTGAGATTATATCACGAGGATTGTGTGAAGCTCGATTGAGCTTGAATGCCTAGTTGAAATAGTTTAATTCCCCCAAAGGTAGCTCCCATCCTCAACGCCTCCCTATGAGATTTAAACCTATGACCTAGTGGAGAATAAACCCCTCATGAATAAAAATTAATCAATGACTTATTGGCGATAATAAAAATGCTCTTCTCCTACTCTTTTGCATTTTCCATAATATAAATATACATATATAATTAAAATAAATATATTTATATATTAAATAATTTAATAATAAATATGGAAAAATTTTAAATTTTATTGTTTTTGTCAAGTGATTTGTATTTATCCAGCCTTAACCCATAGCTTAAGAAACCAAGGCACCAATCCTAAGTTGACTTGATTTCAGTGGGTCTCCTCCTCCTAGCATGGGAGAAACAACTTTCGTGAGGTTTAATCCTAGGTCATCTTCCTAAAGAAGTCCATTATCAACCGATTGTGCTAATGAAGCTTGATGGCAAAACGTTAACCTTATTTAATAACTAAATTATAAAATATAATCAATTTATAAATAATATCAAAATATTTTATCTTATAGATAAAATAAGACATATGACATTTATCTTGAATGTCTTTGAAATTCTCAAAGTACATTAAATTAATGCTTTATGATAGATTACATATTTATAACCAATTTACCTTGTTAATACTATTTTGGGATAATAATTAATACTAAGTTATAAAAGTATAATATATACTTTTATAACTAACTTATATATTTACATTAAAATGTGGTTATTTTTATAACTAATTTACATATTATTTTATGATGAAAACTCTGGATTTTAAAATACATATTTTATAATCGATTTGCATCATTTTTTAAATAATTTTTACTTAAAATTTAATTAAACTCTAAATTTTATTAATTTATTCGAATTGTTTTGTAAACAATATGTGTTTTTGTTTTAAATTATTAGCATGTTATTGTTAAGTAAATTTGATTTGATAATTGAGTTAAAGTTATTAAGTTGGTATTGGTGGTTGTGATATTGATATTGAACTCATAATATTACAGGTATTTAAAGCTTTTAAGAGACTTGATCATTCTCTATTGTAAAGTGATACAGTTGGGATAAGGTTTACATGGTTGGGTCAAGGTGTTGGCAAATATGGCTAGTTTCTTTTAAGATATAATAGATTTATTGTTGGTTTGTCAATTTAATTATTAACAATTGGAATGAGCCAAATGAAGAGCGGAAAAGGTGAATTTTCTATTTGGTGAAGACAGAACTATAGTGTTTGGTCAAGTTGCTAACCGGCCAAGAGTAGTGCATGGATGGCCTACATAGAGATGACATGAGATGTAGAGGCAAAGTCCAAAGCCAACATATATGAAACCAAATCAAGATATTTTTTCCAATCTAAGGGCATGAGAAGGTGTGTGGAAATGAGAAAATGACAAAATATGTGCCATGGTAGCAACATCAAAAAATGAAAAAATTAATTTCAAGATGAAAATTTGTAAGCTACATTTAGATGGTCGGTTGGTTAAATCTAGGTGATGGAGGAGAGCATATGAGTTTTAAAGATTGGATCTTCAAACTTAAATTTAAAATGGGATTGTCAAACAAGAGTCAAAGTTATTAGGTTGACAGTGGTGATATAGGCATTGACATTGAAACCATGATATTACATGCACTTAAAAGCCTTTAAAAGACTTTTAGGCATTTCTCTATTATAAAGTGTTACGAGTTGAACAAAAAAAGATTAATATTGATTACCTTAGATATCTGTTTAAGTCAAAAAAATATTTATTTCTAAATTACAAATAGATATTTATTACTGTGTAATTTTGTTCCATTTAAACGTTTTCAAGGTAAATCATATATCTGTTTCTTTTGTATATAGTTACCTTTTAATTATTTTTCTTTGCCAATTGATTAAATCATTAACAAATATGTATTAATAGATTAATAATTTTCATTAATTTTCTTTGCCAATGGATTAAATCATTAAAAATTATATATTAATAATTAATCATTTTCATTAATTGATATTTAAAATCTGACCTTTCACAGAGGTCGCTGCATGAGACTTTCAAAACCATTCGAGTAGAGGTCGCTGCATGAGGCTGTCAAAACCATTCGAGTAAAAAATGACAACATTTTGACACCACAAAAAATAAGATAATTGTCTCAAAGCTGGCCGATCTAACGAATCATAGATTTCCCAAAACAACAAAATTTTTCTTGTAGAATGACTTTGGAACATAAATGTTCAAAAAATATAATTTTACCAAAATTACCAAATATTCTTGTAGCCAAGCCGATGGTTTAATCTTTTTGACAAAATTAGAATAAAAATTTGCAATAACAAAAATGAAAATAAGAGAAGTGAAGATGGTTTTTCCAATCAAATATACATTTTATGATAAACTTTTTCTTGGAGCCCAACCACAACCATTACATTTTCATTCATTCTGCATGTAAAAATTCACAGCCTTAAATTTTGGTTGGTTGAATTCACCATATACACATCACAGCTAGCTGAGGTATGATACAGAGATAGAGGTAGAGGGAGATTTCTTACAAAGTGGAAATAGCTTCCTTAAAAATCCCAACTTCTTGGGTAGTGCACTTGCTAATGTGTGAGGTAGAGGAACGGAATTACAGGTCTCACATATTTGGTGGCTTTGTGGCAGAGAACAACTAGTGATACTATTCCCTGCAAAATTTGGGGCTTCTTCTTCTTGTAGAGAACTACCAATGATAATATTCCAAAGATCCGTTGGGGGAGGTGTAGAAAGTTTATTGTCAATATTGTCTGGTGGAGGACATGGAATATTACAAAGGTCTCTCATGGCCCCAATGCCCTTCACGTGGCCCGCATGACTGGAATGTCGCTCTATCATCGCCATCACTCTCTGCATAGCCGCGCCCAACCTCCCGTTGTTGCCTCCAATATGCCGCTACTTCACCTCCTCAGCCTAATCTGCATTGTCACATGACGCACAATTTCTTAATGGTTGAGCATGAATCTTCTCAGTGTGCACCCTGTTGTTGTGAAGGCGGTGTATCTTCCCATTATTCATGAACTCCACGAAACCACTCCTGCTATTGCTCTTGAATCGGGTGAACCATGTCTATATTCAAATTTCAAATTAGAATAATAGCCCACCACTAATTCAAATTTGAAATTGAATTGGATGGATCCATATAGATACATGGATGACATATGGTAGATGGGAGTGAGAAAACAGAGGTTGGAAAATGTGGGAGACGGTGACGGAGCCAAGGCCATATTAGACACGACCGAATAGAGATTGCCCGAGGAAGGTTACCGGCATGAGTAGGGCATGAAAAACTAAGGGTAAATTCTCGATCTTTGATCTGCCATTTGAATGGCCATGTATGATGAAATAGCCACCATGTATGTTGCCCATTAGCTATTGCCGTCCTGGAGCCGAGTGATCTACCGAAGAGGGGAGGACCGAAGGTGTCAAATCACCTCTGGTTTGTCCCAGCTTTAGCTTCTTTCTTTAGATTACTTGTTCATTTTGAATTTTGAGTTCATGAACGCTGTTTGACTTTATAATTTTAGTAATTTTTTTTTTTTTTAAAAGCTCTGTTGTCCCTTGTGTAGAGTTATTTGGTCTTGAATGTCTTGACAAATTTTATTTTTTTAAGGATTTTATTTCATTTTTCATAAACTTAGAGTGTCAATTTTTTTATTATTTTTAAGTAAAGTAATGGATATTTTATCATGTTTGTTGTAAACATATCAATGTTGTGAAATATTTTCTATAAATTTTGAAGGTGATAACTTTTTTTCTCTTTGATTTTTTTTTTTTTTAAATTTAATAGAGTAATAGATATTTTATCCTATTTGCTTTAGATATATTAATGGAGTTGTCTTTAATGTGGTTTTTTAGAGTTTTTGGTGGATTTTTTGGCCGGAATTTGGCGGAAAAAATTGAGTTGAAATCTTGATTTGACTTATTTAAAATGGTTTTTTGACTGCATATATGGATTAAGCACCTGAAAAACTCATGGGCCACTTTGATTGTGCAGATTTTACCCATCAAACTTGTGATTTCAATGAATTACTGACGGGTTTTACACAAATTAGATCAGAAAAATAAATAGGAATTTTTTTCAAAAAGTCGCATTAAAGACAACTCATATATTAATATTGTGAATATTTTCTTTAGCTTTTCAAGTTTGGGTGTTAACTCAACATTTTCAAATATTTTGTGATAAAGTTGAATGGTAATTCTATGCATCAACCTATTTAGTCCTTTTTATTTTTAGATTTTGCATTTTTAGCTTGATAACTTTTCTAATTAAGGTTTTTTCAACCTTTTTACATATTGATATAAATGCATACCTAGTGTACCATCTGCAAACTAATGAAAATAATTGTTCATTTATATCTCAACACTCGTTAATACTTTTTAGTTGTTTGATGATAGGAATGATTATAAGCGCATAGCCTAAGTTGGCTACTTATAGGGAAGTGCAAAGTACATTAAGGTAACACACAACTTGTAAAAGTTGTGTTTTTATTATTATCTATCATTGTAAAAGATGTATTTGTATGAATAGATATGTGGGGTTGCATGGATCTGTGCTTTCTCATATAGTAGCAAATTCTTATATGGACTGTGTTGGTGGATTTGACGCATGGGTGTATGAAATTGCACCAATTTAAGGGGTGTGGTCTACCCCTACAAACTATTGGTCACCAACAGAAAGTGGTGGAGCTCAAAAGCAGGTAATCTAGAGGAAAAAAAATATGCGAATATATGCTCAAAGTAAACTAAAAAAACTAAAACACAAATATACAGAAGCTATTGAAGAGAGTCAAAACGATATTAATGAAAACGATGGCTCAAAGGCCTCTTCGTATTAAATGTTTGAAATGGAGAAGAAATTTTACCCACTTGCCAAAGGGCCCCTAGGAAATGGCTCTAGGTCCTGATGCAAGGATGTTGGTTTCCAAGCTCTGCCTCTATGCAGTCTCCCTCTCTCTCCGCTGTGATGGACTAGGATTGTTGGGTGGCCAACAATCGAGTCCCCTCTATCTCCAGCTCCGGGTCACACACTGCTGGTATTTCTTGGGCAATTCTGACCATCATAACAATGTGATCACCCTTTCTTCATCTCTTGGTGGCTTTATATAGGGGATTTCAAATCCTCCTTCCCTCCCTTGGTACATGATGGATGGTGACCCAAGGGAGAGGTATGATTCCATTGTGTGCTCCAAATATTCCTTTATGTGCTCACATAGTGTCTAAGGAGGTGTTGGTGGTTGTCCTTAGACGGCTTCATATAAGGAGTAACTGTCCTTTACTTTGTGTGGTCCTGGAAAGTGACATTTTTCCATTTCCAGGAATGCGCGCTTATCGGGCAAAAAATCGCGCAGAAGGCACTCTTATCGAAGGATTAAGCGCACAATTTAGCATTTAAGACTATTTCAAATATGATTTTCTCAAAACCTTAGAGATTTTAAATACTTCTTGATTCCACAATGTGTTCTTGCCCTGTAAATCCTTAGGCTTGACATTAATTAATGCCATCTTCTGTTGTATGATTTTCTAGTGTTAACAGTTTCCCCCTAATGTGTGAGGTCTAGGAAGGGCTGTATAGCTGAAATACATTATAGTTTCTTTTCTATATTGTGCGCAGAGAGAGAGAGAGGCCTGCATGAATCTTGGAATTGAAAACACCTTGCACTGTTTCCTAGATGACCATGGCCTAAGGGACCCCTGCAAGCAAACAAAATATATAACATATATACAAAATTTCAATGATGTGAGCATGTCCCATGCTCGTGATGCTATGGATAGTTAAACAAAATTGACAGATGCATGTGCTGTCTACGTCACTACCATGGTAGTGATGTTGGCAGTTGTTGACGACAATTGTTGATGCCCTCAAGGGCGTTTTTTATTTGACGATAGGTGGAATGTGGTACCCATAAGCGTAAAATTAGTATGGCATCTAGCTATGCAATGTACGCATATGTACTGGCTAGGACCTTCCCATGTAAGCATTGTTGATAGAGATGCTTATGGAGGCACGGGTCTTCGACGGATCTTAATCAAAGTGCAATGGTTGTAAGGTACGATACCATCTTGACATGAAAGCTTTTTTTGTAGTCAAATTTTAGGAGGATCGATGACATCTGTGGACAATGATGTCTCCCATAGTGCCACTCGAGGATACCCCTTTGTATGGGGAGGGGTGATCCAAGGTACCACTTTATTTTTGGAAAGGAGGTGTCGAGGTCGACAAAAAGGAAGCCTTAACCGAGCCATGGTTCACTGACCTGAGGGGTCGAGGACCTAGATGTGATGGGTTTAACATAGGAATGTTGGTGAGAGGTGACTGAAAACCAATGATGGGAATTCAGTGGCCCGAGGTCGGAGTATAAATTAGTAGCTTGGCAACAATCATAGTTATTTCTGAAGGGAAAATCCCTGGAGTCGGTAGGAATTCCAGGGCGGGTGTGAACTGGCTATGAATGTCATGATGGTGCATTCGTGGGGGTGAAATACTCCGACCAAGGGAAATGAGGGACTGCTTCCATGGGGGAAAAGATGAAATATGAGGGCGAGGCGGCGAAGTGCATCATTTGTGGTCTTTGTACACTTACCAAAAGAATAAAATAATGAGGTTTGGTTTGTACAAAACACAGAGACGGGTACCCCGAAACACGAAAGGGTTCACTCACTAAAGGTGTGAGGACGGTGTTTTGCTGGGGGTGGGGGTCCCTTTGGTTGGTCTCATGTTCGGGGTTGATGAATCGGATGGAGGAGTGTCACCGATGGGATAATGCTGATGGAGGTATGGTGGGCCAAATGCGATGCACGAAGGTGCGCTATCAATCTGCTTGTACAACCTGGTCGTCTGGGAAGGGGGTTTGAGTTTGAATGGTTAACTTGACCTTATGCATGATGAATGGATGGGCATGAGGTGCTTCCCAAACTGAAATGGTATAGCCATGGCATCACTTATGCTGTGATATATGGTCTACTTTGGGTAATGAGTGCCATGGAAGGGAGGCTCTACCGACCAACGCGGACGTTTATCATGTGCAAGGTGAGGTGATGATAAACGTGGTCAGGTATGAGGACCATATGGTTTATTTCTGATGGAGAAATGATGTCAGGATATGCAAAGTTTTCCGCGACTCTATCATTCTGGGGGTAGAATGATACTTGCTCTAGAACCTTCAGTATATGGTGTTGTAAGTAGCTTGTGGGTTCTTCCTACAAAAACAATTACCTCAAGTGAAAGCATCTTCTTTTCATCAAACATTATTGACAGGCATGATATTTAAAAAAGGAAGATGGGAAAGGGCATACCTGTCGGCACTGAAAATTATTTTTTCAGGAGTGCGAATGTGTGGCATTGCCTCTGTTTGTTATGGAGTGTTGATCACAGTGTTGCTTTCAGTTTGGTGATTAGATACTCTAAGCTCTAGCTTTTCCTTGGGAGTTGTTACTTGGGTCCTAGTTTTGATTTCAGTAGGGGTTTCCCCCAGACTGAGATCAGGGGGGGCATTGTCAGTTACTGTCCCCTGTCCATCATCTCCCTTTTGTTTGTTCCTCGGCTTCTTTTAGTATCATTTGGAGGATTTTCATAATTCTCGTAGTTGTGTGGTTTTTGATGAGCCTAGGAAGGGTTGCACTAGATTGACCAGCGCATTACATTGTGCCATTGGTCCATTCTGTGCGGGGAATGGGGGATATCAGTTCCCTTGTCCTTGGTTGGTATATGAGTGCCGGGTGACTTTGATGATAGCTTGGTTGTGATACGTTCTAAGTAGAATTGTATGAGTATCTAGGGTATCGATTACTGCTGCCTAGGTGTCCTTGGGCCAAAGACCCAATCGAACCGTCTACATAATCGACGTGAATGGTGCTACTGTTTCCTAGGTGATCTTGGGAAAAATACCCGATCAAGCCGTCTGCATAATCGATGCGCATGGTACTACTGCTGCCTAGGTGATCTTGGGTCAAAGACCCGATCAAGACGTCTGCAGAATCTACCTACTTGGTAACTCTCCGAGTATCATGGGTATTACTACTGCCTAGGAGATCTTGGGTCAAAGACCTGATCAAGCCGTCTACAGAATCTACCTACCTGGTAACTCTCTGAGTATCATGGGTGTTACTGCTTCCTAGGAGATCTTGGTTCAAAGACCCGATCAAGCTGTCTGCAGAATCGACACACATGGCCACTCCCCGAATACAGATTACTACTACCTAGGTGACCTTGGGTCAAAGACTCGATCAAACCATCTGCAGTAATCAATGTGCATGATAACTCAAGAGGATGAGGCATCCAGGTTCCCCTTTCCCTGGTTGGTGTATGGTGGCTTGGGGGGAGGAGAGACAAATGGCTATCTTTCTGGTGAGTGTCATTCCTCCTGCATGTACAAGATGACATGAGGTACATCTTCGACAAATTGCGTGGTGGGATCCTCTTGGTAGGATCACATGTAAGGCGTCCCTATATCATGGTATCTCTGGGAAATGGTGGGTATAGTGCCTGTAGGTGCCATAGAGAGAGAATGCACGATTGGTACACATCGGTTTACCTTTACCTTTGGTGGTAGGTTACTTATTATAGGAACGCAGTGTCGATATGTCTTCTTCGGAGCTAAGGAGTGGTTTTGACTCATCTAACTCCAAACATATGTGGGTAGGGTGGCCGATAACATCACATATGGGGCAGACTGGCGAATCCCTTTGAATGGTGGGGGTCACCATCTTCTTTCCTCTGTTTGTGGTTTTCTTGGCCATGATAACCGGTTTCGCAATGGGAACTTCCTTTGCGGGGACAATTTTGACCATTTCTTGGGTTGGTTAGGGCTCTTTGGGGCTGAGGGGATTTAACCCTATGGCAGTAACATTGGTAGCTCCTGTTCTAGAATGGGGGATGAGGTACCAAACTGGGAATGCCAATGATATGTTGGGTAACACCAGTGTTGACAAAACCTGCTGGGAGATGAAACCAGCTGGGGGGTAGAGGAAAGGGGTTTGGGAGGTCGTGTAGGCTAGAGAGGCTATCGTGGCTGATGACTCAGTGTCGTTACTACTTGATTTTGTGCCCTGAATAACCTCGGTGCTTGATGTGGACATCATACACACTGGTGCCCCTGTGGCATCGGGCGATGCCTTAGGGATAATCGGAGGATCTCCTAGGAATGACCCTAGGATGGACGGCGGTTTGAATTGGCTAGGGCCATATTCTCGGTACCGTGAAAGAGCATCTGCAGCTATATCTATGTAGGGTAGAATTACATCCGTGTTGTTTAAGGGATGCTTCTGGTTGTGTATCAACTAGTCTACAGTAATGATGCGATCCTTGTGGGGGAACATCATAATACGGAAGACAGAGGAGGCTATGGAAGACATGGCATACATATAACTCCGCCTGAGGAGTATGTTGTAATCCAGGTAAGCGTCCAAGACTTCAATGTCTATGTGGACCGTCTTTCCGGCTAAACAAACCAGGACATTTTGGTAGAGGCCAACGGGAGTCGAGGGACAAGCATCGTAGGCTCGAAGCATTATGGCCGAGGGTTTTAGTTCAGGAGAACCCAAATTCTACCAAACATTTTTTGACATGATGCATGTCGATGCACCCTCGTCAATGACACATTGGTGAATAGTCATATTTTGGACTGATACCGGTATTTGGAAGACGACCATGGAAGGAAGCCTAGGGGTGGCTTTGTCTAAGTCAAAAGCCATCATGCACGTATCGGCAGGGTCGATAGAGCCTAATGCGGAATAGTAGGGCTTTCCATTGCGTTTGGCATGACTTCAGTACTTCCAACGCGGACATAGCAGCGGGTGATTGAGCTAAATCGTCCACGATGCTATAATTATGGGCCACTTTGGAGTAGTTACCTGCTCGCCTATTAGGTCCCTTTGCCATATTTGGAAATGATTCTATAGGCATCTTTGAAATGGTCAAAGGTGCAGTCAGTGCACTAGTACTAGCCCCTCATGTAGTGGAGTCTGGTAGGGTGTCGTAACTATGATTTCGTGTTTGGAAAAACATTTCTTCCCCAATCATGTAAATTTCATGGCTATTTTTCCTGGAATCATCTGGGTTTTGTTTCTGAGTGTAGACCGTCCCTTGGTGGGGGAAAGGTTCTTGCATAACAACGGGTTGCTGGGAAGATCCTCCTTGTCCTTAGTTACTTTGAAGCTTTTTTAGCTCGGGGAGATCAAGACAGTGGTGAGTGTAGTGCCCGTACTCACCACATATTGAACAAGAATGGTTTGTTCACAGAGGTGGCCTTTTGCCTTGTCGTTGGGAATTGCTTGGCTCCTGGTTTTGTTTCCTGCTAGAGTTGCCTCCAGCCTGGGATTGCAGTGGGCACTGTTGGTTGTTGCCCCCCTGTCCAAGGTTCCCTTTTGGCTTATTTTTTTATTTTTTCTTAACAACGTTAGGAGGGTAGTTCCCTTGGTTATACTAGTGTGGTTGATTTTGGGATGGCTGCACAAATTTCACCTATGCGTTGGTTTTCATAGGTGGGTTGTGTGCTTGGGACTGAGCATAACGTTGTCCTTTATTTGCACCTGGCCATTGGGGGGGAGCTCTTCCGTTAGTGTTTCTTTCTGCGTACTGGGTCCCGTTAGCCGAAGGATAGGGTCCTCCTTAGTGATACGCTTGCGCCCTACTAGTCAAATCTTGCTAAGGCATGTGATGACTTTGAAATCTGAGTTGAGACATGTTATGGGTAGAATTATGTGCATAATCAGGATTGTGACTACTTTTGCCTAGGTAACCTTGTGTCATTGACCCAATTAATCCGTTTGAAGAATTTGACATGCCTAGAAATTCTTGATAAGTTTGCAGGCGCGGGGCATTAGGCAGGATATTGTAAATGTATCCTGACTGCATATAAATCAGTTCAAGCTCCCAAAATTTACTGATTGCGTCCTCTTTGGATGTGGTGTATTGCTGTGCCACATCCTTTGAAATCTCCACCGTCAGAGTTTTCAAGAAAAAATCTAAGAGGACCTGATCGTCGAGTTTAGCTTTGCATAAACTGCGACGCCGCCTCCATTCATGAAGATGTTCAGAGATATGGATGGTGGGGGTTTGTCTAAAATGAGTTAGTAACTCCATTCTCGAATCATGGTGAATGGGTAACTGAAAATAAGTGAGGAACGCAGTAGCGAGGGCGCTAAAGGTTCCATGTGAAGCAAGAGGTTGCTCCACGTACCACTTCGCCACTACTCCTGTAAGAGTGTGTTGAAATAGCCTCAATCGAATAGTGTCATCGATGATACTATTCGATGAGCACCATAGGTGAAAGGTCATTACATGATTACCTGGGTCTTCTACTTTCTTGCCTTCGAACTTTGGTATATCTGAAGGGAGCTTCATGGGCATGGGAGGCCATGAAGGATCGTGTGTGATGGGGTCATTTATGAGCTTGGTTAAATTGGGTAGATTCAATGCAGCTAATTAGGGTGATTGGGAGGTTGACGCCATGGCAACGTGTGAAGACATGAAGTTCTGGTTAGAACGAGGGTTAGTCTATGGCATACCCTGATGCGTGTTGAGCTAGCTTCCCGAATGGGACGCACTCCTCTTCCCCCTAGGGGTCGAGGGGGGAGTGGTGTGCCGTAAGGTGTTGGGAGACTGACTAGGGTTCGCAACTATGGTTGCTCCAATGAAGGATGGACCAATGAAGGTGGCAGTGTTCCGTCTTTGACACCTGAATGGCGAAATACTTGGAACCCCTCCTTGTAATAGGGGGAGGTCCAAAAAATGCCTAGATCGACGAGGTTCCATTGGGACCCTTGGGGTGCTGACTAGGTTAGGTTTTGGAAAAATTTGAGAGGATAGAGTCTATGATCACAATAAATTTATGGTCACATACATAAAACAAAATGAAAATGAAATAAAATTTTCATTTACCTTAATCTATGTGATCAATCAAGAAAAAAATGGTTTTTTTTTGTTTGATACTCAAAATCTTAGAAGTCCTATGCATCCTCACACACTCAAAAGTAACTAGGCCTTGAGAAGATTCCTTGCGAGTGCTGGCACAATGTCTCGTAAGAGCTGGCGATGCCCCTAGTCAGCCGAAGAGAATCTACCAAGGTAAGGGTAGAGGGTCTAGTGCTTGCCTGCACTGTCACCTATAGGGTAAAGGGTGCCCTAGTTTTTGGCCACTAAGAACCACTGTCCCACATGAGCGTTCATGTCTTGGGCTTCTTGGTAGTTAGCTAACAGTACTGAGTATCAGCCAGTTCAGGTAGCCCCAAATGATACCCTACGCACTGCGCCTAAGCCTAACCCCCTTTGAATCGGGTGTCTACTACACTCGGGTTTTCTTTTCCGTGGGCTGATAGGTGGATTTTAAGCTCCCTAAATACACAAATTCTATGTTTCAATATGAAGTATGATCAAGAGGGCTTATTGGATGCCTAACCCCTTTATCCTAACTTAAACTATAAATTCTTTTGTGGCCCCTGTGGGGATAATTAAGTGAGTTTTGGTTAAGTTAGTATTAGGTGCCTTCCTTTGTTTAGTGGGTGAGTATGTGTGAGCATATGGTGAACAATCTCATAGTTTGAACATATGGATATCAGTGATCCTTTACAAAATTCCCCTAGTTAAACTATGTGATGTTGTTCTTGGCTCAAATGGAAAACATGTGCAGATAAAGGGCCGCTTTCAAATTTTCCTAGTTAATCTATGTGACTAACTAAAGGGAGATGGCGAATTGTAAATATAGAGCGTTCATATGCTTACCTAGGATCACCGAATTGTGGAAAGGTAGTAGAGATTACTTGCTGTAATCAACAAATCGATCCTAGTCCCATAATCCCTAATGCACAGATTGAACTAAACTAAACAATTTCTACACTAGAAAATAAAACTAGCTTACTTGGACTAGTTAATCTAAGTGTGCATACCATAATTTGCAAAACATAAATTGTTCGGAAAGCAATGGTTAATTCGCCCCCTACTTAAACTATGTGAATATTTTTTGCAAAATACCAACTTAAATGAAAACTAACTCTAAGCCTATAGAAGGCTGCTAAAAGTAAGTTCTCAGAAGCTGTGGGGTATCAACATAAGTGTTGGCAGAGACATTAGGGGCTGCCCAACACACTTACAAGCAGAAAAATGCAGAATATAGAGAAAAAAATCTCATTCTATGATTTGCGCGGAAAAGGCTCTGACAGGTGCGCTTTCCTGCGTGCAGGCCAGTCCTGAATGCATGCATTGCGCGTCTATGAGAAAAAACTGCACGCAAAAATCCTGCAAGTAAAAATATTAGGAGCTACCTTCTTCAGTCTATCACTCTAAGTGAATCTAGGGACTGTAAGATGGATTAGAGGACTATCAGCTTCACTCTTCCACATAGAAAAAGGTCTCCTGCAAGAGATGGCACAACCACATAAACTTGTAAACTTTTAGTGGAGTCTCCAATCCTGTGTTGGTGGATTTGATGCATGGGTGTATGAAATCGCACCTGTTTAAGGGGTGTGGTCTACCCCTATAAACTATTGGTCACAGGCAGAAAGTGGTGGAGCTCAAAAGCATATAATATAGAGGAAAAAAAATATGCGAATGTATGCTCAAAGTAAACTAAAAAAACTAAAACACAAATATACAGAAGCTATTGAAGAGAGTCAAAACGATAATAATGCCAACGATAGCTCAAAAGGCATCTTCTTATTAAATGTTTGAAATGGAGAAGAAATTTTACCCACTTGCCAAAGGGCCCCCAGGCAATGGCTCTAGGTCCTGGTGCAAGGATGTTCGTTCCAAGCTCTGCCTCTAATGTAGTCTCCTCTTTCCGTTGTGATGGAATTGGATTGTTGGGTGGCCAGCAATCGAGTCCCCTCTATCTCTAGCTCCGAGTCACACACTGCTGGTATTGCTTGGGAAATTCTGGTAAGAATAACAATGTGATCCCCCTTTCTTCATCTCTTAGTGGCTTTATATAGGGGATTTCAAATCCTCCTTCCCTCCCTTGGTACATGATGGATGGTGACCCAGAGGAGAGATATGATTCCATTGTGTGCTCCAAATATTCCTTTATGTGCTCACATAGTGTCTAAGGAGGCACTGGTGGCTATCCTTAGGCAGCTTCATATAAGAAGTAACTGTCCTTTGCTTTTTGTGGTCCCGGAAAGTGACATTTTTCCATTTCCAGGAATGCGCACTTATCGGGCAAAAAGGCACATAGAAGGCGCTCTTCTCGAAGGATTAAGCGTGCAATTTAGCACTTAAGACTAGTTCAAATATGATTTTCTCAAAACCTTAGAGATTTTAAATACTTCTTGATTCCATAATGTGTTCCTGCCCTGTAAATCCTTAGGCTTTACATTAATTAATGCCATCTTCTGCTGTACGATTTTCCAGTGTTAACTTGGAGTAATTTGAAGGTAAATCTTTGGATTCTTCTCTCAAGCCTAATTTTTAAGTTAGATATATGGATGACATAAATTTAAAATATTTTCATGGTAAAGAAATGCTTAACAATTTTATGAAGCATCAAAATGGACAATTTAAGCATATTTTGTTTACAATGGAGATAGAATATAATAGCTACATTCCTTTCTTATAAATTCTCATATATAGGAAGGTAAATTTTTCTTGGGGTCAATAAGCATATCGTAAGAAAATCCACATTAAATACCACCTTCATGTTGACCCTATAATCAAAAGAAGATTGAGGGTATTAAATCTTAAGGCTGTAGTAGTGATGCCTTTTGTGAATTGATAAGTGGAAAAGAAGTAATTGTACGATGCTAGTGGGCATCAACTCAAGAATGATTCTAACAAAACTACATAACAATAGACGCAGTAGACTACTTTTGACATGAGAAACATGGTGCACATTTATAACCGCATTGAAGAGTATCAAGTAATAAAGTCTTGTTTAAAACTATGCTCAAGACACTTAAATCTTTATGTGGATAATAGAAAATAAACATTATATTGCACTTATGAAAAAGCTTGAGCACTCACTAGTGAAAGCAAGGATTAACTACAAACATTTGCATGCATAATATTATGATATTTTTCATTTAAAGAGAATGACTAAATATGAAATGCACTACTTGTAAAGAATGAATGCATGTATTGTTCTGTGTAATAACGAAGTAATGCAAAAGGTGAGAGTTGTCCTTGAAAATTATTGTAGAATGTTTTAAAAGACATTGAAGGAACCCCTTTAGATGTTAAAAATGAACAATGAGTCAAGTGGTAAAGCTTGATTGTAGTGGCTAATTGATGATTGAGTCGTGTCATGGTTGAATTTAGGATGGTTGGTAGCATTGATTAGTTGGTATCACATGACTAACTATTAAAACTTATATGTATTAACCAATTTTGATTAAAGCTTATTGCAAGTTGTAAACAAGTGATTGTGGTAATTTACTTCATGTTGCTGTTCTGTTGGTAACAATACACAATGGAAATTGAGGATGTTTGGATTGTTACCATAATTGTTACTGAAACTTACACATTGATAATAAATGAGTGCCTTTGAATGATTAAAGTTCTATTTAAGATTTTATGCACATTGTTGAAAACTATAATGATTGCAAAAGTGAATACTGGTATAACCATGCATACCCATGATTGCAAGTTATTGAAGGTGATAAAGAACTTGGATTATGATATAATATTATCATTAAAGTGATTGATATCATGGTCCTGTCAACTTAATGATAGTAATAATTAGATGATGTTAATTACCTTGTTTGTTTAAACCACACAACTCTATGAATTGATGATTCAATGGTGATGTTAGTTGGTATGCATTAATGATTGTTGATTAGGTGATATGCATAAACGAAATGACATGATGCATGGTTTATAAACTATTGGAATGTGAATGATTAAAGTATTGTTCCCTTAATATTTCTTTGGAAAGTCTTCTTTATGGACATTTCATTTTAACATATGAAGGATGCATTCTTACTTGTTATATTACTTTTATTTCATAGAAAATGGTTTATGAAAAGTAACAAGACCAATACTAATATATTGAAATATTGAGAACTTTGATGCATGTGAAAGTAAAATTCATCTTGACTATATTTGACAAAAAAGTTGGGCATAACAGTATCTTGTAGAAGGTATGGTTTTATTAGAAACATTGTGACTAATGTCATTGATGTGATTAAGTAGGGGTAGCTTAGTGGTGACATAAGAACTCATGAAAGGTAAAATGTTGCAATGTGAATTGCAACTACATATGAGAAGGTATAATGTTTAACAATACGATATGCAAGTTTGGTATTGTTTTTTTTTTAAACTACATGTTGATATTTATGTGAAACTTTGAAATGAATACCACCTATATGATATGAAATTTCAGTTATGATTTTCTTGTTAAGTCTACTTTTACAAAACTATGGAACTCATGCTGAGGGTCAAGTATGAGTGCATGGTGTACATAATTTTTTATTTTTTTTTAATGATAATAAGCATATGGTCAGTTATGTAAATTACAATGGGAAAATTTGCTAAAGGAGAATTTCACGTATCAGACAGTTATGAGATAGTTGTGAAGGCCAAGGAGGCCTTGGGATGAGGCGGTTGCTTGCCCGGATTTCCTCTCCCTAGAGATAAAAGATCTCATTAAGAGAGAAGAGTGATTCAACCATGAAATATTCTTCTCATAAATCTAAACCATCATTTTATTGAATGACCTTCACACATCCTAACTCTACAATAACTTTAAGAGCACTAAAAGACATTTTTCATTTTAGCACATCAATGAATCATCAATAAATGAATGGTAGCTCTAACTACTAAGTGGAATAATTGATTATATAAATTGAAGTGAAGTGAGAAGTGGAATGATTCTAAGAGTATGTTATATAGTGGCTATGACCAATAGTTTTATGCTTTTGTGCAAGCATTGATAAAATGGAAGCATTATTTGTTGCTTTAGTAATTTATTTGATATATTAATTATCAAACATTGTAGTTTATAAATAATCAAGTCTAAAGTCAAAGACACATGAAGTGGGTAGAGTTTTTGTATAGTTCTTTTGTGTTGAAGCATGTGACAATGAAGTGAGAGAAAGTTGTAGAGGTGTTAAGCACAAGGATTAATTTATTGACTACCATGTCAATGGATGTGACATTTTTGTAAGTATACAATAACTATATGAGAAGGATGTATATTTTTTAATAGCTTGGAAAGATTGCATGGATCTTAGTGTGAAGAGAAGGCACCATCTTGGATTATTTTATCTATTAATGATTTATGTTTAGGAGTAAATGGTTGGGTATCCTAAAAGGATCCATGTGGGACAATCTCAGATGAAAGTTGTAGAGTGGCAAAGGAGGAGGTCACTTTTAGGTGGATAAAACTAGAGCATTGGTAGAGAACAGATAGTATGGGCTTGAAGTTGCTAAAGTTATTAAGAAATGCATTGAGGATTGTGGGATTTTTCAGCATGGAAAAGGAAAAAGGCTTAATATAGGACAATAAAAATTATTATTAGTACTTAATAAAGCATGGGAGGATTTGAACATGGATTTTGGATTGCTAAGAAAGAAACGAGGAAGTAATTCCTTATTTTCTCTTATAATCTTATAAGATTTTTGTTTTTAAAAAAACCTTATAATCTTTTTTGGTTTATTTTTTTAAATGAATTTAGTATTATCAAAAATTTTGTAATTCTCCAAAAATCTGAATACTTGAAAATTGTAATCTATATTTTATGAATAAGAAAATTTAATTAAATAAATTGTAAAAAAATAATTTTGATTTCATATCATGGTTATCCAATAGAGTAGTAAAGAGTTCATAAATAGAGTAGTAAAGAGTTCAAAAATTATGAACTAAGTTTGGTACATGAATATCTTAGTTGATTAATACACCAATGTCATAAGGTTATAATAGATATCTATGGCATAGCATATTTCTAATTATTGAGTTTAGAGGTTTATTCTACAGTCTAGTATGAGAGTGAAGAGATGTGTAAGTTTGTTCGTTTTTCTCTTTTAAAATAAAAATAAAAAATAAAAATTATGTTAATAAAAATAAATAAATATGCTTTAAAGTAATTAGAAGTAAAAAAATGTGTCATTAAGATGTTTAAATCTTATAATTTAATTATTGATAAAATATTTTAATATGAATTAATATTGACATATACTTAAAAATATGTTAATAATAAAAAACTATTTTAATTTGTGTTATGCTAAAATATCATTTAAAAAAATTATGTGTATATTATGAAAAAAATAATTTTTTTATGATTAAAACATTTATTTGGTCATATATATACTCTATTCAATTTAAACAATGAAAAATAACATATTGTATTTTACTACCATACTTAAGATTAATCTATGCTTGTTATAAATATCTAATAGTCCATTATCCCTTTTGAACCCATAAAATAATATATAGCTAAATTAATAAATAATAGTGCTATTTTTTTTAACAATACCATTTTCTACATAAAATTCTTCACCGGGTTTTTTTATAAAATCTCACTTAATATATGATGTATATAATAGTAATATAATAAGCTTCAACGTGTTTTAATGAAGTCTCTCAGGTAAAATATGATGTATATGATGGTTATATAATAAGCTATTCCTAGAATGGGCATTTTTAAAGTAGAGTAAGAAGAACATGGGCTATAAGTAATTTATAACATGGAATCTTATTAATTTTAGATGCAAATATTTTATTTATGGAGAAAAAATTTTAGGGAAATTTTATATATTTTTTGAGATGGACTTTTTTAATTGGATTTATTTTGGTACGTATAAAATTATAAAGTTTAACATTAAGTATTAAACAGAATAATAAAGGTTGTTATGTTATAAATTAGAGTTTGGTTAGGTTTTGATAATGCGGAATTTATATGATTTATTATAATGTGAAATTTATTTAGAAATTTAGTTTATAATATAAGTGGGCCTATGGATATATATACAAATTTTCACAATCTATTATTTTAAATGTAAAAATATGTTTAAAACAAATTTAAGGAATTTTTGAGATTTGTAATGTTATAATTTTGTTTATCTATTTTTTTTTTTAAATATTGTAAAAATAATATATTTGAATATTATTAAGAAGTATACTTCCTAATTTATTAGATATTGAATTTTAAGCAACCAAAATTATACTTGATATAAATCTTTTCCTTAACACTTCTACACACAAGTAGAAACATTTCCCATTCCTTTTCGTGAGTCTCAATTGTTAAAACTTAGATGCTCACACCTAGCACCATCATTTGTATGAGTTAATTGACTACATATGCTATCTTTAGTTAATTGCTTACCTATTCTATCTTCATAGTATCTTTACCGTAATAGTTGTGCCATACAAGAAGAGGACTCAACCAACAAACAATAGACAACATACAAAGTGAGGATAAGGAGAGAAATCACTATCAAAACTTTTTGTTGAACCTTGCGCTATATAAGAAGAGGACTCAACCAACAAACAATAGACAACATACAAAGTGAGGATAAGGAGAGAAATAAGTCTCAAAAACTTTTGTTGAAAGGTTTAGTCTTGTCATCAATTGACTTGATATTATGGATAGAGCAAGCAACAGTTATCTATTCACCTCACATGAAAATTATTTTTGATATTGTTTTCATGGGAATCAATTTTGGCATTGGAGTTGTTTCTTAATGGGTTTGAATTGGAGCTCAATTTTTAAAGACACCATAGAATTAAAGTTTGAAAGAAGCAAATTTCCTCTTTGTTAATGATTCATTGAAGTTAATGGTTTATTGAATATTTAGTTGCACGTGTAGGAAAATATCCTCTCCTAAACTAATCTAACCTTGATTTCTCGCTATTCTCGGGATGGATTATTAAAAGTTTCATTCATGGATCTTGAATTATATTTAATTCACTCCTTATCCTCTAGTTAAATCCATAGTTACACGGGTACCGCTCCAAGGCATTGGAGAGCACATAGCCCGCCCTCCCCCGCTCCTGGGAGCTTGGGAGCTGGTAGAAAACGATCCAAAACCGTCGAGAGCTTCAACGGGTACTTTGGAGTTTTTTGAGAGCTTCACTGCAACATATTTTTTACGTTTTGGGAACTTCACTGCAATGAATAAGTGCAAAATTGCTGCTAGCTTGGGCGCTGCTTGAACTGATGGAACCATGCGAAGGGAAGGGTATGTCGCTGGGTCTAGATCTGGACATGGGTCTAGAACTAAGTAAAACAACCCGTTTATGGAAAGCCCTTATATCGAAATGAAGATAAGATGCTCAGTCAATCTTTATTTGTGTGATTGGAAAGCTATTCATTCTCCTAAGATGCACTAATAGTGGACGGATATATGGATATAAAAACATTTAGGTAGATCATTAGCCAGTGACAAAACCATCATTATTGCCCTTGGCTGAATGATATTATGAAATATAAATATTATTAAAAAACATTTTTTAATTTGGTTTTCAGATTTATTTATATTAACTTATAAATTTATAATTTTATTCTACAAACTTTTTTTGAGTTTTAAAATAACATTACTTTTTATATATATATATATATATATATATATATATATATATATATATATATATATATATTGATATTGGTAAGGTTATATTATGGACTAGGAATTGAACTAGTGACTTAACATATATAAAGTTGCATGAAATCACTTAATAATCAAATAATAATCATTTTTTTAGGTTTAAGAATTCCATAAGTTTCTTTGTTGAGAATAAATTTGATTAACAAATTAGTGATAGATTAATATTTTGATTTTTTTTTTACAATGTTTCAAAGTTCAACCTTTTCAAATTATGTTCACGGTGTCATCTCTCTTTCAACTTCATCATGCACGCGTGACGGGATGACTGTTTTCTGGCCTATAGCAGACATATAATTTGCGTAACTAATAAGTCTGGCCTATAGATATGAGGTTTCCTTTCTTTAGTCCGGACTGTGTTTCCATCACAGAGTGCTATATTATTTACGAATATATATTTGCCAGATCTATTGTTTAGAGCTGGAGGTTAGTTTAATTGATTTTTTTAATTAATTTAGTTATTTTTTATATATTGGAAAATTTTATTATAATATAGTTGTCAAATTAAAAATATAGATATTTAGTATTATCATTATTCACAAATATAAATTGATTTCTCACTATTATTTAAAAGAAACCAATCACATAAAATTATCAATTATTTATCCAAAAAAATAGGTTAGCTTTTGGGCAGTTAACCTGTTTAAGATCTTAACCAAATAAAAACTGGATCTTAACCCAAAAAAACCTCTAAAATCATAAAAAGTAATTTATATTATAATAATATATATTTTTTTTTGTTTTTTATTTTTTAAATTATTTAACTATTTCAAATCATTTTTCAACTTTTTTCTTCTTTCTCAAATTTTCAATCTTTATTGATAGTTATGACCCAATTAATTAAGATGTTTTAGGTTGATCAGCTAAAACTATCCTGTGTTAGGATGATAACATGAAACCAACCTGTTCTAATTTGATTATTTTCTCTTTTTTGATGATCAGCTAAAACTATCCTGTGTTAGGATGTAAGATGGTGATCAAGGTATGCTTTTTATTATATAATAATTTGATGACAAATTTTTTTTTTCCCAATATTTCAATAGGGATGAAAGATGGCTATTGGGGTATGTTTTTCAAATAGGGATGAAAGATGGCTATTGGTGTATGTTTTTTATTATATAATAATTTTATGAGATTTTTTTTTTTTTTTTTTTTTTTTTAAATATATAAAGTATTATAGTTTATTATGTTATCAATCAGGATTTGAATTTAGGTAGAAAAAATAATAACCATTTTATTTAACTATTCAACTATCAGAAGTAACCTAGATTAACAACAATAAGATATTTATATAAATAAGATTTTATAACTATTAAAAACTTTATATTCCACATTTTTTAAAATCTTTCTCAATGTTTAATAAATTGAGATTTATGGATATATATTAGTTTGCTATAATATGAAGTAATAAATTTTCTTCATAAATTTATTTATTTGATATTATTGTTAATTATGTGTAGATGAATATATGATTTTTATTTTTCTTGATTCTTGATATTTTAAGGCCACATAATTTATTCTTCTTTGATTCCATACATGATTGTCATTTTGTTAGTTTATGGTAACTTTTTGTTTTATTATTTATTTGTTTCTTTACCTTTTTTTTCAATGAATGTTGTACCATTTTACTAGTTTATTATATGCTTTTGTATTTTTATATGGTGTTTTTTTGTCCATGAGTATGTTTATAATTAAGAATTTTTCTTACTTTACAAAACGTGTTTATATATAAATATATAAATGTCTTATTATCTATGTTGAATATTCTACCATATTTATTTGAGAAAATTTGATTATTTAAGAAAATTTGATTTTGTGAAATATTTGTTTAAAGATTTCAAATTTGGTTCTTACTTTCTCTAACTAGAACTCCACTTCAAATATTTTGCAATATTCTTCTTGTTCCCTATCTTCCTCGTCATTTTTCCTACAAAAATTAAAGGGTGATGCTATCAATTAACTTATTTCATCTTTATGTTTTTATTTATATTTTTGCTTTAACATATTTTAGGTTTAATGTTTTTTTCAACCTTTTACATATTGATGCAGGAGAATTTTTGGTGTACCATCAATCTTTTTCTAGCAAAAAAAAAAAAAAAAAAGTGTTTGTATTTTTTGTTTTAATAATCCCTAATTAAATTTCTAGTTATTTGATGATAAGAATGATTATAAATATATAAGTTGAGTTGACAAGGTTATTTATTGGGACGTTTAAGATAAAACAAGGTAGCATCCAACTTGTAAAACTATGTTTATATGAGGAAAAATTTTAGGAGTGGAATTTTGCTAATTGGCTATTTATTGATATTTTCTGGAAAAAAATATATCTACTAATTTCGCTAAAAATTTATCCTTTTTTTACTTATATATGATTAAATGGATAACATTGGCTAAAAAATTACCAATTTTAATAGTAAATTACATGGTTTTGTATTGAATGTTTGCCTACATTCTATATGTATGACTTTTCAAACTAGAATAGTAGCCCATAATACTATACATAGGCATAATATTTGAATCCTTACAAAATATCTTGATTTATATGAATAGATATAGGGGTTGCTATGGGGTCCCAGTTTCCTTTATAATAACAAAGATTTATATGGAGAAATTTGAGAGTAAATATTTGGATCCTTCTCTTTTGAATCCTGTTTTTTGGATTAGATATGTAGATGACACAAACAGAAAATCACTCATGATAAAGAAATCCTTAAAAATTTCATAGAGCATCTAAATGGTCAATATAATAATGTTGAATTACAATGGAGTTAGCCGATAATAACTGCATTCCTTTCTTAGACATTATTTTCTCTAAGAAGTTTGATGGTTTTATGGGCCATCATATCAAAAGGAGATCAAGTGTTTATCTTCTATATTATGATTCTTCACAATTATCACAAGGTTCTTTCCATAAATCCAAACCATCATTTGATTAAACAAGTTTGATGACCTTGATACATGTTTACTTTATAATAACATTGGGAGCATGAAAAGGAATTCATCCTTTGAACAGATTTGGTGAATCATTATTGGATGAATGATAGCTTTAATTACGAGTGATTGTGTGGTTCCACGTCATAATCCACTATGTGACCATGAATGATGATTCAATTGCTCCACATAAATCGAATTAAAATGATAATTTGAATGATTCTAAGAAGATGTTATGTTTTGACTATGAACAAGAGTTTTATGTTGTTGTGCAAGCATTGATAAATGAAGGAACTAATTGATACTTAAGTAGTTTAGTTATATATTAATCATCAAACTTTACAACATATAAACAAGAAAGTGTAATTAAGTTAGAGACACATTAAGTTGGTAGAGTTTTTATAAAATTCTTCTTTTGTTTTGAAGCATTGGATAGGAAAGTGAAATAGATTTTCAGATGTGTTGAGGAGGACAGAAGGATGTAGATTTTTTAGTAATTGTGAAAGATTGCAAGGATCTTTAGTGTAAAGAGAAGAAATTATATTTCAATTATTTTATCTAAGAAGAATTTATGTTTAGGAATAAAGGGTTGTGTATCATAAGAGCATACATGTGGGAGATTATTATATGAAAGTTGTGTACTGGTAAATTAGGAGGTCACTTTTGTGTGGAATGAACTATAGAATTATTATAAAATATTTACTATGGGGTAGGAGTTGCCAAAGATGTGAAGAAATGGGTTGAGTATTATAGGAATTGTCAACATGCGCGTGTAAGAAGCCATAGTATGTGCATGAAAAATTCACTATTATTACTTGGGAGACCATGGGAGGATTTGAGCATGGATTTTAGATTGCTAAGAAAGAAATGGGGTAATGATTCCATATTTGTTGTAGAAGATAAATTTTCTAACATGTCACAATATATTGCTTGTAGGGAGGACTCATGATGCAATTCATGTACCCATATTAATTTTTAATAAATCAATTTGTTTGCATGGATTTCCAAAGAGCATTACTTTATAAATAGATAATAAGTTTCTTAGTAACTTTTGGAGGAAACCATGGAAGAATTTGGGTTCCATATTATAGTCTATTTCACCATACCACCCCTAAAAAATGAGCATATTGAGGTTTTGAAGAAGATATCTAGGTGGATATTGGTGGCCACCTGCCTATTCCACCTATACCTCTAGTCATTAGTTTCCTTGATTATAGCAACATTTACTATTTTTAGCAGTTTTTAGGGTCCTAAACTTCCAGAGTTGTTTTGACCCCTAAACAATGTTTTTTTAAAGTCTACAGCAAGGCCATAAACATAGGGAGGGGCATACTACAAATACTATAGTACTCAGAGATATATTTCCAACAAGGTATCGTACATGCCAAACAGAGATTATATGACCAAGTTAAGACCCTTGGAAGTTGGCTACCCAACTAACCCCAACAAGGCCCACAAATTTCTAGCATTCCATCTCTCGGGTTTAGGTTTTTGGTTTTTTATATTTTCCATTTGTTGTTCAATAATAAAAAGGACCTTTAGCCTCATTGTAAAATAGTTCAAAGGCATGTAGCCAACACATCTATTCTTAGAGATAAGCTACCATCTCCGGAGCTAGTTTATTTCCTTTTTGCTTGTAAGAATCTTTCAGTTCTTTGATATTAATGAAATGAAGATTTATTTCTTCTTCATCTATGTGTTTATGTTTATATCTGTATTCTTTTGCATTATTTCACAAGTCCAAATCAAGAAGGGTCTAGGTATTGCTAAGATATCTAATTGGAGAGAAGCCTAGATAGTGGAATGTGGTCTTAGAACATGCTAAATTCACATATAAGAATTAATTAAACAATTTAATATGAGGAATGGAATTCCATATAGTGTATTGGAGATCATATAGAGAAGTGAAAATTTTAGTATTTTTTCCTAACATGTGTTTGAGAAGGGTGGTTGTAGATTCATTTGCAAGATTTGTGAAATAAGTGCATGAAAATATTAGAGGGAAACTATAGTGTAGTATCTTGAAGTATAGTTGAATTCTACTAATAAGAGAAGAGAGAAGAATTTTTTTGAAAGATATTTAGTCCTTTTACATTTTTCGAATAAGATTTTTTAAAAGGAAACAACTAATAAATTAAATCTTAAGAAGATAGTACCATCCAAAGTTGTAAAATAGTTTTTGGATGTTGCTAATAAGTTGGGGATATCTTACCAATTCTAAATGTGGCATGCGGTTTATATGAGTACCATAAGAGTATAGTAGCTAAAAAATAAATTGTATATATTGTAAACTAGAAAGAGAAGATTCAAAGGAAGGAAAAAGATGAAATGACAAATATTTTAAAGTATTTTAAGCATAAGTACAAAGAGGAAATAGTATAAGGTGTACTTAGTTAATTGGTGTTAACATGTGGAATATATATATATATATATATAGATAACAAAAAAGTATTTAAATGTACACCTTAAGTAAAATATTTCAATATCAACTTTTTGTGTATGTGTGTGTGCAATTCCTTCCATGCTCAAAATGGTGTTAACACATGGTGCACATGTGCATGTGCACACACACACCTATTAAGAACCAAATAGATCCATATTAAATTTGGATCTATCATGTTTTGTGTTATGAAATTTGCACCTTAAAAATGATAAGAAACCAATAATTATAGTCCATTTTGAGGGGGAGGGGGGGATATGTTTACAACCAATACAATGTATAAGATAAGGTTTGATGATCCTAGGGATAGGTCTCCCTAATATTTATATAGGAGAGAAAGGGTATAATTATAACAAAATTGGATCAAGAAAGGTTTTAAATCACATAAAAACATAAAAATAGAAATGTAATCACTCAATATCTAGGGCTTAATAAGTGGTTTTAGGGTTAACATGGGAATTGTATAGGGATGAACATGCCCCTAGTTTTTTCCTCAAAAGATTATATGTGGGTGTTTTTTCATGAAAAACTCATCTTCACATGTCGCCTTTTCCACTAGTAGTTTCTTGAATTTGATGACGTACTCAGTATTTTCTTGATATCTCAGCTGATTAATCCTTATTTCCAACATTGTTTTTTGTTCTAGTATGATTTTCCTCTCTTCATTAATATCTAGTAAAATAGTTTGGATTAAGATATTGTCATTTTTTTCCTTCTTTAAGTAAAAAGCATGGAAGACTAGATGTACCCATGAAGATAAAAGAAACTCCAATTTGTAAGCCAAACTTCTAATCCTCTAGAACACCTTTCAGGGGCCATAGTACCTTCATGCTAATTTACTGCCATTAATTTGTTTCAGAAGGTACATTTGTTTATATGGTTGTAGTCTCACAAATACGTAATCGCCCACTTCAAATTTCTTTTCACTATGACGTTGATATTCTTTTTGCTTCATACTATTTTGTGTTTTAACCAACTTGTCCTTCAATAATTTGACAACCTCTTAGTAGTGATGTATGTGGTCCTTTATTACTTGAGCCTTTATAAGTACATAATACTAATAATTTTACACTATTTATAGATTAAGTGAGTAACCACTCCTTGTGACCAGTAGACTTCTCTAGGGTTAGTTACAACTCTTTAGTTTCTCATTATTTTCAAATATAATAAAGTGAAATACATGTTAAAACCCTTAGAAACAAGACTAACAATTCTTACAATAGGATTGGATCCATAGTTGATAGCCCAAGGGTTTCTTAAAGATATGTTACTCAAATTTCATAGTATGATGCATTCAACTTAATTCTACTAGGTAGAAAGTTCTCCATGATGACACGGTAATTTGAGGTGTTTTGGGAGATGATTGGTACATCCTTCTTCAGTGAGACCAATAATGAGTTCAAAATTTTGTGTTGGTTAGCGGGATCCATAAGTTGTTGCTTAAGGTTGTATTTAGTGAATTTACCATTGGAGACACTCAAAGAAAATTTTCTCACATTCAATAGCACATCCAATTCAATTTTTACTTCTTCACTCATCCAAACTTTTCATTGGGCCCTAATTGATGGGAAATTCTTCATCTTAATTATCCTATCAGCTAAGGAGTAACGATGTTGGTATCATTCCACCGACCTAGCTATGTCATTTTGAATTTTCTCCTATACATTTAGTGCCTAGTTAACAACAATAGAATCATATGTCAATTATTTTGTGTAGATTGAGACTTCGAATAGGGCCTAAGAATATTATTTGGGCCATTTTTCTAGCCTGTTTATGAAATTAAATAATCCTTGAAGCTAATAACCTCACTCCTTGACCAACCCCAAAAGTTGTAGTAGCCAAGTTGAAATATCTTGTATAATCTGTCAGCTATATACACTTGTAAGGCCAGATAGTTAGAGGACTTGTGCACTTTTGAAGTGCATGCCCAATAATATTCCATCTTGATGCTTATCTATTTCATGGTCTTAGTTTCTACCTTAAAAAATTTAACTTGTTCCTCTAACTCGATTATTTGTACATCTCTCCTCTTCATCTACTCTAAGAGATCTTATACATTTCTCTCAGCATCTTGTGAGAACGTTGTGCCCACTTAGGCTGTAGAAACTATATCCTTTCAGGTGTTGGGAAATATGGGCTTCTCAATGGTGATCTATGTTGGTGGTAGATGTGGAGTCATGTATGTATTATATGTATGTTCCATGATCATGTTTAAGATGTGATCAAACCTAAACTTGTTCAAATTGACCACCTTATATATTTTGGTTGGAATGGCGCCCACTTTTTTCATTAACAAGTGGCCTCCTATAATATCAGGCATTGTTGGTGGCACTGATTCAATCTCCATATAATTCAATTCCTGCTGAGCTTTTGGTTCATGTTCCTTTTCTTACACCTGGTGAGCTTCTTCTCTGGCTTTATCTTGTGCTTCATCCTATTGTTTTTTTTCTTCTTCCTCATGTTTTCTTCTTTCTTCCTATGCTATTTTATTCCGCTCTCTTTATCTCTTCATATTTTCTTTCTCTTATTCTTTGAGCTCAAGTCCTTGAGCTATTTTGGAAGCTTATTTTGCTATCTAGGTTGATTCTTTCACTTACTTCAACTTTTTTTCTTATTTTATCCAAGCTACTTCTTCTTTGGATTCTTACTCCTAGGCCAATGCTTCTCCTTTTTCTTAATCCTTTTCCATTTTAATTTGAACAGGATTATAGCATATTATTGAAATAAATTTTACAAATTTTAATGAATTCTTTTGTTTCTCCTCTTCTGGCCAAATATTTGACTAGTACTCCCACCTATACTTGCATGACTTAAAATTATATTTCAATATAGATATTGGATCATTCCTGTGGAACATTAGGTCCCAAAAATGGAAAAAAAATAGTACATACAAATATTATTTAGCCTTATTGATATCCTTTAATTGATATGCTCCTTGATGTAAATAAATATGTGGATATGGAGCCTTCTTGATCCATGAGAGTACTCCACCCACCCCTATTGAAAACTGATATGTTATTTCTTGAAATAAAACTCTATCAGTTACAAAATTGAGTAGTAGGTTGGGTGGTTTGGTTGGTCCAAATATTCTAAGGTAACTGACATCTTCATCCACAAATTGGTCACGAACTAAGGGAAATACCTGTCTAGCCCTTCCAAACATACACAAGGTAAATTCATTGAGTAAGGATTCATATAATGACATCAGAAATTTTTGGAAAATGTATGCATATTCCTATATGTAGTGGTCCTCCCAAATGAATTTTAAATATATATATATATATATATATATATATATATATATATATCATGAATTATCCATATCCATTTCATGAATGAGAATGTTGTCTCTGCCTAAACCATAACTAGGAAATAAAAAGTCATGAAAAATTAGGGTTGTTATCCTTCTTTGGGATTTTGATCTTGTTCAATGTTGTCCCTTGGAGAGAATGAAATAATGTATTCCTTGTTAAATATCCTTAACTTAATCATTGCAATGTACATGAGAAGGGTCCATCCTTTAGGAAGGTGTTAACATTGGATCCACCATATAACCAAAAAAACACACATCTGCTAGATGGAATAGGACTTGAGCATGTTTATCAAATATTCCTTTTTTTCTTATATCCTAAAAGTTCCTCTACTAATCCATCATGTCTTCAACAACATGTTGGGAAATATTTTTGAAACTTGTAGTGCAGTTTAATACCAAAGGTGTTGAATGAAGAAATGGGCTTCTAGTGGTTGTCCCTAATCATGGCTTATTTAGATCAGAGCTAAGGTGCTAAATGCAAGGGCTGCTTGACAAAGGAGACACTACAGGAAGCAAAGATCAAAGTCTAGGTTGAAGAATCAAATCAGTTTGCAAGGAAGACTCTCTAGCAATATTAACTCATTCAAGTAAGTAATATTTGCCATCAAGGATTTACATTCAAGACAGTCGTAGAAGAGGACATCATCTTTTGAAGACATCCTTTACCATCAAGGATTCAAGAACGTCCACATTGAAGATTTCTATCTTAGAAGAAACTCTTGACTTCATCTTCAAACATTATCAAGGAAGTTGTTGAAGGAGAAAGTCACTATCTCAAGTAAGTATCTTTATGACTTCATATGAATCTATTAAAATGTCTTCTTTGAGGACTGGTTAGGGTTTCAATCTTTCCTGCATAGAAGACAAGGACAATGAATTCATGCCAAATACATGAAGGGAGACATAAGAGCCCAAAGGATTCTTACAAAATCCATAAAAGACTCTCATCTCTGATGTATCAAATCATCCAAAAGGAATATATGAGAAATTGGTGGAGCTATTCTTTGTGAGCACTGTAGGAGAAGAAATCTCTCTGATCAACTGCAGGAACTAGAAGAAGTAATGTTTGAATCTAAGATGACTACAGTGGTGTTGAATGCTCTGCCAAGAGAATGTGGAAACTTCACTTCAAGATTATACGAGAAGATAGAAGCCACATCATTCCACGATTTAGGGTCTCTATGTAAAATAGAGGAAACAATATTGAAAGCCAAAGGTGTTACAGGATCAAGTGAAGGGAATCAAGCCTTTGAAGCCATGTCAAGGAAGAAAGGAAGATTCGGTAAGTTTGGTCCTCATAATAGTATGGACAAAGCACAACGCTTTAGATGTGATGAACTTGGGCATTATAAAATAGATTGTCCAAAATTTGATAAGGACAAGAGAAATAAGGAAGAAGCCCATGTCTCAGAAATGAGAGAAGAACCTGATGCAAAGAAATATAAGAAAGAAAAAGCGAAGGATCTCCACTATTATTAAGATCATCTTCTCCTTTAAGTGATTTCTGTTGGTTGTATGATAGGAAGCAATGTAGCATCCTGATCAAAGCATGGTACGAGTTCTTGGTAAAACAACTCCTAGAAAACCTCTTTGATAACAATATTGATGGAAGGCAGTCAGCAAGATCAAGGGTCATCATGAAAAACAGAATTCTGGAATGTGATGACATATTGATGGAGCAGGCCAAGGGAATGAAGCTCTTCATACTAGTAAAACTGCTGAAGGATGACTTAAATGAAAAATGGATACCATGAAGTCATGTCATATGGTTGCAGGTAATGGACTTCCGTATTTAGAAGTATGATCTATGAAAAAGGATCTCTCAGTACAATGATAGATGAAATCAATATAATATGCCCTCATGGAATATTAGGTGGTTGTATATGAACAACAAACTAAAAATTTGTAAGTTCTTGGGAATGCAGAATGTGCAAAGAGGAAGAGATCATGAAATGCAACCATGTCAAGAGGCAGTTATCATCCGAAGGCCAAGAAGATGTGACTAGGAGATCTCCTGGGAAGATATGTAGACTCTCAGGAAAGTCTGGTAATGAAGAAGACCCTTGGCAAAACATATCATTAGGAGATGTGTCAATCTGTATGAAGGATGTCGATGCCTACAGGAAGATGTCATGGTGAAAGATCATCACTAAGGTAACTTTTGTTCTAAAAGTTCATATGTATATGTTTATCTGAATGAATTTGTGCAGGACTACTAATCATGAGAAAGGATGTATGATCCTTGCAGATGATTCGAAGGAACGCAGCATGGCATAACGGTGGACCAGATGAGAAAGACTAATGAATCACTTTCTAATAGTGGACACGATTCATCACTAAAAGTGATGGATGATTTGTGCCCTATGAAGCCAAAATTTGAAGATTCCTTTATATCGAAAACCATGACATCAAGGGGAGGAATTCTTCATGAGTAGCTGGATTGCTGCTACCGGACCCTAGTTGATAAGGAGCCTGGTGGTAAGTTTCTTGCTTGGAAGAAACTTGAAGTATGTCCTTCCTATGTTAAGGAGTGACATATGTGATTCTCTATTACATGTGTCATGCACTAGACCAGGACTAACAGTCGTAAGTCTTAGTGAAGGCCATGCGAAGAGAATGATAGACACATCATTCTAGTCTTCATATGGAAGACAGAATGGAGGATTGGGTAATCATCTGGCATTTGATACTCTTTGAGAACGAGATAGGGCATTCAAGATAAGAGTAGTCGTGGACCAATATTCTTTGAGGGTTGGCTACCCAAGAGAAGAATTGTCGAAGAAGGTCATACTCTGGGAACACCTAGGTGGGGTATGTACCTTGGAGAGACAATAACTATGGTGTCTATTAGTCGTGTGGCTCGCCAGCATTGTAGCCCATTGTATCATTGAGAGATGGGGCTGTTAGTCAAGGCCTTGCACTAGGACAATGTTGATTTATATGATGCTATACAAATGCTATTACCAATCCGATTCATCTTATGAGATTCTTTAGTTTGAAATTAACCACGTACCTGTATGAATACTTCCCTAGTTAAGAGGGAGTGTTAAAAAGTGTAACTACATTGGCCTTCATGTTGACTATGTAACTATGTAAAGAAGAAGACAATGATAATAAAATGTATTTTTGGTGTACTTGCTTCATGGGTTTCATGAGCAAGATTTTATTAAGTAGATGGAATTCTTCTTGATGTCCATTAAGCTTGAGTTAAGTGTCAAATCTAGTCTAGCTATATGCTCCAAGACCTTGTGGAAGAAGCTCACAACAGCCCTCAATGCAACGATGAAAGACAAGCCTTAAATGCAAGTAAAGAAGTACCTCATCAACGCTGAGATAAACCTTATCTAGTCGGCCTCACTCACGCTTGTATGGTCGGCTTGTTTAAAGTGAGTTCTATATATTTACACATATGGTATGCTAGTCATTAAAAAGTATGCGATATCTTCGAGGATACGCTGCGGATAAAGGAAGATTACAAAGGTGGGATAAAGGAAGGATACGGTGGACATAAACTCAAGGATATATCATGGACCTCAGTCCGAGTCAAAAAGTGCGGATTGCACTGAACCTACGGCGGACCTATCTCTGAACAAGAATGCGGACACCTCCAAGAAGATAGTGCGGATAAAGAACAACATATAAGTGCAGATAAGGGACAATAAAAAGTGCTGATCTGAAACAGAGGTGCAAGACATGTATGCGGACATCACTGAAACATGAATGCGGACTTTGCTGAAACATGAATGCGGATATCACTGAAACATATTGCAGATAAAAAGACAGTATACAGTGCGGATTTTAGGAGTGATGTACAGGGTATAAAGTGCGGTCTCATCAAAGTCATCTCAGTAACTATAAAGCAAGGAAAGGGCTGCGGATATACAACTGATATTCTACATACTGATGTGTGATTCCAGAACTAGAAAAAAGGTCTTGAAAGAAAAGGTTAAGGGTAGTCTGTTTGAAGGAAGAGTTTTGTTGTAGCTAAGATAGTGAGTATAAGAAGAAAGGCAGACCTTAAGGTGGGAGAAAGTGAGGAAGGTAAATCTGAGATTTACCTTCCTAACTACAGTTCAAACAATTCAACTACAAGCATATGCTGATGCAGAACTGAGCAAATTAGTGAAGAGAAGAATCAAGGTTGAAGACGCTGGATCAAGGTCTTGAAAGCATATCTAAGTCAAGGGTCTGAGTCTTGGTCATGGTACTTGTCATTTGAAGATCTATAAGAAGAATTCTTTACGGGTTTTCCTCTCCAAGAAGGAGAGGTTTTGCCCTGGCTCTAGGAGCCTAACTTCTGTGTCTTGTGCATTTTGATAATTGACTTGATGAAAGATTAACTAAGCTAAAAGAAGAGAAGACATAAGTAACTCAAGCAAGCTCACAAGTAATTATCAAGAAGAGAATTTGTATTAATCACCAGCCCTCCAAATTCTCAACAGAATAAACAACCCTTGACATGGTTATCTCTCTTGAAATAATCTGTGGGTCATTTAGCTATCAATAATGAGACTACGAAATGATTTCTGGCATGTGCATGAAACTACTTCATAAGGATGATCCAGCCATTTGTATTCATTTGACTATGACAAGTGACTTTTCTCTGCCTTCTGAATTTCATCATTTTTCGTTGAATTGAGGAAGTATAACATCAACTACTGTAAAAGGAATAAATAGTGTTGCTATATCAAGGATATCCAATTTCAAATCATCTGTTGAGATGAGAAATTTGCCGAAACCTTTCCTAACCAAGATATTCCTTTATGTTGTATACCTCCAAAAACTTGTCACACAGCTACTTTTTTTAAAAGTCCTTTGTGCAAGATGTCAAGGACAAGGTGCTGGAATAGATCTGACCTTTCATCAGACTGTCTAGAACTTACACATTTTGTTCACAACTTCAATTGTGAACAAGATCCATGGTTAATGCTCTTTTCATTGATGACCTTCCATGCTTGATGTTAGAGTTCCTGAATAATATCTCTGCTAATGAAAAGTACATATTATTGAACTGAAATGAAGTGATAGAGCTTCCATACACACATTTGTGATGCCATCTTACATAAGAAGTCAACCATGTTCTTGTAAGCGGAGATGACAACGACAAAGGTCAATCACTGAGATGGTATAACCACAGTAATACCAAGCAAAGAGGATGGCCATATGTAGAACAGTGAGAGGAGGGTCGAGCCCTTTTCCAGGAATTTTGAACTGTCTTAGAAAGTCGAAAAGTTACAGATGGAGTATAACCTTTGATGGAATTAACACATTTATAACATATGGATTACCTCAGAATCACCTTTAAATGTGCTCAATGAAATCCTCAAAAAAAGAAGTAAACTAGAAGCCCATAAGCCTTTTCAAAGTTTGTCTATTTGCCAAATCTTTTAAAGTTCCTTAAGGCCATACTTGATTTCAGAGAGAACAATGAAGTCTTCTTTTGTTAGTGCCAATATTGGTCGGTCTATTGAGGGTATATATGCTAAGAGGAGTTGTACTGAGAGAAGGATCCACAAAGAATAGAGCTTGACTTCAAATGATCCTTCCTGCACCAGATCTTGCTCTTCTTCAATTAGATGTCACGAAAATTTTCATCAAAAAGATACAGAGTACAAGATCTCATGAATTAAACTATCCAAGATTTTGTTAGAGTCAAGCAGCGGAAAAAAAATAAACCATACACACAGCATAAAACATGAGACAACAGATTTAAGGTGGTTCACCCAACCAATCTAGGCTACATCCACCAAACAGAGGTATCGGCTTTCTTGTTTTTCAACAGGAGAATTACAACATCAGAGTTTCTCATCTGCACTTCTCTTCCACTCACCTCACATCCCTCATGCTCATTTGCCTCTACGGGTTTACATTTTATAGCTGGGAGTAGAAACTGAATCATAAATTCAATCACAACAAAATAGGATGCAATAACTCCACATCAAGATTAGATGCAGTCAATTTAGCAAAAAATCCTATTGTTGTCATATTCATGACATTTTCTCCAAATTTAATATAAGAAATCTCAACAGATTTGAACCATAACTAAATAGATTTGACAAGTATCCAAACTGATCTTCACATAATTACATAGGAGAGATGTAAATCCAAGTGCAGTGAGACCATATGTAATGCCAACTTGTCAAGGACCAAACCTAACAGTGATGGCACCTTCAACAAGGTTTCTGAGTTTCCATACCATCATAATAATTTCTTCATTGAGATGTCGATGTGCTGAGGTATTGTGATACGGATATCAATATTGCAGATTGATATTACTATGATGCCACTGTCATCAGATCTGAGGGATAATTTCAAGCGCAGGGATGACTATTGTAAATTACAATTATAGATCCTCGGTGTAGGCAAAAAATAAGTATTTCATGGTAGTCCAATTCATAGAACTTAAATCTATCATCTGCAATGAGAATGAGCCCAATAAATCTCTATAAACCTAGTAGAATATCCAATGTGATTTCTATTGATCCAGAAGACCAACAATACCCACAAAAAGTCTTTTCTTCATTCAAAAATTGAACACACTGTGAGGGGATTTAGAAAGATGGAACCTGATCGTTTTATAGGCCACTCTAAGTAAAGTATTAGAGTCTGCCCAGAAATTGATATGCAGATACAACACTTCATAACGGTGCTTGTATCACCATCAAACCACATAAGGTTTGTCCCTGAGTTAGCACACAGTCCCAACAGAGAGGCTACAACAGCATTGGAGTGAACAAGAATGGTCTTCGTTCATCTTAGAATGACTTCCAGAATTTATGGTCAAGTACAGGAATAGAAGACGGCCTCTAAGAAACATATTTCATGCCAAAAATGTTCCGCCTGTAGTAATGCTTCACCCCCACAATCCATACACACAAGCCATCAACTGATACGCAGCTCATGAGGAAAGGAAAACTCGCTATGCTCATAGCCTTGACTGGGAAATTGAGTTTCCCCCTCAGAGAGTAAATCGAACCATAGGCACCTTCAAAGATACAAGCTCGTCCTCATAAGAGCAGTAATCCCTTGACTGGCCTCAAAAGATAACTTCATAAGATGATTGCTTTCTTCCTTTCACTTGCTTGGGCTTATTCTCACCTGCGCTCTAATACCATGTTAAATTTGAGTTAACATGTCCTTTGCTTGAGTTAGTTACTTCATTATCCCATTATCAATTCCATTAGACCATTAGCAATCATATTAAGCATGACAGTAACTAATGAAGGAACATTGAATGAAAGTGCTGAAGACAAGCCAAGACAAGGGAACACAAAGATATGGCTCAAGCCAGGGAAAAACCCCAAGATGGGGAAAACCCTTGATCAATTCATCTTATTATCAGATATCAATTGTTCAGCAAAGAGAGAGATTACAATGATGGGATCTGAATAACTTGCCAATATTAAGATTCAACAACACTGCTCTTGGACTTGATCAATCCAGAAATTAGGGCAACTGTACATCACTGATGGATCTGATTTAGGGCAACAGCTGATCTCAGCAAACAAAGTTCAACACGCATTCTTTCAACTGTGTCCCTCCTTATTCTTCATAAGATTTCCTTAGCAAGCTCTAGTAGTTGATCTGAGATCATATAGAAATCATTGATAGCTTTATCATGATGGACTTTGGATTGGATTTCAGAGACATGCACCTTCAGCCTAGCTTCAATACAGGAAGGCCTTCAAAACAATGCGGCTGCAAGGATACTGATGTTCAGTCCTCCTTCAGGATATCTGAAAATACTTTCAGCAATCACTAGATGGCTAGGAGATAATGCCAGCAGTTTGTTATGACAGCTCATTCATCTGAATAGTGGTCTTTAGGCCCGCGCTTCAACAGTAAAGGAGTATCCTTACTGCGGTCTGCTTGCTGAAAGAGAACCCCATACCATACAAATCATAACCCTCTTCAGATATACCCTAAACCCTAGTGCAATTCTATACTGAACTCGGACATGTGGATTTCAGAACCCAAACAATACACTTCCCCCCATGCTGCCTCAGAGATGTCCTGACCACGGTGCACCCAATTCGCTGACCAAATCGCAGATACATCCTTGATGATCAATGTGTCAAATGAGGTATTGAGAGTTTCCTTATATACAATTTAGACATGATGATTTCGTGAAACCGACTTTAACTTTTGGAGGCAAATTTAAAATTCAAATTTCAATTTTTCCTGCCTAAACCAAATAATGACTTATAGCATTTCTTTTGAATAAATAAATATTTTTCCTTATCCAAAAATTATACAATCTTTATATCAATTTTGTTCCTCTCAAAAAGAGGAATTCAATGGAATTATTATCTCCACCAACTGAGGAGACCAAATTGGAATTTGGCCCTAGTTGCCAATTTTAACAGGATTGTTCCATGTTACACACACATGTTGGCATCGCACTCTCAAACCACGGGGAGAAGATAGGCACCTAATGAATGTGGATTTACATTTAAGCCAAAATAAAAATAAAAATGATCTATATTGAGGGGTTTGTAAAAAATTGCCAATATTCCTCAAAATAAAAATCTAATATAATAATAATGCAATTCATAATAAAAAATTACTATATGCAATAGAAACAAACTGTATCATTTCACTATCGTATCAGTACAAATGCGCAGGCATCTATTCCAGATAAAAACAGAATGAAATTCGATAAACTTTGTATTGAAGAGCACAACCTGGCCATCAGATATAGTTAATTGAATTTTCAATTTGTATGTCCAGTAGCAAACTAGAGGATTATGTCTATGTCAAGTGAATATTTCATGTTGCAAACATACAATTAGCCCTCCTTTAAAAAAATACATAACGACAAAATTAAGGTTTAACATAATGGACGTATATTTTCAAATTCAAAGGAACAAGAATGGGGTAAAAGAACAAACATCTCCATTGGGAAATACAAAAGTGAAGTCAGATCCAAACATAAAAGCCCCTATATAAGGCAAATCCTAAATTAGACAACTTGAGACTTACCTCCGCATCTTCATCTGGCATGCTCATCTTCCACATAATAGAGCTACGAACTTGATTTGAAACTATATGGAAACAAAGCTCCTTCTCTGCTAGTCTATTCAGAAGATGTCCTGAAGGAAAGTTTCATCACATAAAATATCTCAAAAAATCATACATACTACCAGAATGTTTTACCCAATAAATGTCCTTTTAACTTAAAATGTAAGAGGCTTTACTATATAATCCAGGGCCTGCCTGAAAGAATCATTAAGAAAAAGGCTGACTGCACATGCCTCCAATCAACCCTCTCTCAACTGCTTTAGTATCAATCTCAGCTGATATACATTTCAGGGCAAACTTTCCCTTTTCCCACTTCTCCTTCTCTTTCTGACGCCTTTTCATCTCAGCTGCTTCTGTCTTGCTGGACGCTTTCCGCAACTTCTCTTCATGTGAAGAAAGAAGCTAATACCGTCAGCACATACATCACTTTTGTTTAAAATGGCATCTTGTCTTCATGTGTACAAAGAAATCCAGAAATTTAGAATGCGCATTACAAACAAATGTTCTCAGAGAAAAGTCACCTCTTTTTTAAGCCTCTGTTCCTCCCTCCGGCGCTGTTTTTCTTCTTCTTTCTTTTGTTTATTTTTTGCAATATCCTCTTGTCTTCATTTTTTCTGTTCTTCCTTCTCCCTCATAATGTCTTCCCTGACTTTACGCTGTCGTTTGTTGCCAGTCTCCTTCAGGACCTGATATTCTTTTTCCCCCTTATCCTTATCTTCCTGCCAACCCAAATGCTTTAGTCAACAGTGTATGTACTCTGTCTAAGAACAGGTGGTGTCTTGTTGATTGTTTTAAATGAAATAACTGGTCCTCCATTCAATACCATGATATGTTCAAAGAACCGCAAAAGAATATATTGGGATCTATGTGAATCATTGGTGCAGAAGATCTACAAACTTGAAACAAACAAAAGAGAAAAATGTCTAAAGAAGAGCGAGAGAAAGAAACGGCCATCAAAATGTATAATTCCAATCTGAGTTTTGCATGTCATACCTTTCGTAGTTTCCTTCTCTTAGTTCCAAGCACTTGTTCTACACTCTCAATCGTGTTACTATCTTCCAACACATTGTCTTTGCTAATTTCTTTCATTCTTATAGCACAGTCTATGTTTTCAACGTTTTCAACTTTATTATACAATGGACTGTTAAGGAGGTCTAATGATGGTCTTTTTTCAGAACTTGTTTGAATGACTGAAGTACTCTTAACAGAACCATTCATCAAATCCTCCTCTCTTAAACTACTCAAACTTTGATCTAAATCATGTCTACTACTCACAACTTCTAGCACAGAAAATTCATCATTCCTTATAGAATCATCCCTGGCTTCTTCACAAGTAATACCTAATTTTGTTGCCTCTGAGTTCATTCTTAATGACTGAATTATTGGTTCCTTTTCATCATTTCCAAGATGAAAAGTTTTGAATATAGAAACCTCCGCATCTTTTACTATCCTTTTAGCATTATATACCATAATTTCATCTATCATTTCAAGCACAGAAGTGTTAGAAATGTATTCAAATGCCAATTTCTTACAATCATTGTCGAGAAATTCCATTGCCTTTGTCACAGACTGACCTTTCCTCTGCCGTTCATCAGAAATTAGGCCCTTATCGTGTTCTTCAGAATTTACGTCCTTACCAATTAGATAAATATCATCTCCAGCTGTGGATGCCCCTTTCTGTAACCCTTCTAGTGAGTACAGATCAGAATTTTTGAATCCTGATTTCTCTACTTTGCTCGCACTGCAAGCAGCTCCATCAGATTCATAGTCAGAATCCAAACAAATCACATCAGCTCCACCTGTCAACAAGGACAAGGGAAACAACAAAAGTTAACATAAATCTCACTTTATCCATCACCAAAGCCATTTGAGTCATAGCATTTATTTGGTCCAAAAAATTGAAATTCGATACAAAAGCAGGTAGAAAAGGAATGGAAAAATAATGTCCAAGTTCAGAAATAATATGTTCTAGTATTTCAGCTAATGTTTCATTGGCAATCCCCTTGTGAGACAATAAATGATGTACAAGGGTCATTGTCCCTATTACTGCAAAGAGTGCAACATTGGGATTAGTCACCACTGTCATCTTAGCAACAATGGGATTAGTCATCCCTTTAAAGTACTTGCCAATCTACATTGGGGGAGGAGTACAGTGTAGCTCGGACTAATTAACTATATTTCTACCAATGGCGTGGGTATCTTGCCGAACGCTCCAGTCAAGCGAATTGGCAAGTACCCACATCCAGAGGGAGTTGGTCTTGAGTTCTCGAGTTGTCTATAAAAGCAGTGCATGTCCAAAGCTCTATAGTTTTAACTAACTGTGAAACGAATTTGGTTTGAAACACACTCGCTTCAATAAATAGGTCAAATTATTACCTGAACACCTTTTAGGACACCTGGGAAGGAAAGGTGTGAATTCCGAGGCGTTCGACGGCAGGTCTCCGATGGAGGGTATGGCCCTTAGTGAGGAAGTATTCAAGTGAGCTGAAATTAGAGTTTCTAACACAACAGAAGGAAAGGGAGAGGGAATGCAACCCTCGCCAAGTTGACCTTCTGTTGTAGTCGCATGCACCCATTGTTTGTTTGGTCAGCATCATCTGAGGCGGGTGTTATCCAGCACAAGTAGAGTGAGAGTAGAATTATTTTCTTGATGGTCGAATTTGGTCAGATCATTGAGCGAAGTTCCATGATAGATCTGTTTCATCTTCTTGTTGCTGCGTTTAGAAGAGGAAGCAGGTATACCCCTCCAATCACATAACAGCTCAGTGTTGTCCTCCTCTTCGTCGGAGTTGATAGTCAGAGCTGCTGGCTGGTTCTTCGTTTCTGTTTGTGGAACCTGGTGAGGGTTTCAAACAGTGAGCGCCACTGCTCTCCCCTGAACTTCAAATTCTAATCAAACTAATTTCCATCCCCTAATTTCCCTCAATGGTTCCGATTAATAATAACGTTGCATCGCAACAAAATTTAGAAAAATAAAATTATAGAAGTCCACGGGTTTAAGGTGGCTTCTCAAGAGAAAGTAATGGGTCAACGATTTCACTTAGTGTAAATCCAAAGTGAAGTGTTGTTGGAGCCACTTACATATCTGTAATTATGATTAAATATTTAGATTGAGTGGCTTCATAAACGTTATTGTGATTAAGATTGTGATAAAGAAAGAAAAGAAAGAAATTATTTGTAATGTTTGTGAGGTTAAATTAGTCTATGGGACATATTACTTTTCTATCCTGCTCTTGTATTCGGTCTTTTCTTGAAGTTTTACAATAAACGCTCCCAACTTCTCGACAAACTCTTTCCTAAATACATTATCCCAAGAGCTAGTTGCTTCATGGGTTTCATGAGCAAGATTTTATTAAGTAGATGGACTTCTTCTTGATGTCCATTAGGTTTGAGTTAAGTGTCAAATCTAGTCTAGCTATATGCTCCAAGACCTTGTGGAAGAAGCTCACAACAGCCCTCAATGCAACGATGAAAGACAAGCCTTAAATGCAAGTAAAGAAGTACCTCATCAACGCTGAGAAAAGCCTTATCTAGTCGGCCTCACTCACAGTTGTATGGTCAACTTACTTAAAGGGATTTGCCCTATATATATACACATATGGTATGTGGTCATTAAAAAAGTAGGTATGCAGATATCTTTGAGGATACAGTGCGGATAAAGGAAGATTACAATGCGGATAAAGGAAGAATACAGTGCAGATAAAAGCAAGGATATATTGCGGATCTGTCCGAGTAAAAAAGTGCGGATTGCACTGAACCTACAGTGGACCTATCTCTGAAGAAGAATGCAGACACCTCCAGGAAGATAGTGCGGATAAAGAATACCATATAAGTGTAGATAAGGGAAAATAAAAAGTGTGGATCTGAAACAGAGGTGCAGGACATGTATGTGGACATCACTGAAACATGAATGCGGACTTTTCTCTAACATGAATGCGGATATCACTGAAACATATTACAGATAAAAAGACAGTATACAGTGCGGATTTTAGGAGCGATGTACAGGGTATAAAGTGCAGTCTCATCAAAGTCATCTCAACAACTATAAAGCAAGGAAAGGGCTGCGAATAGACAACTGATATTCTACATACTGATGTGTGATTTTAGAACTAGAAAGAAGATCTTGAAAGAAAAGGTTAAGGGCAGTCTGTTTGAAGGAAGAGTTTTTTTGAAGCTAAGACAATGAGTATAAGAAGAAAGGCATACCTTAAGGTAGGAGAAAGTGAAGAAGGTAAATCTGAGATTTACCTTCCTAACTACAGTTCAAACAATTCAACTACAAGCATATGCTGATGCAGAACTGAGAAAATTAGTGAAGAGAAGAATCAAGGTTGAAGAAGTTGGATCAAGGTCTTGAAAGCATATCTAGGTCAAGGGTCTGAGTCTTGGTTATGGTACTTGTCATTTGAAGATCTATAAGAAGAATTCTTTACGGGTTTTCCTCTCCAAGAGGGAGAGGTTTTGCCCTGGCTCTAGGAGCCTAAATTCTATGTCTTGTGCGTTTTGATAATTGACCTGATGAAAGATTAACTAAGCTAAAAGAAGAGAAGACATAAGTAACTCAAGCAAGCTCACAAGTAATTATCAAGAAGAAAATTTATATTAATCACCAGCCCTCCAAATTCTCAACATGGTATCAGAGCTAAGGTGCTAAATGCAAGGGTTGCTTGACAAAGGAGACACTATAGGAAGCAAAGATCAAAGTCTAGGTTGAAGAATCAAATCAGTTTGCAAGGAAGACTCTCTAGCAATATTAACTCATTCAAGTAAGTAATATTTTCCATCAAGGATTTACATTCAAGACAGTGGTAGAAGAGGACATCATCTTTTGAAGACATCCTTTACCATCAAGGAGTCAAGAACGTCCACATTGAAGATTTCTATCTTAGAAGAAACTCTTGACTTCATCTTCAAACATTATCAAGGAAGTTGTTGAAGGAGAAAGTCACTATCTCAAGTAAGTATCTTTATGACTTCATATGAATCTATTAAAATGTCTTCTTTGAGGACTGGTTAGGGTTTCAATCTTTCCTGCATAGAAGACAAGGACAATGAAGTCATGCCAAATACATGAAGGGAGACATAAGAGACCAAAGGATTCTTACAGAATCCATAAAATACTCTCATCTCTGATGTATCAAATCATCCAAAAGGAATATATGAGAAATTGGTGGAGCTATTCTTTGTGAGCACTGTAGGAGAAGCAATCTCTCTGATCAACTACAGGAACTAGAAGAAGTAATGTTTGAATCTAAGATGACTACAGTGGTTTTGAATGCTCTGCCAAGAGAATGGGGAAACTTCACTTCAGGATTATACGAGAAGATAGAAGCCACATCATTCCACGATTTAGGGTCTCTATGTAAAATAGAGGAAACAATATTGAAAGCCAAAGGTGTTACAGGATCAAGTGAAGGGAATCAAGCCTTTGAAGCCATGTCAAGGAAGAAAGGAAAATTCGGTAAGTTTGGTCCTCATAATAGTATGGACAAAGCACAACGCTTTAGATGTGATGAACTTGGGCATTATAAAATACATTGTCCAAAATTTGATAAGGACAAGAGAAATAAGGAAGAAGCCCATGTCTCAGAAATGAGAGAAGAACCTGATGCAAAGAAATCTAAGAAAGAAAAAGCGAAGGATCTCCACTATTATTAAGATCATCTTCTCCTTTAAGTGATTTCTGTTGGTTGTATGATAGGAAGCAATGTAGCATCCTGATCAAAGCATGGTACGAGTTCTTGGTAAAACAACTCCTGGAAAACCTCTTTGATAACAATATTGATGGAAGGAAGTCAGCAAGATCAAGGGTCATCATGAAAAACAGAATTCTGAAATGTGATGACATATTGACGGAGCAGGCCAAGGGAATGAAGCTCTTCATACTAGTAAAACTGTTGAGGGATGACTTAAATGAAAAATGTATGAGGTATGTATATATTTCTATGCTGACACTGGATACCGTGAAGTCATGTCATATGGTTGCACGTAATGGACTTCCGTATTTAGAAGTATGATCTATGAAAAAGGATCTCTCAGTGCACTGATAGATGAAATCAATATAATATGTCCTCATGGAATATTAGGTGGTTGTATATGAACAAGAAAATAAAAATTTGTAAGTTCTTGGGAATGCAGAATGTGCAAAGAGGAAGAGATCATGAAATGCAACCATGTCAAGAGGCAGTTATCATCTGAAGGCCAAGAAGATGTGACTAGGAGATCTCCTGGGAAGATATGTAGACTTTGACGAAAGTCTGGTAATGAAGAAGACCCTTGGCAAAACATATCATTAGGAGATGTGTCAATCTGTATGAAGGATGTCGATGCCTACAGGAAGATGTCATGGTGAAAGATCATCACTAAGGTAACTTTTATTCTAAAAGTTCATATGTATATGTTTAACTGAATGAATTTGTGCAGGACTACTAATCATGAGAAAGGATGTATGATCCTTGCAGATGATTCGAAGGAACGCAGCATGGCATAACGGTGGACCAAATGAGAAAGATTGATGAATCACTTTCTAATAGTGGACACGATTCATCACTGAAAGTGATGGATGATTTGTGCCCTATGAAGTCAAAAGTTGAAGATTCCTTTATATCGAAAACCATGACATCAAGGGGAGGAATTCTTCATGAGTAGCTGGATTGCTGCTACAGGACCCTAGTTGATAAGGAGCCTGGTGGTAAGTTTCTTGCTTGGAAGAAACTTGAAGTATGACATTCCTATGTTAAGGAGTGACGTATGTGATTCTCTATTACATGTGTCATGCACTAGACCAGGACTAACAGTCGTAAGTCTTAGTGAAGGCCATGCGAAGAGAATGATAGACACATCATTCTAGTCTTCATATGGAAGACAGAATGGAGGATTGGGTAATCATCTGGAATTTGATACTTTTTGAGAACGAGATAGGGCATTTAAGATAAGAGCAGTCGTGGACCAATATTCTTTGAGGGTTGGCTACCCAAGAGAATAATTGTCGAAGAAGGTCATACTCTGGGAACACCTAGGTGGGGTATGTACCTTGGAGAGACAATAACTATGGTGTCTATTAGTCATGTGGCTCGCCAGCATTGTAGCCCATTGTATCGTTGAGAGATGGGGCTATTAGTCAAGGCCTTGCACTAGGACAATGCTGATTTATATGATGCTATACAAATGATATTACCAATCCGATTCATCTTATGAGATTCTTTAGTTTGAAAGTAACCACGTACCTATATGAATACCTCCCTAGTTAAGAGGGAGTGTTAAAAAGTGTAACTACATTGGCCTTCATGTTGACTATGTAACTATGTAAAGAAGAAGACAATGATAATAAAATGCATTTTTGGTGTACTTGCTTCATGGGTTTCATGAGCAAGATTTTATTAAGTAGATGGACTTCTTCTTGATGTCCATTAAGTTTGAGTTAAGTGTCAAATCTATTCTAGCTATATGCTCCAAGACCTTGTGGAAGAAGCTCACAACAGCCCTCAATGCAACGATGAAAGACAAGCCTTAAATGCAAGTAAAGAAGTACCTCATCAACGCTGAGATAAACCTTATCTAGTCGGCCTCACTCACAGTTGTATGGTCGGCTTGCTTAAAGTGATGTGCCCTATATATTTACACATATGGTATGCGGTCATTAAAAAAATATGTGGATATCTTTGAGGATACAGTGCGGATAAAGGAAGATTACAGTGCAGATAAAGGAAGGATACAGTGCAGATAAAAGCAAGGATATATTATGGATCTGTCCGAGTCAAAAAGTGCGGATTGCACTGAACCTACGGCGGACCTATCTCTGAACAAGAATGCGGACACCTCCAAGAAGATAGTGCGGATAAAGAACAGCATATAAGTGCAGATAAGGGACAATAAAAAGTGTTGATCTGAAACAGAGGTGCGGGACATGTATGCGGACATCACTGAAACATGAATGCGGACTTTGCTGAAACATGAATGCGGATATCACTGAAACATATTGCAGATAAAAAGACAGTATACAGTGCGGATTTTAGGAGCGATGTACAGGGTATAAAGTGCGGTCTCATCAAAGTCATTGTAGAGCTATAAAAAGGGTCTCTTTCACCTCTATTCACCTCACATTAATATGTCAACCCGAGAGCGTTTTGTCATTACAAAGAGTGACTCAATCCGAGGCTCATTCGTCAGAGTAATGCTAGTAGTACAGTGCTTTAAGAAATACAAGAGTAAATGGATGCTTAACTGAAATCAAATTACTTTAAAGAAATAAATCACACACTCAAGAAACTCAATAGCTCATCAGTCAAGGGTTCGGTCATGATAAACCATTCCTTCAGAAACTGATAGAAAAGAACTAAAGCATAGATCACAAGCCTGGGAGCTAAACAGTGACTGATACTGCTCACTACAGTCTTAGATCATCTCTCACAGCAAACCATCAAATGCAAATAAATAGAACAGCAAAGGAAATAAAGGATTAAACTATAATTCTGAAATGGAACAGCACTCCAAAATAGAACAGCAAATGAATACTAAGTCGCGCGGGTTATGTTCAAACTTAATCTATGCACTCTTTGCAATCAAGGAACATGTTGTTACTCTAAAGGCGAATGACACAAATCATATTAATGGAACAGCAATAACAGTTTGGGAATTATGGAACAATACCGATGCATTAGAAACGCACACAACACAAATGTCAATAAAACAGCTCTATAGCTTAACGGTAAGGATATGCGATTAACTCTAGAAAGGAATAAGAACGCAATGCAGAGTTAACACACAAATCTGGCTGTAGAAACTTCAATGATTCAACTTAAACAGAGCATGTAATCTGAACGTATAAGCATATCAAATAATCAACTAACAGTAATGAACAAACCACACATAAACGAAGCTGTAATGGTACAGAAACAAGTGTCCTTTGGGGCCGGGCCCTTAGCCTCCAAGGATACACCGCTTTAGGTTAACGCAGATGCGAAGATGGAATAATCACCAGTCTTTCATTAATACATTGATCAAAAATACATCGAACCAGTTCTCAACAAAGCTGAATAACCAAATCGAATGTTTTACAAAAGATTACATCAAACGTATCTTATCTCGCCATTCTCTGTCTCCCAAACTAAGAGTACTTGTCTCTTTTTATAAAAACGCTGGCGGAGATGTCCAAGCAATTAGATAAGTAAAGCAGCGATCCCTTAGGATCTTCGATCCTGAGGAATTCGCCAAACAGTTAACTTTCATCCAGTCTTTGCTATTGCGCTGAGCTGGTGTCCTCTCTCTCTTGCCCGAGCCGATTCACCTTGATCTTGTCTCCCTATGTTTGCGTTCGGTTCTCATCCAGAGGGACAGCAGTTATCTCCACTTTGTTCTTATCTTTAGAGCAGCAACTCTTCGTTTTCTTCTTTCCCTGTATAGAAAATAACCATTATTAGTGGCTAAGTTATACACATCGATTTTCACATGTTTGGTGATAGTTCATTATGACTTTCCAAATCCATGATACAAAAGGTTCACAAATTGTATTAAAAAGTCATTAAAGTAATCATCAAAATCATACCTTTTCAGTACTCCACAGTCATCTCAGTAACTATAAAGTAAGGAAAGGGCTGCGGATATACAACTGATATTCTACATACTGATGTGTGATTCCAGAACTAGAAAAAAGGTCTTGAAAGAAAAGGTTAAGGGCAGTCTGTTTGAAGGAAGAGTTTTGCTGAAGCTAAGACATTGAGTATAAGAAGAAAGGCAAACCTTAAGGTGGGAGAAAGTGAGGAAGGTAAATCTGAGATTTACCTTCCTAACTACAGTTCAAACAATTCAACTACAAGCATATGTTGATGCAGAACTGAGCAAATTAGTGAAGAGAAGAATCAAGGTTGAAGAAGCTGGATCAAAGTCTTGAAAGCATATCTAAGTCAAGGGTCTGAGTCTTGGTCATGGTACTTGTCATTTGAAGATCTATAAGTAGAATTCTTTACGGGTTTTCCTCTCCAAGAAGGAGAGGTTTTGCCCTGGCTCTAGGAGCCTAACTTCTATGTCTTGTGCATTTTGATAATTGACTTGATGAAATATTAACTAAGCTAAAAGAAGAGAAGACATAAGTAACTCAAGCAAGCTCACAAGTAATTATCAAGAAGAGAATTTGTATTAATCACTAGCCCTCCAAATTCTCAACAGAATAAACAACCCTTGACATGGTTATCTCTCTTGAAATAATCTGTGGGTCATTTAGCTATCAATAATGAGACTACAAAATGATTTCTGCCATGGGCATGAAACTACTTCATAAGGATGATCCAGCCATTTGTATTCATTTGACTATGACAAGTGACTTTTCTCTGCCTTCTGAATTTCATCATTTTTCGTTGAATTGAGGAAGTATAACATCAACTAATGTACAAGGAATAAATAGTTTTGCTATATCAAGGATATCCAATTTCAAATCATCTGTTGAGATGAGAAATTTTCCGAAACCTTTCCTAACCAGGATATTCCTTTATGTTGTATACCTCCAAAAACTTGTCACACAACTACTTTTTTTAAAAGTCCTTTGTGCAAGATGTCAAGGACAAGGTGCTAGAATAGATCTGACCTTTCATCAGACTGTCTAGAACTTACACATTTTGTTCACAACTTCAATTGTGAACAAGATCCATGGTTAATGCTCTTGTCATTGATGACCTTCCATGCTTGATGTTAGAGTTCCTAGATAATATCTCTGCTAATGAAAAGTACAGATTATTGAACTGAGATGAAGTGATAGAGCTTCCATACGCACAGTTGTGATGCCATCTTACATAAGAATTCAACCATGTTCTTGTAAGCCGAGATGACAACGGCAAAGGTCAATCACTGAGATGGTATAACCATAGTAATACCAAGCAAAGAGGATGGCCATATGTAGAACAGTGAGAGGAGCGTCGAGCCCTTTTCCAGGAATTTTGAACTGTCTTAGAAAGTCGAAAAGTTACAGATGGAGTATAACCTTTGATGGAATTAACACATTTATAACATATGGATTACCTTAGAATCACCTGTAAATGTGCTCAATGAAATCCTCAAAAAAATAAGTAAACTAGAAGCCCATAAGCCTTTTCAAAGTTTGTCTATTTGCTAAATCTTTTAAAGTTCCTTAAGGCCATACTTGATTTCAGAGAGAACAATGAAGTCTTCTTTTGTTAGCGCCAATATTGGTCGGTCTATTGAGGGTATATATGCTAAGAGGAGTTGTACTGAGAGAAGGATCCGCAAAGAATAGAGCTTGACTTAAAATGATCCTTCCTGCACGAGATCTTGCTCTTCTTCAATTAGATGTCACGAAAATGTTCATCAGAAAGATACAGAGTACAAGATCTCATGAATTAAACTATCCAAGATTTTGTTAGAGTCAAGCAGCAGAAAAACAAATAAAACATACACACAACATAAAACATGAGACAACATATTTAATGTGGTTCACCCAACCAATCTGGGCTACGTCCACCAAACAGAGGTATCGGCTTTCTTGTTTTTCAATAGGAGAATTACAACAACAGAGTTTCTCATCTGCACTTCTCTTCCACTCACCTCACATCCCTCATGCTCATTTGCCTCTACGGGTTTACATTTTATAGCTGGGAGTAGAAACTGAATCATAAATTCAATCACAACAAAATACAATGCAATAACTCCACATCAGGATTAGATGCAATCAATTTAGCAACAAATCCTATTGTTGTCATATTCATGAGATTTTCTCCAAATTTAATATAAGAAATCTCAACAGATTTGAACAATAACTAAATAGATTTGACAAGTATCCAAACTGATCTTCACATAATTACATAGGAGAGATGTAAATCCAAGTGCAGTGAGACCATATGTAATGCCAACTTGTCAAGGACCAAACCTAACAGTGATGACACCTTCAACAAGGTTTCTGAGTTGCCATACCATCGTAATAATTGCTTCATTGAGATGCCGATGTGCTGAGGTATTGTGATACGGATATCAATATTGCAGATCGATATTACTATGATGCCACTGTCAATATTGCAGATTGGGAGCGACTTTGGTCTGATCTTGTGCAGGAGGAGATAAGGCAAAGTACCAGGGATGGCTCTTCATTGAAGAATGATGATGAAGAGAAGTGCGCTTTGGCTACCAAAGCAAGGAAAGGGAAAGGGGAAGAAATTCCACTCAAAATCCGAGGCTAAAGGCAAGAAGCTGAATTTGTCCAAAGTGAAGTGTTTTCATTGTCACGAACATGGGCATCTCACCACTAACTGCCCACAGAAAAAGAAGAACAAGAAGGTTGTTGGAGTTGCAGCTGGAAAGGCCTTAACCTCGCAATTTGAACTTGATTTCTCTTTGATCGCATGCTTGGTTTCAAGCGCAATGGGATCGGTGTGGTATCTTGACAGTGGTGCGTCTTTCCATATGACGGAAGACAAATAGTTGTTTAGTGACTTGGAGGAGAAGGATCTCCAAATGCATATAGAGTTGCGCGACAATGGTAAATACAGTGCGATCGGCATTGGGACCATTACCTTTGAGAGGGATTCAGGTAAACCATTTCTGTTGAAAGATGTTATGCATGTTCCAGGTTTGAAGAAGAACTTGGTCTCGGTCGCAATGTTGGAAGACAGAGGTTATGACGTTGTTTTCAGCGAGGGAAAAGCTTTACTACGGCATAAAACAATGGGTCAAACCAAGAGGATAGGGATTCGAGTTAAGAATCTCTACAAGCTGGAGGTAGATGGATGCGCTGCAATGATGGGCAAAGCAGAAGAAGTGGTGAGCCAAGATGAGGGCGAATTATGGCACTGGAGATTGGGCCATCTTCACCATGGCGCCTTGAAGATTTTGCAGCAGATTTCTACTGGACTTCCCAAGGGTACTCTTGCGTAGTCAGATCAGTGTGAGGGATGTACCATGGGTAAGTTTGTGAAGACCACCTTTCATGAGAAGGAGAACCATGCTTCGGTGATCTTGGAGAGAATTCACACAGACGTGTGTGGACCTTGCTCGGTTGCTTCAACATCAAAACACAGGTATTATGTTATCTTTGTTGATGACTATTCTCATAGATGCTGGATCTTCTTCATGCAGAAGAAGAGCGAAACATTCTCAAAGTTCTGTGAGTTTAAAGCATTGGTGGAGAAGGAGTCAGGGAAGCAAGTGAAGGCTCTACAGAGCGATAATGGTGGTGAATATATCTCGAACAAATTCAAAGGCTTCTGTAGCAAAGAATGAATTTGAAGAGAACTCATAGCGCCTCGTAACCCATAGCAGAATGGGGTCGCGGAGAGGAAGAATAGAACGACCGTGGGTGTTGCATGAGCTATGTTGCATGACCAGGGCCTACCGTGCACTTGTGGGCGGAAGCATGCAACATTGCGGTTTATGTGCAAAACCATTGTCCTCATATAGTACTTGGCATAAGCACACCTGAAGAAGCTTACTGGTAAGAAGCCTGATATTTCTCATTTGAAGATTTTTGGCTCATCTGTTTACATTCATGTGACAAAGGACGCCAGGAAGAAGCTAGAGCCGACTGCAGAATTTGGGATATTTGTGGGGTACACAGAAACGCCCCATAATTATCGTGTGTATTTGTCAAACAGTCGAATGACTGTGGTGCGACGGGATATAAAATTCAATGAGGTGAAAGCCATGAAGTTGTCGCTCGAGAGGGAGCTACACTTGCATGCAGAGGAGGAACTTCTTGTTCCCAAATATGAGCCTCTAGATGTGGATCAGCCACAGGAGGATATTCATGGAGTGGAGGAGTCCACTCATGCAAAACCAAACATCAGAACTAGCAGAAAGCATACCACAGAAGCTGAGAGACTGAAGCTTGATGCGGCACAGAATTTTGGAGTCCCTACATCACAGCGCAGACAAAGATAGTCACCTGACCGATTTACTAGATACATGGCTCTCATGAGCAAGTGTATCATCACCAAGCCATCTTCTTTTGAAGAAGCAGTGCAGGAGCCCACATGGGTAGATGCCATGGTGGAGGAGTATGACTCCATTCTCAAAAACAATGCTTGGGATATTTTTCCAAGGCCGGTGGGTAAATCAGTTGTAGGATCAAGATGGATCTACAAGGTAAAGCAAGCTGCTGTTGGTAGCTTCGAGAAGTATAAGGCAATATTTTTTTCCTGAGGCTTCTACAAATCAAGGGGATTGATTATGAAGAAACCTTTGCACCTGTCACAAGGTATTCTTCCATAAGGACCATCCTTGATCTCTCAGCACAGATGGGTTGGCACATTCATCAGATGGATGTGAAGGCTGCGTTCCTTAATGGGATCATTGAGGAAGAGGTGTACATTAAGCAGCCTGAAGGATTTGAGATCTTCAGCAGCGAGTCGCATGTGTAAACTTAAAAGAGCGTTCTATGGGCTGAAGCAAGCACCACGTGCTTGGTACACATGGATCGACAGCTATTTCACTAGACTTGGCTTCACCAAGAGTGAGGCGGATGCAAACCTATACCAAATTGTGGTGGAGGGTAAGCTTTTAATAATTGTTCTTTGTGTTGATGATTTAATACTAACGGGTGATGAGCAGTTGATACACTCATGCAAGGCAGATCTTGCAAAGGAGATTGAGATGAAGGATTTGGGCCTTCTTCATTATTTCCTTGGATTAGAAATATGGCAGCGAGAAGGTGAACTATTTGTGTCTCAAGGCAAGTATGCTCGGGAGATACTTGGTAAGTTTTACATGGAGGGCTGCAAGCCCACGGATACTCCTCTTCCAGGAAATTGGAGGAAAGAGGATGCTACATCAGCAGAGGTAGTGGATGTCATTGTTTATCGACAGTTGGTGGGTTCGCACATGTATTTAGTTAATACAAGACCGGACATATGCTATGCGATGAACCAACTTTCTCAAGCGATGGTTAAGCTTACCAAGCTCTTTTGGAAGGCAGGCAAGCATGTCCTAAGGTATCTCAGGGGCACATCTGAGTATGGCTTATGGTACAGAAAGATGGATAAGGTGAAGTTGCATGGCTTCACGGATGCAGATTGGGTAGGCAACCCAACGGATAGAAAGAGCACATCAGGAGGGATTTTTAGTATCGGATCTACAGCAGTTTCTTGGTACAGCAGGAAACAAAGATTCGTGACACTCAGTTTAGTGGAAGCAGAATACATGGTAACAAGTCAAGCTGCATGTGAGGCTATCTAGATGAGGAAGATACTGGTCAGTTTGTTCAGTTCACATTTAGATCCTACAGTGATACATTATGATAATCAGAGTTGCATTAAACTCTCAATTAATCCTGTGTTTCATGATAGATCTAAACATATTGATATTCGGTATCATCATATCAAATATTGTGTGCAGCGGAAGATCATGTTGCTTCAATACATTCCTACGGAATATCAAGATGCAGATATTTTGATGAAGGCACTCGGCAGGAGAAAATTCGAATACCATAGAGGCAGGATCAGGGTGAAGGATAACCCCTATCTTGTTGAGAGGGAGTGTTGAGATTCAACAAGATGATGAGCTTAGTGAAAAGTAAGCACACCTTGTAGTGGGGCTGTGAATTTATTTTTAGGTGTATGTCAGCTTTTTGAGCATGAATGAAAAGCATATTCTATAAAGTTCTGAGGGATGTTATTTGTAGATGGTTGGTCAAATGTGGAAAATAGATGAAATTATGTTTTTAGAATATCGGGCGAAGTCTATTTATAGATAATCGATCTATAAATAGATGCATGTCGATTATTATTAGCCCTTAATAATTATCCGACAATAAACATCAACTTATTCTCTTAAGGAGCACTTCTTATTTTGGGTGAGCAGTTGCAGGAAAATCGGTGGGGCTGAAGGAATTATCAATTCTAAGTTATTGGTGGCTCATGCATGGAGGACTCAGTTAGAACTGAAGTGGCAAAGTTATGACAGAGTTGGAAGAGTAGTTACAGGAGTTGTTATTTAGTTTAACTCAGTTAATGGAGTTAAACTCAGTTGATCTAGTCGTATCTAGTCTAATTGAAAGATACACTAGTGAGAGTTAAGTGAATCAATTAGTTAATTAATTCACAACTAATAACTCACTAACAACTGAACAAATACAAAAGTTAACTATAGTGCATGTCAGTTCCAGTGGAGACCCAATGGAGAGATAGGTGAAAGGGTGAGATGGACTATTTGTCGTGACTATAGTGATGCATTCAATGCATCTAAAACACATTGGAGTTGCCAATGAGGATTTCTCTGTAAATGCAAGGCCAATTCGAATTCATTCAGGGGTCTTCTTCAGCAGGGATTGCACAGTGGAGGCAAGCTGTCAGGAGGCAAGAAATTGGTGCATAGATATGCAAATTTCTGCATGACAGTGTTTAATGATTGTTGGTTGTACTAAGAGCTTGATGTACTAAGCTTTGTATGAGATTATTACATGATTCCATTAATATACATAAAATATGATAGTTGGGGTTTTTAGCTTTAAGCTTTCCCGTTAAACAACAGTGTTATGTGCAATTGAATTTATTCACATGTGTTTGCAATTGAGTTTTAAATTTTCGTGAGTTTAACAGTGGAAGGTTTCTGTATTTAGCAAGAAGATAAATATTGTTAAATCAGGAGAATCCGGTAATACATCAGTATTAATAAATTTATACATTCTTCCCTTTGGAGGATTTTGTTGAACACACTGAGTTTTTGACCTTTCCGATCCAAGAGAAACTTACATAAATTGTCTTGTGATCTAATTTTAAACCCCAAATTTGATCTCCAATCAACACTTCCTCCATTTTCTCACACAAACTATGCATGCAAATTACATAATCTACTACACTTGCTTCATTGTAAGTATTGCAAGTGAAATTAATGGACTTTTCCCATCTAGTCAAACCATTGCAAATGACTAAATCGAAATCCCCACATAGCGAAAGCAATTGTTCTCCAAAGAGATTGCAGCCTTTATCCTCTGAAATTATTTCCCACTGATGATTACTCTCTTCTGTAAACTAGATAGGGTCACAGTCTTCTTTACAACAAAGAATGTTAGATTGTTCACTTGCAGTTCTAGATTGAAATCCCCCACTATAAGGACTTCACCTAGCTAAGAATATATTGCAATATATGCTTTTAGGGCTACAAAGTGATCTGAAAATGGTCTAGATAACTTATTATGTATTTCAAAAACCTCCCACTCAGTTTAACAATTAAATGATCTAGCTTGTACTTGACAATTAGCGGAATTTATGCTTGAAGGTGGTGTATGAATTTTAACTGTTTATGTGTCTTATGTTCATTTGTTCTTGCTGAAATTTAACATTTATAACAACAACATAATGCAGCAATAAAACATTCAAACACAACATCAAAATTAATCTAGGAGTTCACTGAATTTCGTGGGCTACATCTCCTCTGAGCTTTGTCATCTTGACTCGACTCTTTGGGATTATGGTAAGGTTTATTTTACAAGTTCCACACTTAACTCCAATGGATATTGAACTGATCCAAAGGGCTGAGAATACCATCTATATCCCTCTCATGGTTGTCCAAAATCTGCAAACATCTTATTCTCCCTTAGACACGATTCCTTTTATCGGTGCACTAAGCTACTATGAGCTTCTTCTTGGCACTAACTCCTTCAAAATTCTGTTTATGTCACTAAAACCACACCTGTTGTATCCAACACACATCAAACACCAAATACGACTGATAATTTGCTCAAAACGAGCACCGCATCCCCAAACTAGGCCTTCCTCCACGGTTTGCCCAGGGCTGCCCAAAACTTACTTTCATCTTCCCGAGCTTTATAAGTCATCAAAATGTTCTGCAACCACTTTCATTGGTTTCAAAATGTTTTTTATACTCAGATAGGCTATCATTTGCAGAAAAATGGCCTTCGGCTGACCTCAGGTTTCGCTCCAACACTTGTCGGCACCCCGACACTCTAAGGGTCACGAAAAACTTCTCTGATAGGTTTCTGGCCTATAGAAGTCATCAAAAACCTTCTAAAACCTCTTCCATTAGATTCAAAATGCTAATTACGAGTCGAAGTACTATTGATTCCGTTGCCTAAGGCCTCCTTGCTCCCTAGCTAGGCCACATGGCTACTGCTAATCGGCACTAATGGCCTAGAACTTCACTGAAGCTTTTTCGATTCCTAAATTTCTCTACTAGCTCTGCACACCATCTCATCAGATTTAGAACATATTAATTATCCAAATTTGACTATTTGATCTCTAGATAAGGCCCTCTAGCTCCCTTGGCTAGGCCTCAAACTATTGTTGCCTCCTGGTGGCCCCGTGGCCCCCTTCCTACCGAAGATTGCTCAGAAGCTCTCGGATGGCTCGAAACCTACTCCATTGAGTACGGAATGTTGGAGATAGTTAAAATTGACTATTGGCACTCCAAAATTGCTTCACCCTAGCTCTAAATAGAGCCAGAAACAACTTTTGCCCGGTGTCCCCTAAAGAAACTCCACTAAATTTGGTGAGGCCGGAGTTAGCCGAAGTTAAAATCGGATTTTCTGCCATAATTGGAGGGCACGCCGAGCTTTCATCACTTTTAACCGCCAGGTAAGAAGTAAATTTTCTTCGCACGGGGTGGCCACATGACACGCAAACCCCTTCGAGTCATATCTGTTGAATGGCGAGAATTTATGGTTTAAACAAACCACGTGGATATAATTGTTTACATGTAGTGGTTTTCCGCACGTGGTTAGGTGGGTGGTTATCGTAACATCCGGCGGACAAGTCTGCGGCAAAAATCAGTGACATGTGAACATGAATGGTCGAAAACTAGTTGGCGGATGGCATTAGGGCTTAGGTCGAGGTTCCGGTGGCGGTCGTATGGGGGAGGGGGGGGTGTTGGCCTCCTAAACCCCCAAACCATAAAACCATTCAACTTTAATTATAAATGCCATGCTATAGTATCTGGTAATATCTAATCACAATGAGTTGGTGAAAGACTTTGTATGTCGGGACGAGTAGGTTCAATGTTGGACTCCAGTGGAGTCCACCATAATTTTTATACCATGACACACACTGGGCCACATGGTGGCCTATGATTGGTCGAGCCACAAAAGTCAACTCATCATCCAATGTGACCATCTTTGCTTGTCAAGACTAGATCTGGTCATATTTCGAGGAATATTCCTAGAATATTCCTTTTTAGAAATTTGTCCCGAATGCCAAGTCAAACTTGGTCAAAGTCTAATTTTGCAGTCTATTGGACTCAAAACTTCGATAACTTCTTCATACGGTGTCGGTTTTTCGAACCGTTCATGGCACCGAGATAGCAACAACGAGACCTTTTCGGTCACTCAGGTTTGGTACACTTATGAACACTTTGAATTTTGAGCCCTCTTTGTTCCATGATCCGATTACGATCACACCTCCCCATTAAGAATCTTTTTGGACCCCAAAGAAAGGCGGTATCTTGACGTGTACAATAGATGAGAAGTACAACACCCTCTTCTTTTCCAACCTCCAAACACTTGCCTATGCATGGCTAGCAGACTTTGAACCATCATTTTGAAAGAAATTGACACTTTCCCTTTCTTTGGATGCGCTTGTCTCTCACGTGTAGAAGCTGTCTTCCTTTTCTCGAAATTTACGGCGAGAAATTTGTAGAAAGGTAGCTAAACATCACTACCTTGATCAATGATCCAAGGTGAGCTCAAAGCTGCGAGAGATTCTGACATAAAATACACTTGCATACAATCGAATTTTTGCATATGTACAAATGAGTATGTCTTACTTTGTTAAGAAGTCCATCCACTTCTTACCACGCCACATCCATGGTGAATTTTCTGCTGCTACAACTCTTCTTTATGTGAAACAATTTTGTTCTCACGTCAATAATGGAATCCTTGGTTTCCACCTTCGCCGATCTTTTACGGCTCCTCTTTATCTTTGCAATGTGCTCGGGAGCCGATGAGTTGGATGCAAAGAGTCCAACAATGGAAACGACATGTACCCTCTTATTACGGCAATATGTTCAAAATCTTATGCACTTTCTTTGAAGAGTTTGCCCACGCTTCTTACACTGCCTGCTGTGCTTTCTTTCCTCCGCTCAGCATCCTGGAAACATCATGGTTAAAGCCGGCAAAATATGCACAACAACTTTTACTTTCCTTTTAAACATCACGTGTCATGCCATGAAAACACAATCAAATTGATCATGGGAAGATTTATACCTCTTGTGCTACTTTGCATGTTCATCCTTTTTTACTTCTGTGAGGAGATGAGCTGGTAAGGGAGCTCTCGAAGCTTTCATTTGCGGACTAACATCATCATTCTTGTCTTGAAAATTATGTCCCGGAACTCGCATGCGCGCTTAAGCTACATGTGCCACTATCTTCTTGCTACATCAAAGGATTAAAGCAATGGAAATCATCTTTGAAACAAATTTGGCATATTTTCATATTAGAACTTGGACAAAAATTTCTCTTTGAAGTAGCCTCACATGTCTTCACGGATTTGGAGTCTTCACCATTAGATTACACATAACTAAGACCAATTTTATTGGGTCATTCCTCCAGCAAAATAGGATTAACCATGCTGTCCTAGACCCTTGCCTTCACCAGCCCATTTTAAGTCATTAACGTGGACCCTACACCTCTCGTATTGCTTTTTGAAAGAACGACACATCTTTCTAATGAGAAAGATGAAGAGAAATTATAGTGGATTACCTCTTCCTCACGCATGTTCTTGGTCAAAGCCTCTTGAGCTTGATGGAGGTTGCATCTCCATATCCTGCTAATGTGTTGAAGAATTTCATCCTGTCTCTTGCTTCATGGCAAACAATTGCTCATGAAGTTCGGTGCCCTATACTCTTCTATCTTCCAAACAAAAATTTTTGCCGTGTCCTTTCAAAATATAATAGAGTACGTGCTTCATATCTTCAACGAAGAATCTTGTGAAGGAGGAAACCTCACTTGTAGAATTTTTTCATTACGGTGTCAATGAACAAAATTAACTTCAACAAAGTTCACAAAGCTTTCAAAACAAATGACAAAGCATTTTTAGACCAAATGGATGTGGAGACAAACTCTTATTCAAGCAACCAGAACAAAAAACAAACTCCAAAGAGCTTCTTAACAAACGATGGTCAAAGAGGGTTTGTGTTCCAAGGAGTGAAATTGAGGTCACTTTCGTAAGGAAGACGCCTTGACCCTTTCTTCCTTTCCTCTCTCCATTACTTATGGAAATCAATAGCTACTCCCTTCACCTCCGACCAAACTCTAACAATAGTCGGTTGCAAACGGTAAAACAATCAATATTTTACACTATTTAAACACCTTTCAAGTTATACGAGCAATAGCTTTTTTCTGTCCAATCAAGCAACCAAGTGCTATGTTGCAGCACAGTGCTATGGTACCGGATAACTTGCTATGTATTTCAAGAACCTCCCACTCGGTTTAACAATTAAATGATGCTAGCTTGTACTTGATAATTTGCGGAATTTATGCTTGAAAGTGGTGTATGAATTTTAACTATTTATGTGTCTTAAGTTCATTTGTTCCTACTGAAATTTAACATGTATAACAACAACATAATGCAACAAATAAAACATCCAAACACTGATAGCAAAATTAATCTAGGATTTAACGCCGAGATTTCGTGAGGCTACGTCTCCCTTTGAGCTTTGTCATCTTGACTTGTCTCTTTGGGATTATGGTAAGGTTTCTTTTACAAGTTTCACACTTATCTCCAATGGATATTGTAAGCTGATCCAAAGGGCTACAGGAATACGTCTATATCCCTCGTCCTTGGGTGGCCAAACTGCGCGATAGCCATTCTAGGCTCCCCTGGGATCGCGATTCTTTATGTCGATTGTGCACGTGCTACTACTGATCTTCTTCTTGTCACTGACTTTCCTTCAAGAATTCTGTTTCTATCTCTTTCAAAACCACACCCTACTTGTATCTAGCTCACATGTTGAAACCAAATATTGTTTCGGTAATTTATAAGCTCAAAACCGTCGCATCAAACTGAGGCCTTCCTCCACGAGGTTTGCCCAAGGTTGCCCAAAATTTCATTTTCAGCTTCTCAACGAGCTCTATAAGTCATCAAAAATGTTCTGAGAAAATAATTTCGGTGGTTTCAAAATTATGTTTATAGTCGATATGAGACTTATCCATTTGCAGAAAATGGCCTCTGATTTAGCCTACTTGGTTTTGCCTCCGACACACTGTCCGGCACCCACGGCACTAGGGTCCTTTAGAAAACTTATATGATAGGTTTTAGACCTCTAGAAAGTCCTAAAAACCTTTTGGAAAAGCCTCTGCGCATTAGATTTGGCGAATTCTGCAGTTACGGTCAGGGAATGACTATTGGTTCGCCTAACTCAAGGCCTCTTGCTCACAGTTGGGCTGCACAGTAATTTGCTGTGCCAAGTAAAAGACATGTCGCTAATGGCCGACAACTTCACTTTGAAGCTTTTTTGGCTTTCTAAATTTCTCTATATGCTACTGAAAACCATGTCATCCAGATTTTAAAACATATAAATTATCCAAAGATTTGAGCTATTGAGATCTCTATATAAAGCCTCTGAAACTCTCTGTTGTAAGTGGGCCTCGAAACTATTGATGTTTGCACTCTGGTGGCCATGTGGCTCCTTGGACTTTCGATGGAGCGAAAAAATTGCTTAGAAGCTCTGTGATGGCTGCTGAAACATACTTCATTGCAGTCTCTAATGTTTGGCGATGGTGTCAAGATTGAAGCTATTGGCACTCCAAAATTGGTTCGGCCTGGCTACTAGATAGAGCCAGTAACAACTACTCTGCCTAGTGCCCCTAAAGAAAGCTCCCGCCAGAAATTTGGTGAGTGCGGAGTTAGCCGAAGTTAAAATCGGAGTTTCCACCATAATTGGAGGGCACGCACAAGATTTCCTTTGCATTTTAAGCGCTGGTGGTAAATGTTATGCGTGGCCACGCGGGCCCGCAAACCCCACGGGTCTTGTCGGATTGAGATAGGCGAGTTTATGGTTTAAACAAACCACGCGGATGCTTGCCATTTACATGACTATTCGGTTTCCCCGCGCGCGGATGGGGTGGGTGGTTATCGTAACATCGGAGTGGACAGAGTACGCAAAAGCGCTGGCATGCTGAATGTGAATGGTTTCGAAAGCCAGTGGCTGAGATGGCGTTCGGGAGCTTGGGTCCGGGGTTCCGGTGGCGATCGTATTGTGGAGGAGGGGGTTGGCCTCCGACTCCCAAAACTGGAAACCATTCAACTTTAATTATAAATGCGCTCCATATTGTATGCTAATATCTAGTGCTGCGGTCGGGTTGGATCAAAGAATTTTGTATGTGGGTGGCGGGTTCCTTGTTCAACTCTCGTGGAGTCCACCATAATTTTATACCATGACATTGGGCCACGTGGCAACTTTTTGCTCTAACGACGTGGTGGCCTATGATTCGCGAGCCACAAAAGTCAACCCATCATCCAATGCAGACCATGCCACTTTTCCAATACCAGTTGGTCAAAACGCGGAAATATTTCGGTGAGATATTCTGGGGAATATTCCTTGGAGATATTCTCCCAAATGCCAAGTCAAACTTGGTCAAAGTCTAATTTTGGTAGTTTACTAGACTTTTAAAACTTCGATAACTTCTTCATACGATGTCGGGTTTTTCGAACCGTTTTATGGTGTCGAAATCGCAACTAGGAGACGTTTCCGAATCACTCCAGAAGTTCGGTACACTTCTGGTCACTTTGGTTTTTGCTATCATTACCGGGTCCATGATCCGGTTCTGGTCACACCTCCCCATTAAAAATCTTTTGGACCCCAAAATACTTATATATTGATGTCGTACGGTAGATGAGAGTACACCGCCCTCTTCTTTTTAGCCTCCAAACACTTGCCTTGCATGGCTGGCGACTTCGAACCATTATTTGAAAGCAATTAACACTTCCCTTCCTAGATGTGCTTGTCCTCCTATCTAGAGCGGCTGTCTTCTTGCACTCACTCGAGAAATTTATGGTGAGAAATTTGTAGAAAGGTAGTTGAACATCGCTGCCTTGATCAATGATCAAGGTGGCTCGAAACAAACGAGAAATTCTGACATAAAACACATGCATACGACCAAAATTTTCATATGTACAAATGAGGTATGTCTTCTTGTGTTAAAAATCCCATCCACTTCTTGCCAAACCACTTCCATGGATAATTTTGCTGCTGCAACCCTTCTTCATGTGAAACATCTATTCTCACATCAATAATGGAATCCTTGGTCACACCTTCGCTAGTCTTTTTGGTCTCTTGCTTTGCATGTGATTGCCGATGAGTTGGATGCTGAGGTCCAACAATGGGAAACAACATGTCCCCTCTTACGGCTTTCTATGTGAAAATCTTATGCACTTTCTTTGAAAGTTGCCTTTACTTTCTGCTTCCTATATGCTTTCTTCCTCATCCAACATCTCGAAACATCATGGTTAAACCGAAGCCACAACTATGCACAACAACTTTTTTCTTCCTTTTTAAACATGCGAAAGTGTCATGCCTTGTAGAAACACAAATCACACAATTGATCATGGGAAGATTTATACCTCTTATGTTGCTTTGCATGTTCATCCTTTTTGCCTTCACTGAGGAGATGAGACTAGTTGAGGCTCCCGCTTTCATTTGTAAACTAACATCATCGTTCTTGTCTTGAAAAGCTGTCCGAGTCGCATGCTCGCCTTCGTGCATGTATACCATCTTCTTCTTTGCATCAAAGGCTTAAATCAATGGCAACCATATTTGAAACAAATTTTACGTATTTGCATATTAGAACTTGGAACAAAATTTCTCTTTGAAGTAGCCTCCAAATGCCTTCCGCGGCTTTGGAGTCTTTGCCATTAGATTGCACATAACCAAGACCAAGTTTCTTGGCTCAAGTTCCTCAACCAAAAGTAGGAACAACCCATGCCTTGTGCATGCTACGCCTAAAAACCCTTGCCTTCATAGCCCATTTTAATCATTAACTTGGATCTTGTACCTCTCGTGCTGCTTTTCGAATGAGCCAGCACATCTTTCTATTGAGGAAGCGAAGACAAATTAGAGTGGATTACCTCTTCCTCACACATGTTCTTGGTCCAAAAGCCTCTTGAGATTGGTCGAGGCTGCATCTCCATTTCGTATTGCAATCTTTGAAGAAATTTATTCCTTCTCTTGTTTCATGGCAAACAATTTCTCACGAAGTTCGGTGCTTTCTCTTCTATCTTCAAACGGAATGCGCACCTTGTCCTTCGATATAATAAAGTCATGCTTCTTATATTCACCATCGAAGAATCTTGTGAAGGAGGAAACCTCACTTGTAGAAGTTGTCATTGTGATTTCCAAATGAAAAAAAGTATCTTCAACAAAGTTCACAAAAGCTTTCAAAAGCAAATGACAAAGATTTTTAAACCAAATGAAAGTTTGTGAGAGAACAAACTCTTATTCAAGCAACCAAACAACAAACAAACTCGAGGGCTTCTTAACAAATAATCGTTAAGAGGGTTTGTGTTCAAAGTGACATTGAGGTCCTTTGGGGGTAAAGGAATATTCCTTTCATACACTTTCTTCCTTTTTGTCCTCTCCGGGACTTAGCTAATCGATAGCTATCCCTTCACCTCCGACAAACTCTAACGACGGTCGGTCGAGCAATAAAACAATCGAAGTCTTTTACACTATTTAAACATCTTTCAAGTTATACAATGCAATAGGGTTTTTAACGCGATCAAAGCAACCAAGTGCTGCGGTACCAACTCTAGTCGCGAAAATGGTCTAGATAACTTGTGATGTGACTCAAGAACCACCCACTCGGTTTAACAATTGACATGATCTAGCTTGTACTTGACAATTTGCGGAATTTATGCTTGAAAGTGGTGTATAAATTTTAACTTTTTATGTGTCTTAAGTTCATTTGTTCTTGCTGAAATTTAACATGTATAATAGCAACATAATGTAGCAATAAAACATTCAAACACAACATCAAAATTAATCTAGGAGTTCACCCGAATTTCGTGGGCTACGTCTCCTTTGAGCTCTGTCATCTTGACTTGGCTCTTTGGGATTATGCTAAGGTTTCTTTTACAAGTTCCACACTTAACTCCAATGGATACTGAACTGATCCAAAGGGTTGAGAATACCATCAATATCCCTCTCATGGCTGTCCAAACTCTGCAAACAACTTTAGGCTCTCTTAGACACAATTCCTTATGTCGGTTCACTGAGTTACTCTGAGCTTCTTCTTGGCACTAACTCCTTTTGAATTATATTTCTATCACTGAAAATACACCTGCTATATCCATCACACATCAGACACCAAATATTGATTGATAATTTGCTCAAAACGAGCACTGCATCCCCAAACTAGGCCTTCCTCCACGGTTTTCCCAAGGCTGCCCAAAAATTCCTCAACTTCTTGAGCTCTAGAAGTCATCAAAATGTTCTGAAACTACTTTAATTGGTTTCAAAAAATTTTTTATAGTCAATATAGACTATCCATTTGTAGAAAATGGCTTCTGGTTGATCTGGTTTCGCCTCCAACACCTGTCGGCACCCCTTGGCACTACGGTCACTGAAAACTTCTCTGATAGGTTTTCTACCTCTATAAGTCCTAAAAAAATTCTAAAACCTCTGCCATTTTATTCAGAATGTTGATTACAGTCAGAAATTACTATTGGTTCGCTGCTTAAGGCCTCTTGCTCCCCTGGCTAGGCCATGAATTGCTGCAGGCAAAAACTGACATTGATGGCCCCTAGAACTTCACTGAAGATTTTCGGCTTTCTAAAGTTCTTTATATGCTCTGAAAACCATCTCATCAGATTCAAAACATCTTAATTATCCAAATTTGACTATTGGATCTCTATATAAGGCCTTTTTCTCCCCTGGCTAGGCCTCAAATTGTTGTTGCCTCCTGGTGGCCCCTTGAACTTCACTGAAGAAAAAACCTGCTTAGAATATATTTGATGGCTCTGCAACCTACTCCATTGAGTCTGGAATGTTGGAGATAGTCGAAATTGACTATTGGAACTCCAAAATTGGTTCACCCTAGCTCTAAATAGAGAGAAAACAACTTTTGCCCAGTGTCCCCTAAAGAAACTCCACTAAATTTGGTGAGACTGGAGTTAACTGAAGTTAAAATGAGATTTCCACCATAATTGGAGGGCGCGCCAAGCTTTCTGCTGCTTTAACCGCTAGTGGTAAATGTTACCGACGGGGTGGCCACATGGCCGCAAACCCTGCGGTCTTATCCATTGAATGGCGGAGTTTATGGTTTAAACAAACCACGTGGATATAACTATTTACTTGTGACTGGTTTTCCATGCGCTGTTAGGTGGGTGGTTATCGTAACATCCAATGGACAAGTCTGCAAAAACCATGACATGTGAACGTGAATGGTCGAAACCATTGGCGGATGGTGTTAGGGCTTAGGTCTGAGGTTCCAGCTGGTGGTCGTATGGGGGGGAGGGGGGTGTTGGCCTCCCAAACCCCCAAACCATAAACCATTCAACTTTAATTATAACTGCGCTCCATAGTATGGTAATATCAAATGCACAATTGAGTTGGTCAAAGACTTTGTACTCGGGCAGCAGTTTCCATGTTCGACTCCTATGGATTCCACCATAATTTTATACCATGACACTAGGCCACGTGGTGGCCTCCAGGCCTGCCACGTGGTGGCCTATGATTGGCTGAGCCACAAAAGTCAACCCATCATCCAATGCGACCATGCCACTTGTCAAGACCGGATTGGTCAAAACAGAATATTTCAGTGAATATTCTAGGGAATATTCTAAGGTAATATTCCCTGGAATTTTTTTTAATTGTCCCAAATGCCAAGTCAAACTTGGTCAAAGTCTAATTTTTGCAGTTTACTCGAATTTTCAAATTGCGATAACTTCTTCATACGATGTCAGTTTTTCGAACCGTTCATGGCACCGGAATCGCAACGACGAGACCTTTCCAGTCGCTTAGGTTCGGTACACTTCTGAACACTTTGAATTTTGAGCTATCATTCTGATCCATGATCCAGTTCTGATCACAAAGGGATCTTTGTGGTCGAGCCCTCTACTTTTGTTGATTTTTGAAACTTGCGGTGTAAAATAGCATGCTGCAATTCTGATGTGATTTCCATTTTCTTATATTTTAAGCCAGAAAAATTGCTTATTTGGGTCTTCTTTTTCTAGCTGAATGAAGTGACCTTATTTTTCTCTCACTAAAACCATTATACCCCCATGCCCTTTGACATTCCTTGCTGCCTTGTTCCACACTGCTATCTTGCAGTACCCTTCAAACAAAGGTGTCTTGCACCCTCGATTCTCATGTGTTTTTATAAGGCCAATTATGTCTCTACCTTCCGCAATAGGCTCTTACCCAGGTCCTCATCTCCATGGGTAACCCCTGCAGTTCCAACAAATTAATCTTAAGAAACTTGGGTATGACTTGATTGCTATTTGTTTTGACATGCAAGACTGACAATTCAGTCTTTATCCCTGCTTTCCCATACTGACCTTGCTTCCTTGTTACTTGCTGAAGAGTTTGTTGCCTCTTCTTTGTTATCGTTTTGCTGCCTTGTTTTGGAAGGAGGTCCAAATTGCGTTATCACAACTTTACCTTTATAAATCCATGTTTTCTTTCCCTCATCTATTTTTGCCCTAACTTTTATCATTTCATCCCTCCTTTCCTCTTGTTGTCTTACAGTTAAATCTTCTTCTAGAAAAAAACAGAGAACCGCTCAAGAGTTTCTTCCCGCTTAGAATGATATCTTTATCACGCAAGCTAGGCATGATGACTTTTATGGGCCTGGATCTGTCACCGTTAAGCTTACCTACTCTCCATGCTTGGCATATTTTTCCTTTCCATTGCAGCTTGTCTTTCAAGAAGTCTCTTGCAAGGTCAAAGGTACATCTTTCACCCCTTTAATAATTATGTTTGTTGCTCTATCTTGTCTTTCCTTGCTTTCTCTATCTTGCATGTTGTCAACCTGAATGTTGTTTCTCCTTCCCTCTTAACAGAATTGCGAATGAGCCCAGGTTTTGGAGATTTTTGCAGAATCTCCTTTCCTTTCTTCTGTTGATGTCTCTTCAACTTACATCAATGAAATTTGTGATTTTATTAAACAATAATAAAGAGAGTTTTGTTTGTATTTTTTATAAATACGAAGAAATATTTATAACGCAAATCTAGATCCATTTTAATTTTGGATTTTCCAAGTATTGAGAGGGATCAAATCTCTTAAGGTGCAAACATTTTTTAGAATAAAAAAAGATTTGATTTCTCGACACATGGTAGATCTAAACTGAAGTTGGATCTAGGTTGTATTTTACTTGGTTTAATTTGAGCTAGTCAAAATGCTTACATAACATGATAGGGAAGGACAGGATAATATATCTTCCATACAGGGTTGGATAGCATCTCTGGACACAAAAATAGTGAAATTACTAATTTGTTAACCTATTTTATTGTTATTTTCCTAGCCATATTGAAAAAAAAATGTTAGGTATTATCAAAGTAATGAAGTATTAAACCATTTACCAACGTTGCATATTTTAGCCCACGGGGGCAGTTCGATTAGTGATCACCTTGATAGTGAGGAGTTAAGTCCCCAGAGGTTCTAGGTTCAAACCTCGTGGGCCAGCTAATAAAAAATATTGTTATATGTTTTAAATTTTATTATTGCATTTTTAGAGTTTCTCGTCTAGAGTTGATATTTTAAAATAATGTGCTTCATGTACAAGGCTACTTCACTCTAATTTCACTTTGGTATTGTTAACCTTGTTTTTGGCAATGTTGAGGCTTAACACAACTTATCTCCTCTTATGACACTTTGCCTCGCCAACTTGGTATGGCTTGTTTTGGTTGGACTCATGTGGCGTACCTTGTTTAGACTAACTTATTTTGTGTGTGTTCACACCATCTTAATTCATCATAGCCTACTCGGTTCATCTCATCTAGTCTCTCTCCCATATACGAGCCTTAGATATAATCATCTCATCTCATCTTAACCAAATCAATTATGGGCAATAGGAGGCCTTGTTGCAAATCCCACTATGAGTCGTCACTCTTGGATATGGGTGGCTCCCTTCCAAAAATTATAGTAATGAATATAATACCCCACTTATTTGACAATCAATTGAGTTTAGCTTGAGTGGTTGGATAAATGTTGTTATTCTCCCCACCAAGGTTCAATTCCAACATGTGACATGATAAACTCATAATTAATATTTCTTGTAATGGCTTCAAGCTTTGTTGTCTAATTAGACTCTCTAGGACTCTCTAGGTGACTGTCTCTGTCTGCGCTGTGATGTAGGAACTCCTACATTCTGCACTGCATCAAGATTCAATCGCTCAGCTTCTGTAGTGCGCTTCTGCCCTCTGATGTTTGGCGTTGCATGAGTGGTTTCTTCCACTCCATGAACCTCCTCTTGTGGCTGATCCACATATTGAGGCTCATCTTTAGGAACAAGTAGCTCCTCCTCTGCATACAAGTGTAGCTCCCTCTCTAGCGAAAACTTCATGGCTTTCTCCTCATGAAATTTGATATCCCATCGCACGACAGTCATTCGACTGTATGGAAAATACACACGATAATTATGGGGTGTTTCTATGTACCCCACAAATATCCCAACCTCTGCAGTCGGCTCTAGCTTCTTCCTGGCATCCTTCGTCACATGAATGTAAACATGTGAGCCAAAAATCTTCAAATGAGAAATATCAGGCTTCTTACCAGAAAACGCCTCTTTGTGTGTAATCATGCCAAGTACTCTAAGAGGACAACGGTTTTGCACATAAACCGCATTGTTGCATGCCTCAGCCCACAAGTGTATGGGAAGGCCCTGATCATGCAACATTACCCGTGCAACACCCACGATTGTTCTGTTCTTCCTCTCAGCGACCCCATTCTGCTGTGGGTTATGAGGTGCTATGAGTTCTCTTCGAATTCCTTCTTTGCTACAGAAGTCTTTGAATTTTCCAGAGACGTATTCACCACCATTATCGCTCCTTAGAGCTTTCACTTGCTTCCCCGACTCTTTCTCAACCAGCGCCTTGAACTCACAGAACTTTGAGTATGTCTTGCTCTTCTTCTGCATGAAGAAGATCCAGCACTTACGAGAAAAGTCATCAACAAATATCACATAATACCTGTGCTTTGCTGTTGAAGCAACCGAGAAAGGTCCACACACGTCCGTGTGAATTCTCTCAAGGATCGTCGAAACATGAGTATCCTTCTTATGAAAAGTGGTCTTCACAAATTTTCCCAAAGTACATCTGTTGCACTGATCTGACTGCGCAAGTGTACCTTTGGGAAGCCCGGTAGAAATTTGCTGCAAAATTTTCAAAGCGCCATGGTGAAGATGGCCCAATCTCCTTTGCCACAATTCGCCCTCATCCCGGCTCACCACTCCTTCTGCATTGTCTGCCATTGCAACGCAGCCATCTAGTTTCAATTGATAAAGATTCTTAACTCGAATCCCTATCCTCCTGGTTTGACCAGTTGTTTTATGTCGAAGGAAGGCTTTTCCCCCACTGAAAACAACATCATAACTCTTTTCTTCCAACATCACCACAGAGATCAGATTCTTCTTCAATCCTGGAACATGCATGACATCCTTCAAGATGAAAGGTTTACCGGACTCCCTCTCAAAGGAAATGGTCCCGATACCAGTCGCACTGTATCTACCATCATTGCCCATCTCGATGCGCACTCAAAGATCCTTTTCCTCCAGATCACTAAACAAATCTTTGTCTCTGGTCATATGGAAAGACACATCACTGTCAAGAAACCACGCCGATCCCATCACACTTGAAACCAAGCTTGCGATCAAATAAAAATCCAGCTCAAATTGCAAGGCTAAGGCCTCTCCAGCTGCAGATCCAGCAGCCAGCTTATTATTCTTCTTCTGTGGGCAATTAGTGGCGAAATGCCCGTGCTGGTGACAGTGAAAACACTTCACCTTGGAAAAATCCTGCTTCTTGCCTTTAGCTTCGGATTTGGAAGATTTCTTCCCGTTTCCTTTCCGAGCTTTGGTAGCCAAAGCGCACTTTTCTTCATCTTAATTCTTCGATGAAGATCCATCCCTGGTACCCCACCTTATCTCCTGCTGCACAAGATCCAACCAAAGTTGCTCCCATCCTGGCAGTTTCACCCATCCATTGACAGAGTCTTCGTAGCTATGCCAACTCTTCGGAAGCCCAAGGAGAGCCAAGCTCACCAATTCTTCTTCATCAACAGTACCCCCCACACTTCCCAGCTCATCCTTGCAGTGTACAAACTTCGTGAGGTATTTTGGTATACTGTCGCCTTTCTCCATTTTTATTTTTCTGAGCCTGTCTTTAAGCGCCAACTTCCTCTGGTCACTTCTGCTTTGGAACAAATCTGTCAAAGCCTTTCGCATTAAGAATGGAGTGGCTTTCCTGTGAAGGCTGGACACAATGTGGTCCTTCACACCTTTCAACAGAATCCTTCGACACTTTGTTACCTTCTTTTGCCATGCGTCAAGTGCGGCTGCATCGCTAGAACCCGGCTTAGGAACATTACTATTGATGAACTCCTTCAACCCATTATCATCCAGCACCGCCTCCATCCTGTCCTTCCATTCTATGTAATTCGAGCTCCCATCAAGGGCATACTCCAATCACAATCCTTTGAAAGACATTTCAATGAATGCTTAATTTCGACACCAAGAAAACACTACAGCAAATTCAAATTCCACCAGCACAAAACTCAACTGCTTCAATAATTGCAATCTCCTGCAATGATCAACTGCTCCGATACCATGTAGAAATTATATAACTTATGTGTTATATGTTCAAATTTCTCCTGATTTCACACTATTTTAACTTCATGAAAAATACATAATCTATTCCACCATTGATCATTTGCGAAAATTAAATCAAGATTGCAATGCACACATGAAACAATAAAAATTCAGACACATTAACACAGTTGTTTAACGAGAAAGCCTGAAGCTGAAAACCCCAACTATCTATATATAATATATGTCATAGAGATCATGTAAAAATCCTCATAGAAAACTGATCATATCAAGCTCTCAGTACAATACAATCGCTACACACTAATCAGGCCCGATCTTGCAAATCCATGCACCGATCTTTGCCATCACAATTTCATTTCTACTCATATTGAAATCCCTCGTCAAGAATGGTCGGAACTAGTTGGCGTTTTCCAAATCTTGCTCACGCAACTTTCATTACATCTCCATTCGCAGTGTTGGATGCAATCAATGCATCACTATAGTCACAAATCGATAGTTGGCACTTGCTCTTTCACCTATCTCTCCACTGGTCTCCACTGAAACTGCCATGCACTGTAGTTAACTGATGTATTCTTCAGTTGATTAATGAGTTATTATTTGCGAATTAATTAACTAATTAATTCACTCCACTCTCACTAGTGTATCAATCAGTTAGACTAGATACAACTAGCTCAACTGAGTCTAATTGAGTTAAACTGAATACAACTCCACCAACTACTTCTCCAACTCCACCAAACTCTGTCACTTGAGTTCTAACTGAGTCCTCCATGCATTAGCTCCAGTAAACCCTTAGGAATTGCGTAGTTCCTTCTGTCAGCTGATGTGCCACATCTGTGCACTGAACTGAAGTGCTCCAAGAGAATAAGTTGTTGTTTAGAGTCCAAATATTATTAAGAGCTAATAATATCCGACATATCTATTTTTAGACTGACAGTCTAAAAATAGACTCCGCCCAATATGTCCAAAAATAGAAGTCTATCTATTTTTCTAACTTGAACAACCATCCACAAATAGCATCTTGCAACTCATAGAATATGATCGACATGTCTAAAAATAAAAATAGTCTAAAAATAGACTTGCGCAAAAAATAGCCTGCGGGCCCACTTAGTGAACTCGACTCTTTTCACTAAGCTCATCATCTTGTTGAATCTCAACAAATATGATACCATAATGAAAATAAATATATAAAACTCTAACCGTTAATAAACAATATGAAATTTAATAATTAATAATAAAGAAAAGATACATCCTATAAAGCATATGACACAATGAAGGGATGACCTATCAACCATTATCACAAGTCAATGTTACAAGTACACCATCACATGCAATCGTATCATGATCATCTCTCATATATTATACAATATAATATTTTAACCCATATGAGATATGTTGTGTTATCCTGATTATTTTGAATATTTAGTTTATGAACTAAGTTGCTTATGTCATACTCGAGAAATGGATTTTGTTCATTTTATTTGGTGTTAGAGACCAGCATAGATCCATCTAAAGCACAGATCTAACATGAGCTGAGAGGGATCAAATTTCTTTTGTTAAAAACTTATTTTAAATTTCTTTTGTTACAAACTTATTTTAGAGTGCAAAAAATGATGTGTAATCTTTTAGTGTTTAAATCGTTTTTGAATGTTATAGAGATTACATAACAAATGTATCTATCCATTTTATATTAATTCATATTAAAATATTTTTGAAAAGCATAAGGTTTAAACATCTTACTCGCATATTTCTTTTACTTTTAATTACTTTACATGATATTAGGTCATATGGACAACTAATTACGAATGCATAACACACACACACACACACACACATATAGCCTACATAGCTTTTCTATTTAGAGAATATTTTATTTTTATTTTAAGAGAGACATACATACTTACACACCAACTTCACACTAGGTTGTAAACTGGATATACCAAAAAGCTAGAGGGACCAAATGTCAAACTTGAAAAAGTATTTACAAGTTAATTAATCTATTTTAGTGCTTGGAAAATATGTGATTAATATAAATCTATAGTGCTAATTTTTTATTATTTAAATTGAATATTTTCATATTTTATCATTATTAATATTTCATATAAAAAATTGAATAAGTTACACATTTTCCTCTTATTAATAAGTAACTAATCTAATTTACCTTTAATTTAATTAAGGTTAACATTAATACACACACATATACACATATACATAAACGCACACTTTTTGTAGAGAAGGAAAGTTCATTCTGAAATATATTAGTTAATATGAATATTCCAACAATTTATTCAAGTTATATATATATATATATATATATATATATATTCAAGATAGATATCCAAATTTTGTATTTATTCCGTGAAGAGTGAAAGTGAAATATCAACAACTTAGTTAATTGTTTTGTTAATAGATTTTTAATTGTTTATTTATATGGTTATTTATTTTTTGTTTTTTGTTTTGGCCGACATGAACGAAATTAATTTTATTATGTTTTTTAGAACGTGACATACTTACACATGTCCCTCATACTGGATTGTAGAATGAGCCTCTCGACTCAACAAGTTCTAATCCAACCATTCACCACATTTTTACAAACATTGTCCAATTCAAGTTTTAGCCGCAACCAAATATTTTAGAATTTCATTTGTATTCCAAGTATCTGACTATATCAATTTTTTGGCCATTCAATGTTTCCGCCAAACTAACTACACTGCAAAATTGAAGAAATATCAATGAAAAGGTAGAATCTAGTTGAGGAAAAATATTTTTTTACTATAAAATCTAACCAATCTACTTATTGGGGTCATGATGATCACGCTAAATGAATATAACATAATACCCAAGAAGGAATGTCACTAATCTAGGTGGCTCTGGAGAGTCTAAAAAATTGAATTCTGCGGAATTCATCGAAACCATACCAAATCGAACAGCTCGTCATCCTAATTCTAATTGCGCAAACGACACTCAAATCTGACTTCATATGTGCAAGTTAGTGGCAATCAATGTTTCAAGTCAAAGAAGCAAGACTTTTGTCACCAACTAAAAATGGAGGCTCACTAAATTTGGCAGTTAGCTAAATCTGGCGGATTTGTTAAATTTGGCAGCAACTAACCGAGTGATGGTTTGGCACTTAACGACATCCAAAACTAGTCAAAATAATTTGTAACTGTCCCTGTACTCCCCATTCTTGATCCTGGAGACCCTCAACAATGACCCCTGTGTCTATTTTCCATCAAGAAAATGTGCCATCATATCCCTTTCAACACAATGAGTAAACTCCATGTTCACCATTCCTGAAGCAGCTCCTTTGAAACCCTGATTATCTGTAGCGGTGCGCCCTCTCCGTGTCTTGCTCACGCCGATGGATCTTTTTTGGTCTAGGGTAGTGCCGATCAGTGCTGGAATGAGGATCATACCCATGCCAATCCTCTTCTGGAAAGTTTTTTAAAAATGGAAGTGAAGCTTCGAGATCTAGAAGCTTCGTTGCGGAGAGCTAGTTGTTTGTTCCTGAGGATAGAGTTGAGGTTCTCCCTTTGGGCTATTTTTTCCTACAAAAGTGGAACCACCCAAAGGGATAACCTGTTTTCCCACCTTAAGTGGATCCATGTTCCCTCCTCCTTCGCTATAAAATGGACAATCTCCCATAGCTCTGCGAGTTAGAACAAAGATAGAAGAACATCATAGAGATATGTGTTGCTATAGGTATCGAGTGAGAGTTGAGACCTTTTTCCATCCACATCAAGTTGAAAGAGTGCTTTGGACACGTGCCTGGATTGAGACCCGTCGAAGGAGAGCTATGACATCAAGGCGCAGGTTGTAACTCCCCCTCTCTATTTTAATATAATACAACTGATTCATGCTTTCCATTCTCGTCTTTAATGTATGATTGGATTCTTAGTTTTCCTTGATGAACTAGGTAGATTGTATATACAAGATATATGTTATGCTTTCATGTTTGTTGTTTTTTGATCCCTTGTGCAGGTAACCAAATGCTGGAAACGACGAGGATCTGACTACAAAGTGTGAAGGATTAAAGGATTCAAGCAAGGAATAGCATCAGACTGAGGTAGGTGATCTATTCATGATCTGCATGCATTTACAATCTAGGAAAGTAGGCTTCTAATTGTTCCCTATTGTTACTAGACCCATCCTAGGGCTAGAGGGATCGTCTCTGTCAGCAGAGAGGATTTTCCTGCATAACAAATTGGCAACTACATTGGGGACTACTAGCCTTTAAGTCTCAGGTTTTTTATTTTTGA